>VNJR01002370.1:8992-24218 GCA_008042585.1 Drosophila punjabiensis | reverse complement strand
CGCACACGCTGAACAACTATTGCGATACATCGGACAATTGGACGGATCATGATATGGACATTTATATGGCCCGAAATCCGACAACGCGGAACGGTCTAGTGCCATTATGAGGGCGGCTTACGTTATCCTGATATTTCAATGTTGTATTAAACTGGGACGGCATCTTCTGACAATATCTGACGCCGGCCATTGAGGGGCATGGTCGGCGTCAACAGCAGCAGCAGCAACAGCAGCAGCATCAGAATCAGCAGCAGCAGCAGCAAAATCCGCAACAACATCAGCTGCAGCGGCAGTTGAGGAATGAGCGACATCAACAACGACATAGAAGCAATCAGCAATTGGAGCAGCCATATCAGCCAGCACAGCATCAGCAGCAGCATCAGCAGCAACGATTACACTACTATATGCCGCAGACGGAGCGCTGCACCTCACCCCCCGATGTGGTGCCCCGAGCGGCCAATTTCCATAATAGCAACAACCATAATAGCAACACTACAACCACTTTGACTAGCACTACAACTAACACTAACACTGGCAGCAGCAGCAACATTGCCAACAGCAGCAGCAGCAGCAGCAGCAACCAGCAGCAGACGCCGCTGGATGCGTTGTTGACAGCCAAGCTGGAGGAGGATGCAATAGCGAATGGCATTGTTGTTGAGAACTATTTTAACGAATATGAACGTCAGGAAATCATTTATCATCATCCCACAAGCAAGAGCAGCAGCAACAGTGGCAGCAGCAGCAGCAGCATCACTGCAGCAGCAGCACGCCAGTTACCCCGCAGCAATGCCTTCCGTTTACAGTTACCGACAACGACTAACAATATTTTATATAGTAATCATGATGCTGCAACCGGCAACATGGGCAATTATAAGGCGCATACATATAGTGATAACTGTAATTGTACATGTAATTGTAGTCTAAGCGAGGCGGATGAACAGAAGGAACACAAGCAGGAGATGGCCACTGTGACAGCAGCAGCAGCAGAAGCAGCAGCAAAAGCAGCAGCAGATGCAGCAGCAGCAGCAGCAGATGCAGCAGCAGCAGCAGCAGATGCAGCAGCAGCAGAAGCAGCAGCAGCAGATGCAGCAGCTGCTCAAGAAGAGGAGGAGCAGTTAGATGTTAGCTCATCCTTGGCGGCCAGCACCTCGGTGTCAAGCATTGAGCAAGTGCAGCAGGAAGAGGAACCAGAAGAGAATACATCCTTGTCGCTGAACTTGACATTGGCTGACACTGAGACAGAAGCAGAGACATCTGCAGACGAGGCCAGGCCTTGAGTGCAACCATCTCACAGATGCTGCTGCTGCTGCTGCTGCCGCTGTTGCTGCTGTCACCAGGGGCCACTCGAGATTTGCATAATGTTGAAAGTGTAATTCCAAGAAATATATATATATATATAGATATTTTTATATGCTGTTTAGAGTGCAATAAAACACCAATACTTCCCCTAGTTCTCTTTTTGCAAATAGCTGAACAGACAAACACACAATGTTGAGCAATCAAAGAACTACAACTTAAGTCAATATATGGTACTAATTAATACTTAATAGCTATTAAATCTGATTAACTAATGTTTAGTGTTTAAGGAGAAAGTAAGGAAGGAAAGGAAGAACGTTTAAATGCTGGGATAGACAGGCATACAAGTCGCTGAGAGAGCACAAGAAACCAAGCAATATGTAAATAACTTTAGAATGAGCAACAAAAATAACAAAAAAAAAACCCAGTAACATGTTTCAAGAGTTTCAAGATAGTTTACAAAATATATAAAATAAATAACAAAAGGTAATAGGTCCATTTTCCAAGTTAAAATTAAAATTAAAAACAACATTCTCTAGTCTAATATTCTGTATCATTTACATTAACATTCCACTTTATGTTTGTCTATCCCAGAAATAAACAGTCACTTTGCCCGCACACTTGAGTAGTTTTTTGAAGCAACCAAAACCATTTTACTGCCTAAACACAGTTTTAATTTTTAAACATTGATTTTAAGCTTCAATTTGTTTCACTTCGTTTTTTTGTACAGAAGCCTCAATTGAAACATTTGCGTGCTAAGTTCTTTCTTATGTTTTATGATTTCTACCTTTTTTAGTGAGAATTTAATAAAAATAAAAATCTATCGACATGAATATTATTTTATTTCCCTCTTTATTTCGGTATGTATTATCCTTGTATATATGTAGAAACCATTAGGCTTAAGCGTTTGAAACGATTTTTCAGTTTTGCGCATTATCATTATCATTACCATTATTCTTGTTGGAGGGACAAAACCGGATAAACAGTCCGGTGGAGTCGAAAAACACAGTTGACAGTTAACAATATTTAGTGCCCGTGGGCAGGGTCACCTTTTCAAGGAGACCCACAACACGTCCATGTCTGGCACTAAATACTTAGTGAATTAAGCAGATATCTATATCTATATGTACTCTATAATCTAAACCTAAGTAAATCAGTTATAGGCAAGGCTTTGAGCATTAGAAGAGTAAGCACAATTTAGGTGGAAAACGGGAGCAATTATTTAGAACAACAAATATTCAAAATAAAGCAAAAGTAGGCAATAAATTCAAAGAAAATGATTCCCTAAATGATGTTTCACTTGTAAAGCAAGTAGCAGGAACAGTATCCGAAATAGAAATAAGAAACTTTAAATCAAATTTAGTGTTAAACAATTACAAACTAAATTAAACTGCCTTAGCACATTGACGAGGGAGAGAGAGAAACAGAGCACGTGCTTAAATTTAGTTTAGCTGCACTCAAATTAAAAAACTAACAAAAACATGACACCAACTGGAGATGAGCAATATTTTATTATTGTAAACGGTGACACCAACACTAATACTGCCAAAATATATAAACAAAAACAGAAAAAAAGACATTAAACACAGAAAACATATAGATTATAACCTTGGAAATGCTCATCTCCTCACGACGAAGACACCAACCGATATGGAGGAGCAGAAGATGGTATCCACCCAAAAACAGTTAGACTTATATAGTACACGATCCCATAATAAATGTGCGTTATATATATTGTTACAAGTACATAAATCCAATTTCAAAATGTTAACCTTGCGGCTTCAACAGATTAGCGGAAAAACGAAATTTACTAGAAAATATTTACGAAGCGTTTACGTTTTTGGTTTCTCAGTTTCGTACGCATCAAGTTCCAAAATAAAAAAGCATATTTTTGTTACGAAAAGTCTTGTGTTTAACTTTAAATAAATGTAAGTAAGTACTCACCCTGGCACTGTGATGGAGTTATCCCAAAGAAGACGAAGCTGTCTAGTAAATGCTGCCCAGAGTTGGGCCATGCCCTCCACGCTGCCTAAATGGGCGTGGCAAGTGGCTAACAGGCAGCTCAAGCGGCAGACCAGAGAGTCGGGAACAGCACTCTTAATGCGCATGGGATCGAACTGGAAAAGGAAGTTAAAATAAACTTAAAAATCACTTGGGTTTTTAGTTTTTATTCAATAAACTTTACCTTATCCTTAAAACTCTTCTTTGCATAAGGATACAGCGCTATATCGGGATGCATATCGGGAAAAAGATAGGCCAGCAGTTCGCTCAACTCGCTCTCAGTCATGGGCCCCGGCAAACGCTTAGTTAAACCTGCCCGAGAGGGCATTTCATAGCTGCGTTCCTTGCGCTGCCTCAGCTTGTGTTCGGTGATTCGATCCAAGGGATTGGCTCCGGCTTCTGCTCCACTGCTTACACCCGAGAAATTCCTGCCCACATAGGACTCCAGGGATCTAGTGACTCCTCCCACAGCCTGATAATCCCTCAGGCAGCAGGAGAGATATGAGGAGGCCTCAACGGATAGGTAAACCTTTCCCAGCGGAGCCTTAGACGGCACAAAATCAGTTCTCTGTTCGCTGTCAAAGGCCACATGTTCGGATAACTCTGGCCAGGTGTAAACCAGATAGATTTCCGTGCGGGATTCCGGTGTATAGCCATGCGGCAAGGCATAAAAGTGCTGAAGCTCCAGTTGCGAGACTTCGCCGTCCACGACTATATCTTCGGAGGTCAAACCATTATCAAAGGGCACATACATGGGCATGCGAATGCGCATGGTATCCAGAGCGTAGGTAGTGCACACAGAGATCTTGGCAGGTTGGGAATAGGAGGTAGGAACCTTTTCCCTAAACAGGGTGAGCAGACCCATCAGGAATCGACACTCGGAGGGGGCCTTCTCCAGCCCTACGAGCCTAAAGTTGGTCCTTAAAGCAGGAGCTAAGGCCACGCCCGTGTAGAAGTTCCATTTAGGATCATAAATCTGCACAAAGATGGGAACTACACTCTGAACTTCAGCGGCCACCACAGCAGCGGCGCTCAAGAAGAAGTTAAACTCCGATGTGGACTTCATGTAGTTGAGATTGGGATTCATGGGATGCAGGACAATAAAGCGTCTCAGTCCATAGATTCTGGCTAGAATGTGCAGGTCCTGGGAGCTCCTTATAGGCGGTCCAAAGCTATTTCCAGTGCTCATCAAATCGTGGTGGCAATTGGTGCGTTGCAAGCAGGAGGAGTCCTTGGTCTCCAGCTGCTCCTCCTTCTCCTCCAGTATGGCCTGGTGGTACTCCACCTCTATGCCATTCCTCAGCATATCCAGAGTTTCCCTTTCCACTTTCCACTTGCACTGAAAGATTTCCTCCGTTCGGAAGCCACGACCCACGTCGGACTCGGCAGACACATCCCATTTCTGCAGGATTTCGCCCAGCTGGGCATTGAACACTTCCCAATCGGAGTCTGCACTGAAGTTCTCGCGGTAAAAGTCATTGTCGTCAATTTCCTCGGCCATTTTTATTAAATTTGCAACGCGATTTCACAAAGAAAACAAACTAAAAACGCAGACAAAACAATGGGTAGAGCTGCCAGACTGTTGGAATTTTGTGTACATCAGCTGATAGGGATTTTTAGGGGGGAAATTTAAATGTGCATCTGGCAACACTGGTTCTTGTAAAATCACAACAAAAGTATGGAAAATATGAAAATCTTGGGAAATTCAAAAAGCTATTTAAACGAAGAAATACGCATTCTAGAAAGCTTGGTTAAAGTTTATCAGGATCTAATCGAGACAAACAAGGACAAGGTCATGTGGCAAAGAAAAGTGGAAATGTGGCAGCGAATTGGCAAAGAGTTCGAGCTTCAAACCAAGACGAATCGCACCTGGCCAGCGCTGTGGGAGAAATATTTAAGCAACCGACTGAGTTCTTTGTGAGCTAACTTGATGGGTAATCAGGAGGAAGAGTCCAGCCAGGATTTGGTGATTGCTGGCAGTTCCAGCGAGTCCTTAGACCAGGAGCCCCTGGAAGTTGAAAGGCAAATTCTTTTGGATGAAAGGATAAAAGTACTAGAGGTGGCTCAGGATTATTACAAGTCTAAGAGATCCAAACAAACTGGGAAGTGGAAGGTTGAAGTGCAAAATTCAAGGATTGATTACAAAAAGAGGAGAATTGAGTCCACAATGAAGTTGCTAAACATAGATAGACAGCTTATGGAACTTCAGAGTTTGGTTAATCAAATTACTTACAGATAAAACCAAAATTATGATGAATTAAAATGTAAATCAAGCAACTATTAAAACGTTCCAACACTTAGTGTCAGAATATACTAATTATAATTTATATATCGCATCACAGAGTCTCAATTAATAGTTCTCATCCTTCATCCTTCACAGATCGATCCCCTTTCACAATTCGAATGAATTCATCGTTTATGCTCTCAGCCGTTTTGTTTGGTTGTTTTTATTTAATTTACATCAATCCATTCACTATGTAGTTCTTGGGGGGCTTAAACGATTAACAGAGCTGCATCTCCTCTAGCCGACAACGAGGAGGCCCTCGTTGGGGAACTCATGGGTGGGCACCTCGAGGTTAAGGGGCGCCGGTCCCTTGCGGATTCTGCCAGAGGCATCGTAATGGGAGCCATGGCAGGGGCAATAGTAACCGCCAAAGTCACCAGCATTCGCAATGGGCACACAACCCAAATGCGTGCAGACGCCAATGACCACCAGCCATTCGGGTTTGATCACACGTTGCTGGAAAGGATAAATGTCATATTATTGCTTTAGTTAGATGCCTCTATAAGAGAGTGTTTCGAATCGCAGACTTAGATCCTTGCCATAAGATTCAAACCACTCTCCAAGATACCTACATCATCAGTTTCCGGGTCACGCAGCGAGGATGTGGGAACCTGGCGTTCGGAATCGATTTCCGCCGCAGTGCGGTGACGAATGAACAGCGGCTTTCCACGCCACTTGAATGTCACCGACTTGCCTTCGGGGATGTCAGCCAGCTTGATCTCGATCTTGGCCATGGCCAACACTTCGGCAGAGGCGCTCATTGAACCAATGAAGGTATTGATCAAACCCTTCGCGGCATAGGCACCGCCCACAGCGCCAGCTCCGACCAGCAGGTAAGAGAAGGCCTTGCGCTCCTCGGCGGTCTCGTTGCGGCGACGACTGTCCTTCACAGAGTCCCGGCGATAGGGGCTAAAGTCGGGCACCTGCAGATCAGTGTGTGCCTGGCGGTTAGCTGGAAGAGATAAAGGGGAATTAGTTTCACAATAGAAAGATATATAAACAATACAAATATTAATGCTCCTGCTGGATCAGCTCCAAGGGGAAGAGCTAAATTCTCCTCCAAAACAGCAAAGATGCACCTGCACCTCCTTCTAACTTTTTGTTGTTATTGGTCGGAGGTTATGTTGAAATTACGTAAGGAAATTTGCCAAATATCCTTGAAGCTGACTCCTAGCAGCATCCCCTTTGCGTATCCATGCGAAAAACGTTGTCCACTGCGGTTTTTGCTCCTCAGTTTGTTATGTAATTGATTGTTTTTTGCTGGCTGCTGCCTCCTCATAGAACGGCTTACCCATCGAGTTGACGGCCACGCCGCTCGCCCTCAGGCCAGTGGAGATGGCCTGGGCTCCGCCTCGGACGTAAGCACGCGACACGGCGTTCAGCATTCTGTGTTGTTGTTGGCGTTTAACGAATTTAAAATATTTTCAAGTCGAAAAAATTTCGACGTTCGTCGCTTTCGTCTCTGCTGGGCACAGGGTTGCTTCGGCGATATTTAGGGTTGCCACCTATGGCGATATCAGCTGTTTGCATTTTTGGGGAAGAAAACTTGTACTATGTTTATGAAAGAGTGAATTTAAGCATTTAAAATATATATATTTAGCAAAAAATGTTTATTAATTACAATTCAAGTTTTTGGAGAGACGAATGTGTAATTAAGTTGCAGTAAACGTATTGGTAGCTCCACTAATTCAACTCTTTTTTAACTAGGTGGCAACGCCAACACATTCGACATAATATGTAAAACTCGTGTTACAGCGTAATAAGTAAAAGTCGTGTTCACCGCGTAAATGTAAAAAGCACGGTTGACACTTCAAAAAATGTGTTATAATGTTATACAAACGTAGAAAACGTAGAAATAACAAATTACTGTGCTACATTTTGTAACGGATTTTCAAAATATATATTTTTAATATAAGAAAATTTAGACCTGTACTAACTAAAGATAAGAATTAATAATTGTTTCTTGCTATAAAACATATAAAATTCATGTAGGCATTGTATTTTAAGTGTTATATCGTAACCTGATGAAATTGATTCATGGTATTTCATTATTTATTTAGAACATCAAAGGCTCTTTTAGTTTTCTCTATATTTCTAAAAACATATTCTTTGTTCTCCGTTATGTCAAGCGTTTAATTTTCCAAATTGCAATGGTTTACTTATTTACCTATTTTCAACCCTTTCATCCCCCAATAGGTAATTTCTGATTCGGCTTCCACCCCGTTTAAATGAAAACTACGGTCCATCGAATTAGCAACTGCAACGACTTAGCTTTCATGCCTTTTGAGAGAAGGGGTTTCCATGGAAAACCACTTGGGCTTAACCACCACCATACTCACACTCGCAGGGTTTTCCCAATGCATTGTTTCCCCCTCACCAGCTTTGTGATGTCATTGATTGGTTTCAGCTTTGAAGCATAGATTTTTCCGCGAGTGTGATTCTTTTAACCTAATTAATAACCAAACTCTTGATTTATGTTTTCCTTTATTTTTTATGTAATTTCCAAATCGTTCGCTGGATGATCTCACCGCACGCATAAAATGGCAATAAAAAATTGCATAAAAAATGGCCGAAAAGGAATTTGTTATGCGCATAAAAGTAGGCAAACTTTAAAACCAAAAAACAGCGTAGCCCAAGTTTGGTGGCAGTAAAAAGCGCGTGGAAAACTCACCCGCAGCCGGCTGAAATGTAATTCCTCTGGCGCCAGCCCTGTGATTATCGAAAGTAGTTCTTTTTGATGTCGAAAGTTTGCTGCCAGCTTCCTCCCCCTCCCCTCCGAGTCCCTGCTCCCTGGTAGGTGGCAAGTGAAAGTGAAAGTGAAAGCGAAAGTCTATTTTCCAGCCAAAAGGACGGAAATCTGCGCACATAAAGGCGCCTCTATGTACTTGCCACCCAACAACAACACACATAAAAATGGGGGGAAACCTGCCAGAGAGGAGGAGAGGAGGTGGAAAAAGGGGAGCACTACGGAAAAGTGCGTGAATTTTTGGCAAGAAACAAAAACATACTGCAAAGGGGAGAGAGGGTACAACGAAGGGGAGATGCTCTTACAATTGTGATGGGGATAAGGAAGTAGCTCTTCCTTAGCATTATAATTTATAAAATTAATAAATAAATAATAATAAATAATCCTTATAATTTTAATAAATTTTAAGTGGTATATAAAATAAAGTTATATAAATATTTTTTAACTATTAATTAGTAAATAGAATTAATAATATTTACCATTATTTTTAAAAAATTGATTTAAGATCACTGAGACTTTTATAGGAATTTTTGTAGAAAAAGATAGATCACATTTTATAAGGATATTTAGCCTCGCACCTAAAAAACGTTCATAAATTTTAAACTAAAAAAAAGAGTTATTTTCCTTTCTAAAAAAAACCATGTTCATATTTTTTAAAATGAAATTAATTAATTATTTCCCCCTAAAAAAAATTTACAACTGCGCAACTATTACTGCAAAGTTGTGCATTTTTTTTTTTTGAGGGAAATAACTAATTAATTTCATTTTAAAATATATATAAACATTTTATTTTTTTTAGAGGGAAAAATAACTAATTTATTTAAGTTTAAAATATTTACATTTAAATAAACTATACTATTTTGTATACCTTCCCTTCGCCCACTTGTTATCCTTTGGTCAAACCTTATCTCAAAGTCGGTACATCCCCTTTTTTTGGCAGCATGCTTTAGGCCAGTAAAGTTGAAACTATGCCGCGTAGGTGACGTGGCAACGACAGTCGCTCCTGACAGTCGCTCCTCCCTTGCAACCACCCCCCTGCCACCCCTATCCCCTTCGCATTTTCCCAACCACCAACCGCATCCCCAACTCAGGCTCAGGCTCCGACTGCGTTACACTTTTCAGCAACTTTTACATGGGAAACTGGCGCCAACTACAGCAGCGGCGGCAGTAGAAAAGCAAAAACAACAGCAACAACAACGGGGCCATGTTTCAACCCTGCCCCAGGGCAGCCACCCACTAACGCCGTTTTCCCCCCCACTTTAACCAACACCCCCTGTGCCCAGCAGTGTCAATTCCTGGGCGGCGTGTGCAGCGTTGCGGCTGCGGCAGCAACAACAGCAGCTACAGTGGCAGTACACTGTGAAAAATTGTGTATAAGAAATAAGTTAAGTCATATAAGTGAAAAATTTATATATATATTTTATGTATTCATTTATCTTATATTTTTATAAAACACTTTAATATTGTTACTATATCAGAAAATGTTTTTAATGCTATTAATATACATTTTAGATATTAATTTTGACTTGCTTTTAAATTAGGAAATATTTTCAGTTTAATTTAATTCATTTTTTGAAAATATTTGCCATCTTAGAGATATTTTTTTTTTTTAACAGATTTTATATATTTCAATATCTAAACATTATTTATATATTTATTATGTACAATTTTTACGTTTAAATTAATCAAGTCTGCTCCGGTTATCGAAATCGTAAAAATTTACCGATTTCGATTGTGAAAAAGGGGATCGGTGCTCCCGTTTTTTATATCGAAAGTTCAAAAAAAACATTTACCTTTCATTTCGGACAGACAAAGTTTCCCGTTTTACAAATCGTAAAAATTTTACGATATAGAGAACGGGAGCACTGATCCTTTTCTTCAAAATCGAAATCGGTAATTAGGACGATTTCTATAACCGGAGCAGAATATGTTCAACTTGGACTAAGAATTTCCACAAAATATAGAGATTATCTTATCAATTTAAAGATAGTATATATATATATATTGGATGTATATAGAACATATGTATATTACTTTTGATATAGAAAAGATGGAATACTGATGAAGAAACCGGTGGTTATTTTCTGAAAGAGCTAAAAAAAAAACAAACTTAAAAATTTTGCTTTAAAAAAATCTTATAATATTCTATTTCGCTGCACCTTAATCGTGTCAGAACATAATATCTTTGAAATATATGGATCCTTGATATTCACCTAACTAATAAATATATATTTTTCCCAGTGTATTACCGACGACATTGCCTGCTTATCGCTACATCAGCCAAGCAGAAAGCTCAGCCCCATCGCCCATCCAACCAACCAACCAACCAACGAACCATCCATCCCCTTGGCAAAGTTGAAAGTGGAAAATTGTGCGTGGCAGGCAAAAGTTTTCGTAGGTCTCTCATCTGACTGACTGTCAGTCCTTGCCAGATGCGGAGGCACTGCCACGCCCCTTGCAACCACGCAACCCCCGACCACGAGGCCTCCTCGGCTACCCCTTCTCCCTACCGACTTTAACCATTTACAAAAACGAAAATTAAATGAATCAGAATCATCTGTGCAGCGTCAAAGGGCGTCGAGGGAGTCGAGCCTACACACAACAAGGAGCTCTGGCAACCGTAGCTCCTCTCCTTGTGGCATGTGCAGCTCGGTGCTCGGTGCTCGGTGTTCGGTGGATCCAAAAATTTGGCACAGCTGGCGGTCATTTATGTGCTTTTCTTGTGCTTCTCTCTGGTCGGGTTTTGCATTTGAAATGATTATTTCCCTCAGACCACCGTTGTTTGCCAAAGGGGCTCAAAGACGAGGCCATTTTTGGCCAGTCGGATTAGGTGACCATGACAATGGACCTGCTTGGTCTGTTTTTATATATATTTTAGTGAAAATGCCCGAGGGATGAAGGTTTAAATATTGCTGTAAATAATGCTGTTCCATCAAGTTCCCTTATTTTAATATTTTTTATATTTTTAAATATTGTAAATCGTTTTGAAGAGAGGAAATGCTTCATTTATCGTTTGAGATTATTAAGTCTTTTTGGTGATTAACTCTCACAAACCTTCTCTTAAATTCTTATTATTTATTAAAGACTAAAGCTAAAAAGGATATATTTTAAATTAAAAAAATGTTGTAACACTTTAACATCTCAAAATAGTTAAGAAATCAAGAAGTACTTATACTTCTTTGTGTAATTACAGATCTCTTGGGTTTTGTTGTGGCTTTTTAAACCTTAAAATTTGCTTTTATTGATTCATTAATAAATAATAATAAAAACCATAAATATTACTAAGTAATAATGCCATTTAAGGACATCTAAGTATGTTTTATTTTCATCTTTTTTAACCATTAAATTTTAATAAATATTTCTCCTTAATATTGAGTTCTCCAACATGTTCACTTCATTTTCAACCCAATTTCCTAGGACTCACAGTTTAGGCCAAAACACAGTGCCACCTTGGCTATATCCATTTCCGATCCCCAACTCTACCCCCGTACCCTCTTTCCCTCTTTTCCCCACCATTTTAGTCTTTATCTTCTTCTCGGCTTGAAAACTTTGTCAACAACTCTCGCCTTGCCTTGCCTCGAGCTAAGTAAAAAGAATAAAGTTCCTCCGGCAGGATACGTTTTTATTTTGGGTTTAAGCGGGAATGAAACCTGCCCTAAATTCGGCCAAGCGGCTTACAACAAAAAAATAAGGAAGAGGAGAAAGTAGAAGGCAAGCCACGCGCAGCAGGAAGGCATCCTGGAGGAAAAGCAGGCATCCTGGAAGCGAAAAAGGACTACGTTGCGTTTTGCCTTCTGCAAATTCCCTTTTTTTTTTGCGGAGGCGCAGCACGCATAAATCTACGGGCCCCAAATTACATTATTTTGTCATTTTCATTTTGGGGGGGCGGGCGCTCTGAGCCTGCCCTCCTGCTGCAGTGTCCTGTTTAGTCCTGTGTGTCCTGTTTTCTGTTCTGCCCGCCAGGCACATAAAACTCTGTCAAAAATAAACTTTCAAGAAATAAACCCCACGCACAGGAAAACACACACAAAAAAATGCAAAAGCTCTGGGGCAAAAGTTTTTCCGAGCAAAAGAAAAGCCAGGCAAGTACATTATATGCAAGCAGAGTCCTTGGAGTGGGAGGGGGGGGGGGGGGGCATTTTCCGCCTGGGGTTGCTGCGTGAAAGCGTGAAAGTGAAAGTAAATGCAGTCGCAGTCGCTGTCGCTGTCAACGTTGCCGTGACTGCGCTGCCACTGCCACTTTGCCCCATTTCCCAACCCCCATTTAACCGAAAAACTCCCTGCAAGTATCCAAGGACATTGCGGCCATTAAAAATGTAGCGGCAAAAGCTTTGGCTTGTAACCAACATTTCTTGAGACAACTGCAGCTTGGCTTGACTTTGCTCTCTCTCTCCCCCTCTCAAGCTTGCTCTCGGAGAGTCTTTCTCTCAGTTCCTTCTGCATTGTTTATCACTATTTGCTGGCAAAAGCGCCTGCGTTGGCTCTCACTCTCTCGCTCTCTCTCTCTCTCTGAGAACTTTCACTTTCCTTGGCTGCCTTGTCCTTCGCCTTCAACTTTCGCTTTCACCCTGAAAGTTCGACGACGTTCCTCTTTCTCTCTCTCTCTCCCTCTCTCTATCACTCCCTCTCTCTTTCTCCTACTCTCTCTCTTGGTGGTTCTGTCCCGCTCTCACTGTGGCAACTTCCTGTGTGGGCTTCCGGTTTTGTTTTTACAACTGATAAGGCGTCCTGCCGGCGCTTTGGACCTCGTGTCCGCCTCTCCCCCGACCCCCCCTGAAAAGTATGCTCTCTTTGGCCAGCATCATGGCGCCACTCTCTGCTTCTTCTTCTTCTTCTTCTTCTTTTAGCCGCTGTTATTATGGCTGTGCGTTGCAAGGATCAAGGACGTTCAAGAAAATCCACGGCCAAGAACATAGAAACCGAAACAAAAACAAAAAACACAAAAGAAAAAGGAAAAGTAAAGCCAAAGTAAAGTAAAGCCAAAGTAAAGTAAATAGAAAAAAATGCAGGGCGTTTTGTGCCATCTTGGGAATGGGAATGGAGAGAGGAGGGAGAGAGGGAGGCTATAGGCTGCCATGCGACTTTGACATGGGTCTCTGGGTTTGAGTGCGAGTGTGTTTGTGTTGTGTTTTTTTCGGCTGCAGCTTTTATGTACTTTATACATATATATAAACACATATACATATATATTTCTGGCCAGATGTGCGTGCGCCGGCGCCTATATAAAACTTTCTTTTTCGGAGTGTGGGTTGTGCGGGGGGGAGAAACGGAAATGTAGATGGGGGTGTGGAATTTACTGCAGTCCTTTATGGGCAAGAAGAAGAAGAAGAAGCAGAACTCTCACTCCATGGAGAAAGGCGAAGGAAAATTGGTGGAAACTCACACCCATTAGATGACGACCGCTCGCTGCGTTTGTAATTTTGGCGCCTTTGTGCGTGTGCAGCGGTTGAATGGCAATGGAAGAAGAGGGAACCGAGGGGGAGAGAGAGAAGAAGTAGAAACAGAGCAGAAGAGAAAGAGAAATAGAAAGGGCAAATGAGGAGAGAAGCAAAAGGGGGCCAAGAAGAAGGTAAAGAATGGGGTCCTGTGGGCTCTGGGGCCTTGCACAGTGACAGAATGTAATTTGATATATTTTCTGAAGGCATTTCCGATGCGTAATGGCTTGGGATATAGTCAGGGAAAATTTTTTTGGATTAACTAAAAATGGATTTTAAGAAGAAAATATATTTTTAATCAAGTACGAATTTTTAAAGAATTTTGATAACTTTATAAATGTAAATTTTATAATGTTTAATTTGTAAACAAGTTAAAAAAAAAACACTTTTTAAAGATATGACTTAAAGTCGCACAAGTTTCATAATATAAGTTTTCCATATTCTTAAATTTGTAAATAATATAAAATTAATCATTTAGAACCTTTGTATATTTGAATAATTAACTTGATTCTGCATTATGCAATAAATAGTGCTTTAAAATTTTTAAATAAAAACACCTATTAACTCGAAAAAATTATAAAAAATATTATTAAAGTAAAATATTATTAAAGTAAAAAAAGTAAAGTAAATAAATAACCTCGGTTTCGTTGTTTAAAACAACTTTAAAAATATATTCATTTATTAAATAATATTTTATGGAATTTAAATTGTTATAGTTTATACAAGAAAATATTGTAAAATAGACAATTAGAGACAGAAAAAAATGTAAAGTAAATAATCCCCTCGGTTTTGTTGTTTAAAAATAACTTTAATGTTCTTCAGGCGTTTTAAACTATTTTAAAAATATATTCACTTATTTATTTATATATATATATATATATATATTTTATGGAACTTAAATTGTTATAGTTTATACAATAATTTATTGTAAAATATACAATTAGAGGTTATCCCCACATTTTTAGTCATAGGAAATCTATGTACAAGCATTTTTTAAATTTAACAAAGAATGCAAACAATAATTCAATATAAAAGATAACCAACAACCCTTCGTAATAACAAAATATAATTTTTAAACAATCACTTATAAAAAATAATAACTTAATTCCTCTAAACTCCAACACAACTACTTTTTTCGCCGTGTAACAGGCCTATTTTCCTTCAGTGCTATGTGAGTGACGTTGACTCCGTTGCGGTTGTTGCTGTTCTTGGCTCTTGCTTCTTGGGTTCTATGTGGCATTTATATACATACATATATATATATCTATATATATAGTACAAGTATATAGGCACTGGGAGCTGTAGTAGTACATAGAAGTTGGACCCTCCCCGCATCCTTCACTTGCGTTCGTGTTGCAGGCCTGCTTTTCACCGAAATTGCGTAGTTTCGGTCGGCTTTTGTTGATTCCTTCTCGCAATGGCAATGCAAGAAAGGCGAAAACATTCCCCCCCCCCCCCCCCCCC
>VNJR01002365.1:0-10865 GCA_008042585.1 Drosophila punjabiensis | reverse complement strand
AGAACGAAGTTTCTAGCACCTTCTGTTTCCAAGTTATATCACTCCAAAGTAGGCTAAAAACAGCATTTTTGCAACTTTGAACGCGTTTTTTGCAAAAACCTGACGTGATAGACAAATTCTGCTTATAGAGTCGGATTCGTGCAAAAATCTATAAGAAAAGTGTTCGTTCATTAAGAACGCAAAAATCGTGTCGCACTGTGTAATCTGAAAAAGAAGTAGAAATTAATATAAAAAAAACAAGTTGTTATCGAAACGTACGTAACTCGGACGCAACTTGGATGCAACTCTTTCCCACTACTAGCTTCCTATAGAAAGTCAATGTAAGAAAAACAGAGTTTGCTCTGAAACGCAATAACGCAGCCTAATGTTAATAGGGCCGAATACAATGATAAGTTTGTAACGATTTGCTACACTAATAATTTAATAATATTTAAAAAATTTTTTTTTGCTTTGATTTTAATGATATAACCTTACTATCAGTTATATAGACTGGAACAGTACTAATGGACCTGACAAATTATGTAGTAGTTCAGACACATGGGCGATCTTGCGATTATAATCCAGCGGAGGCTGCTGGCGTTTAGTTTTAGGTGTAGTTTCTTGCATTCGATATGTCTACGCGTTGTTGGACGTCTGTCGAGGTGAACGCCGAGGTACCTTA
This sequence comes from Drosophila punjabiensis, assembly GCA_008042585.1. Lineage (NCBI taxonomy): Eukaryota > Metazoa > Arthropoda > Insecta > Diptera > Drosophilidae > Drosophila > Drosophila punjabiensis. The sequence continues at coordinate 10,204 of VNJR01002365.1, read as the reverse complement.
CTTCGTTGACTTGAGGGATCCGTGTTCTATTCAAGTAGAGCGAAGGACATGTTTATCTGTCTTCGCACAATTTGGAGATGCATGATAATTAACTTATTGGTCTGTACGAGGACGGAATCATGTGATCTTTTCCGGGCTTCGGATTCATTATGATTTAAGACTTTCCATTTATTTGGGTAGTAGCCGAGACTTATGATTGCATTGAAGAGTTTACAGATGACCTCAATAGCAGAGTATGGAAGTTCAATTATAATTTTTTTTGAGTTATTAAGTCACCGTCGGGAGCCTTTTTCGGTTTTAGCTCCCGGATGACTTTGGTAATCTCGTTCGGTCGAAACATTGTTATCGTGGATTAACTTTCAGGCAGGGTTCGGCTGGAAGACGCCCCTGAGATGTGAGGCAAATGCTTCGGCTCTGTATGTGTCGCTGCGCGCCCAGCAACCTGAAGAATTTCTTATCTGGGAGCATAGATTTGGTTGAGCTTTCCAAAATAGATGCTTTGTAGTAGTTTGCGAGAGTTTATCAATATATCTTAGATGTGCTTTTTCGGCATCTAGCTTCAGAGCCTGGTTAAGTTTGCGGTGGCTTGGTGGCTTCGTTTAGATATTGCTTTGAGCATGGGCATGCTGGTTTGCCACGCCCGTCGCAGACGGAACTTATTGCTCATATTTATATGTGCATTATAAAGTTGCCTTCCCTTGGAGGTGAGGCGTGATCCCCTGCTTGGCGTTGTAGTCTCCAGCAGCTATGAAACGATCCCCAAGTGAGTTGTAGAAACTCATGAATTGACCTTCAAAAATTGTAAAGCTGGGTGGCAGTAGACAGCGCCGATGCAAAGGTTGTCGCTTCCAGGCTGCACTTTTATAGACGTGGCTTTCAAGTGATTTGTTGTATATCTTTGGTGAAAATGCTGTTTGGTCCGGTATTAATTATTTGGACTGTTTTGATACTAGCAACTATTCTGGTTCTGATCCAGCGTTTGCATGGTCGTTTTCATAAATGACATGGGCTCCATCATACTTTGTTACATGGTAAACTTCATAGTTTCCAAATCGCGTTATGACTGGACTGGGACCTGCTGAGCGTTTTCTGATTTTGGCTGGAGTGGATTTTCCGTACTTGTTCGCAGAGCGTCAGCGTAGGAGATGCCGTTTTGGTACTGAGCGGACCGAAAGATGATCTGGCTGCCATGGCTTGGGGAAGTTTTTGATTTATAATAAAGATTTTGTGTATTTTGTTCACGCATAGCTGTTGCTCGTCGCATGCGACTCTTTAGCTCCCCGTAGAGCAAACATCCTCTGAAGGAGGCCACGCTAGCAGCCTGGCAAGCAAGGTGGGACGTAATCGCGAAGGATAGATGGACGCATCGGTTGATCCCCCAGTTGGATAGCTGGGTAAACAGGAGACATGGTCGGGTGAACTTTCACCTTACGCAGTTCCTTAGTGGACACGGATGCTTTAGGAGTTACTTGCAGCGCTTCGGTCACGAGGCGACAGGCACGTGTACTTGCTGCCCCGGAGAAGTCGGCAGAGCACGTGATCTTCTGGTGCGAGTGGTTCGCCATGGAGCGGGCGGTGCTAGAAGCAAAGCTGTCCTCAACTATCTCGGTGGACAACCTGATGCCGCTGCTGCTGACGGATGAAGAGAACTGGCAGCAAGAGTCTGGTTGCCTGTTTGGGACCCCTGTGGTTTAGCATTAGTCTGCTGACCGCTCTCACCGAAGTGATGGCCTTAGGGCTCGCGTGTGAGAGGAACGCCGGGGCGGTGGAATTGCTTGTCAGTGAGGCGGATGTCCTTGAACTTCGCCCTCGCGGCATCGCCCAAAGCCCGCGTAGGCGTTCGGGTTTTTAGACTTGGGTCAATCTTTAGGACGACCCCGAACTGAAAGTCGCCTGTTCGGGACCGGATTGTCGCTGAGCAGAACCCTTTGTCTCCCACTTTGCTGTCGGGAGGATGTGGATCGCCTTCTGCCTTGACGTGGCCACCGATGGAGTCGGAGCGGAGATCTCCGTACTTGGGCGCTCGATGGTGCTCCGAGATGGTGACGGAGACCGGGAGATGGACATGGCAGATCGGCGCTGAGGCGGTTTCGATCCTCGGCGGTGCGTGCGTGTGGGGCGAGGCGCAGATGACACTGGTTGGACAGTTGCTCCTCGTGCATGTGGAGCAGGGTGTGGTGGTTTCCTCCGCATTTCTTTTAGCTCCAAGGATTGGGCGGAACAAGATCGAGGAGCCATGTCGGGAAACTTGTTCTGCGATAAAACTAAGGAAAAAAGACCGAACTTATATTAGTATGGGCAAGCTGCACTTTGGACATTGAAACGCTCGGGACCCTAATCCCTAGAAACGGAGGATTCCTGATTCTCCGCAGGGAGGAGGATAACCTTATGGACTGGGCACTACTACTACCACTAGCCATGGTTGGAGGTGCCTTGGCGGCAGGCATAAAACGCAAGTGGGTGGTGAAAAACAAACCACACTGGAGGGACGACGGGTGTCGTCGTCGATACAGACTCGGACATGAAGAGCGTGCAGCTCTCGAAAGAGGAGGAAGAGAGCCTTCTCCGTTCGCCCAAACCGGGCCACAGCTCCCCGCGCCGGGACGGGCCGAAGCGGTCAAGCGAGGGGATGAAGGCCAAGGCGAGGTACAAGGCCGGTCTTGAGATCCAGAGCCGGCTTCGGAGCAAAAAAAACCCTCTCCCAATAGGAGAAGGCAAAGCTAGCCTGAGCTGAGGGAATGATCGAAGCGGGCCGACTTCACTACGCCAAACTCCCCACATGGCGTCTACAGGCGGATTCGCCAACAAGGTGGAGGAGATGCTTGCCAGCAAAAGCCAGCGCTCCGCTGAGAGTGCCTCTAGAGGTGTACCGGCGAGCAAGCGGGCCAAGCAGGAGCTGAAGGTTAGTGAGGTGATCAAACGACATCTGATCGTAGCACTCATTGATCGCAGACGAAAACGGCAAGATGTCAGAGGCGCGGTGGAAAAATGAACACACGCGACTCGTCGAAGCGCTGTTTATGCGGATGGAAGATGACTCCTCGGCCCCCATGCCAACATTCGATGGTGTGGGGGGCTGAATGGGGTCGAAATTCTGAAGTGTATGGACGACCAGACTCGGAAGTGGCTGACGCAAACGGTTGCCATATGGAAGCACTGTGGGAGGGGGTCCAACTGGAGGTGGTGGACAGGGAATTAAGCCCATCCATACCGAAGGCGAAGGTACTCTTCCCCATTGCGATTCAAGGCGATCGGGCGATGAAGCTGCTACAGCGACAAAACCCCGACATACCGACCGCAGACTGGAAGGTACTGCATGTCGCGAGCCCACTACCCAAAGAGGGGGGCCAATGTGCAGTCCTCCAGATTAATAAGGAGGCGGAGGACATCTTATATCCCAGATACGGGAAGATGGCGTGGGGTATGGGTAGCGTCTACCTACGCCTCAAAAAGCGCCATCCCGGGGATAAAGATGCGCACACCCTGCAGGCTGGCGAGGTGGAGAAGGACTTAGGTCTGGACACCATCATCGACGCCGCCCAGGAAATGACGCTGGACGAAACCCTGAAGGAGGACGGTGAGCTGACAGTTATAGTCAACCCGTCGGGAGGTGAGCAAGGTACCCATGACGCTAAGGGTGCTGCAGCTCAACCTTCATAAAAGTAAGGTCGCCTCGGCGGAACTCCTCATAGCCATGGCGCAAGGGTCCGCCGACATTGCTTTGGTCCAAGAGCCATGGATTGCCTCTGGCAATTCCGTTGCCGGACTAAAATCCTCTAATTACAACCCTTTTTACTCAACATCGGTAAGCAGGAATAGAACCGCCGTACTTGTACGGAAGGGTCTACACGCTAACCTTATATCTCATTACAGCTCTGGTAGAAGCCAGCCCGAACGACCAGCAACTGATCGTGGGTGCAGACGCCAACGCACACCACTGCGAATGGGGGAGTCCCGATATAAACGACAGAGGTGAGTCACTCTTAGACTTTATTCCCTCTACTAACCTATATATAGCAAACGTGGGGGAGGAACATACCTTTTTAGGTCCCACCTCGTCCAACGTGCAAGACTTAACAGTCATAAAGGGAGAGGGTACTATGGTATCAGAATGGAAAGTCCTTGAGAGACCATCCTTCTCAGATCATAAGTACATACAGTTCCAGTACGAATTCGAGCACTCTCCAAAATTAACCGTTTTTAGGAACCCCCGGAACACTAACTGGGGAAAGTTCAGAAAGGTAATCCCGGCAAGACTTGCCACTTCTCCGGGCACAGTAGGATCTGCGGAGGACATAGAAAAGTCCCTTGAGACCCTCTCTAAGGAGCTACTAGACGCGTATCACGCATCATGACCGACATCAGAAATGAGGAAACGGACCAAGCCACCATGGTGGAACAGGGACCTTTCACTCCGACGCAATAAACTCAAGGAATTCTTCAAAATCGCCAAGACGGCGAAAGATGAGATTATCAATGAGGAATACAAAGCCCTACATAGGGACTACAAGAAGGCGCAGAGAAACTCTTGGAGAAACTTCTGCTCCAATATAGAGACTGCCCCAGAAACGGCCAGACTTAGGAAGCTGCTATCGAAGCAGCCAACCATACAGAGTCAGCTAAAACGCGATAATGGACAGTGGACTGAGGGCAGCGAATGCAAGCTCACTTCCCAAGATGCACTGAAGAGCATCTCCCAATAGATCTGATATCCTCTAGAAGAATCCACTTGACTATAGACTCCTTTACCGGGATTAAAGCACATGGACTAAATGGAATTTTCCCAGCCACGCTACAGGTGACCAAAGAAGCATGGCTACACTCTATATACACAGCATGCCTAAGAACGGGCTATATCCCTATCCAATGGAGAACCTCTCGGATTGTCTTCCTGCCTAAAGCAAGAAAGTGCAGCCATGTGAGTCCCAAGGATTACAGACCGATAAGCCGCACCTCGTTTCTACTCAAGATGCTAGAAAAACTGTTGGACCTATACATCATGAACGATGTAGGAAGACTACTGTCGACCAACCAGCACGCCTACACGAAGGGGAAACCACTAGTAGCCACCATTGAGATACACAAAATGGAATATGCTCTCAGAGTGTTTGTGGACATATCCGGAGCATTTAACAACGTAATCACGAACGCAATAATGGATCGCCTAGAAGCAAACAAGACGCCCCCCGCCATCAACTCGTGGATAAGAAATCTTCTGAGTTGCAGACGGGTACATTCCGATTGGGCCACCGCCTCCATGGTGAGAGGAGCGCACAAGGGCATGCCACAAGGTGAAGTCCTATCACCTCGCGTATGGAATCTGGTGGTAGACGATCTAATCAAGAGATTCAAGAGGTAAGCACCAAAGATAACAGCCTATGCGGATGACATAAGCATAATTATCACGGTTGTATGTCCATCGACCCTCAGCTCTATCATGGAATCAACGCTCATTGAGATATGTGAGTGGGCGGACAAGGTAGGGCTCAGTATCAACGCGGACAAGACGGACCTCATTCTCTTTACCAAGAGATACAAGGTACCGCGATGTATCCACCCAAAAATGAACACGACTAGACACAGAAAATACAGGTCAGATACCTCGGCATTGTACTTGACAGAAAGCTGGAATGGAAACCCAATGTAATGGTGAAAAAGGCCACCATAGCGCTATACGCATCTAAGAAGATGCTTAGCAGCACATGGGGCCTTTCGCCCGCTCTAATGCACTGGGTCTACATGTCGGTGGTGCGTCCGACACTACTTTATGGAGTCCTAGTGTGGTGGCAAGCCATAGAGAAGAAGACCTACTACAAGCTTAGGGAGAGAACCTAACGGCAGGCACTTAGGTCAACACCCTTGTGTACAAATCGTTATAATTTGCACATAAGACTCTAAAGGGTTCATGCAATTCAAACGAAGTTCTACGTTGACGCAAGACTAATGGCAAATAGGATCTAGTGTTTCTACTCGGAACATGAAAATTTAGCTGACCTAACAAGTCAGCACTTTCCACGTCACCGCGAATAAGATAGAAAATAAAGGTAATGCCTAACATGTTCTACGATTGGCTAAGGAAGGTAAGTTTATTAGAAGGAGTCTACTAGAATAAGACGGTAATCTACGGTCTGTATCCCAGTTTAAACCGCGTAGAGCGAAAGTAAAAAATTCTTTTGAACAGATTCGATGCGATTACTGTGGACTCCATACTGAGGATTCCATACGCAAGATCCATATTCTAAGATAGGATGAACTAACGAGGTATATAATGTTTTAGTAACATAGGGGTCATTGAATTCTTTCGACCACCGTTTTATAAATCCAAGCACACCCCGGGCTTTATTCACCATGCACGAAATGTGTTCAATGAAGTCGAGTTCAGGGGTTCAGGCGAACTCCCAAATCATTAACTATATGAATTCGTTTTAAAGAGCAGCAGTTCAGCGTATAAGTCGCAAGCTTAGGAACGACACGAGAGAATGTCATTAGCTTGCATTTAGAGCCGTTTAAGTTTAATAAGTTTATCCGGCACCATGTTTGAAAATGATCAAGATCTGTTTGTAAATCAGACTGGCAAGCAGCGTCCTTATATTGCACGCAAAGCTTAACATCCTCAGCGTACAAAAGTACTCTAGAGTTAATCAAAACTTTGGGCAGGTCGTTAATAAATAATGTAAACAATAGGGGACCCAAATGACTCCCTTGCGGGACGCCAGATGTAACCTGGAGAACATTCGACAAGCTGTTTTTAAAGAGGACCTTTTGCGTCCTGCCAATCAGATAACTTGAGATCCATCTAAGAAGATCATCCGGAAACCCCATTAAGTCAAGTTTCCTAACAAGAAGTGAATGGTTAACAGAGTCAAATGCTTTACTGAAATCAGTATAAATTACATCTGTCTGAAGATTATTATGGAAGCCCTTTATAATGAAAGAAGTGAGCTCCAAAAGGTTTGTTGTTGTTGATCTTCGCTTAATAAATCCATGTTGACATGGAGAAATTAGTGATCGACAAAGGTGCTGCAAATGTTGTGAAGTAGTTCTTGTGCTGGGGTGAAGCTCAGTCACGCCAGGATCTCTATACAGAAAATTTATAAAGATAGGACAATGGGGCTTCGATGAACAGTGGGCTGACGTGAGATGGAGGTTGTCAGCCACCGGGTTGCCAAGCTGGAAAACTCTATTTTTTGATATTAGCAAAATAGCGAAGGGTAGCGCGTATTTGGGTCTGGCTCGTGGCACTCGCCGCGAGGAGACCGAGAGGGATCGATTGCGGGACGTTTTCTACCCGTTAGAAACTATGCATCTGCCAGGTGGAATCCCAACCGGCACTCGCCGTGGAGGTCGTCACCCTGGATGGCAAGTTCCGCCGTCAGCACTCGCTGTCGGCCCAAGCTATGCGGCCGGCTGAGCCTGGCCCCGTACATATTTTCTGGATGTAAAAATATTGGTTCATCGTGATATGGGTGGGCCTCGGTATTTTAGTCGGGCGGTAAATAGAATTTAATTAGTCTTCATTTTTCTATAATTTTGGATTTTTATTATTCATTTATTTTTCTGAGAGTATATCTATGTATTGCGAAGTTTTCTTATTCAATTTGCGAGGTTAGTGTTGGTTACAAATGGGCTTGCGCAGAGTTTGAGGTTAAGGTTACATTCTTAACTGCTCTATGGCGATACCGCATCGAGTCCCGCCGAGATTTCACACACACCACTCACCCGTCTCACACCACGCACACACACAAGCACCCGCCTGTTTGTTGCGTGCTCCGCCGCTGGTCCTGGGCCGGCACAAGTCCCTCGCTGCACCGCTCCGGCTGGTCTGCGTCAGCCGACGGCTGGGTTACTCCTCAGTTGGCTTCCTTCGAGGTGGAGGCCCGATGGCCTGCTGGTGGCTCCAAATCTTGATATTGTTCACTCTCACAAATGTTCTCCACTTGTAGTGGCACTCGCCAGCTCCGTGTTCTGCACAAAATCCGGTCCGTCGTACTTCACGTCGTTTCTACTAATCTCCTCTAACTTGCTCCATGTGGAGTGGCACTCGCCACTCCGTGGTTTTAGCCAAAATCCACGTCAGGCTCGTTCCACGTCTTTTCCGCAACTCTTCTCTAACTTGCTCCATGTGGAGTGGCACTCGCCACTCCGGGGGGTTTTAGCAAAGATCCACGTCAGGCTCGCTGGTTTTTTCCACTGCGAAGTTCTCGTGGCCTCGCTTCGAGAACTTCTCGAAGTTTCTTGGATCTCGTTTCCTCTCGCTCTTTCCTTAGGGCGCGTGTCAATTTTCGGGGGTTGATTGTATGGCGTGATCGCGTCCTTTCTCGCTCACTCCTACATACTTCTGCTGTCATGTGACCGCTGCTCGTGGTGAGTTTCGTAGATACGCCTGTGTGTGTGTGTCCGTGTGCGTTGAGCTTTTTAACTAGCGATGGTAGTTTGGTGTGGCTTAGCTTAACTATCGTATTGGGCTTTGCAAAGCCTTATATCAATTTATATTTAGCTAAATCTATTTACATTATTAAATGCTATTTTCCTATTGTTTACATTATTCCCTATTATTTATATTGCTATATTATTCTGTATTATTTACATATTTATTTGTGGGGAGCCGGCAGGTTTTTTGTGGAGAGGAATTATAAATGATTCCTTCCAAATAAGGGGAAAGTGGGAATTTTCAAAGGATAAGGTAAACAATTTAAGAAGGGGCTTGCTCAGGCCTTCGGCGCAATACCTAAGCACACAGCTAGGTATTCCGTCGGGACCTAGCAAGTAAACAGGCTTTACGCGATGAAGATCAATAAGAAGAGAGCTTTCGTTCAAACTAGGACTGAAAATAAGGTTCAACTTGGGCATGCTGTAAGAATATGTCTGATTTGAATCCGTGAAATTTGAATATGTTGTTTAAAAAACTGTGCAAATAGATCGGCTTTTGCCTGATCATTATTTGCGGTCGTATTTTCAAATGAAAGAGAGGAAGTATGAATCTGGGGCTTACGTTTAGTGTTAACAAAATTATAAAAACGCTTAGGGTCCTGTGAAAACTGCGCGTTCAGAACGGTGAAGTTTGTCCGAGCTGTTAAATAGGCAGAAAGTGCAGTAGGAGAACAGGTGCGTCTAAATTCAGCATACAGCCTAGATTTTATATTCTTAAGGCGACTCAACTCTTTAGTAAACAAAGAAGGCTTATTCGAGATTGATGGATAGTGTAACGGAACACATATAGTAAAAAATTAATTCATGGCATTGTAAAAAATGTCCATAGCATCCGCCATGTCAGTGCACATGTATAGATCGGACCAATTAAATTCAGAAATTAAATTATTCAGCCTTTCAAAGTCCGCCTTGCAAAAGGAGAGAAGTTTTGTGACTGGTCGGTCAGAAATACTCTGTACATCAGTCCCAATATCGAGAGTTACATCGAAAGTAGGATGATAAGGATCTTCGGGTTGCGTGAGGGGTGACACCCTAGCCAAACTAACTCTCGCCGGATCAGAGACAAAACAAAGATCAAGCAAGCGCTCTAAAGAATTTCGAACATGGTTGACTTGGGACAACGAAATGTTAAACAAGCCAGCAATAAAGTCATGTTGCGTTGATGTTAAGAGTGTATTTGTGGAATTATTTGAGGACCAAATAACCCCAGGGATATTAAAATCACCTAGCACTACTAAATGGTCTCTATCCGAAAGTTTATTGGAAACCAACTGGATAGCGGAAAGATGGTTCAAACATATAGAAAGTTCCGACACGGGAGGAATGTAAGAACAAGTAATATAAATAAAACTACCGTTAATTGATAGCTTTACACAGAGGAATTCAATATCGTTGCATTCCTCAAAAGTTATTAATTCTGACGTTAGAGTGGAGTCAACCGCTATAAGGACACCACCCCCACGTCTGACAGGCCGATCTAGCCGATAAACCGTGAACACAGCTGGAAAACCAGGTTTCTGTAAACACGATAACCTGGGACACAAATGAAAAACTATCAGAATACAAGTTTGGAAGCTTACTGCGTAGGCCTCTTGCATTCTGATAGGAAATAGTAAGAGAAAGATTTAGTTTTTTTGGGACGGAAGTGTGGGTAGAGGGCGCAGTGGTCTGATCGGGCCTGGGAAGAGTTATTCCCACAGGCCGACGTTTGTTTTTCTTAGCTTCGTACTCTTTGACAACAATATACTCTGGCCAGAAATTGGTAGAGCATATT
>VNJR01002363.1:0-12267 GCA_008042585.1 Drosophila punjabiensis | reverse complement strand
AGAGACAAAGCAGAGATCTAGTAGGCGGTTTAAAGAATTAAAGACATGGTTAACTTGAGACAAAGATAAGTCAAGCAAGCCATCTATAAGGTCATGCTGTGCCGCGGTCTGAAGGACATTTGACACACCATCTGATGACCAACGCGCTCCAGGAATATTGAAGTCACCTAAAGTCACTAGTTGGTCTCTATCTGAAAGTCTATTGGAAACGGCCTGAATTGCCGAAAGGTGTTTCCAATAGATAGGCTCTTCAGCAGATGGATGGACATAAGAGCATGTAATATATATAAAACTACGTGGAAACGATAGTTTTACACAAATGAACTCACAGTCGGTCAAATCGTCGAGAACCACCAGCTCAGAGATAAAGGAAGAGTCAACGGCAATTAAGACTCCACCTCCTCGCTGGGAAAGACGGTCCAATCTATAAATTGTGTACTTACCTGGAAAAATTTCGGAGCTGAGTATCTCCGGCTTTAACCAGGTTTCAGTAAACACAATTACCTGGGATGCGAAGGAAAAACTATCAGAATACAATTTGGGGAGCTGATAGGACAGTAGGAGGGAAGTATTTAGTTTTTTGCAGCTGAAGTGGAGGAAATATTCGCACTGGTCTCATTAGTTTGTGCCGGTTTGGGAAGTCGTACTCCCATAGGCCGTTTTTTCTTTTTTTTTTGCCTCGTATTCTTTAACTACGACGTGTTCGGGCCAAAAGTCACCAGAGCAAATCGTGTCAAAGAACTTGAGCGGGACACTTATCTTGAAAGATGAGATGTCCCTGGCGTAAGAAAATTTAAACTTTTCCACCTTTGTATTTTCGGCTTGTGTTTTGCCGTGTATATAGGCAAGTACATCATCAGATGCGAGTATAAGTTCTTTAAAACCGCTTCTGGTCTGGCGCATGAAGGCTTTCATTTCCTTCTCAACCTCACGACAGGCCAGACAACAATAATGTATACCGTACTTAGCGAAACATACATCTGCGACACGGCCAGAAACCTCAGCGCATTTAGCATGCACGACCGCATCACAAAGCCAGCAATATAGATACGGGTGTTTTTTCCATATAAAGGTTTTTTGTTTTTTAAGCTATATACATACATAATAAAAAAAGGTAAAAAAATCAAAATTATTCTTTCTTATCATTAACATAAATTATAAGGCAACTTCAACAGAGATCATACAAAATTCATTTCATTTTTAATATAAAATTAAAAAAAATAAAAATTATTCCATCCAGGAATTTTTCTGCAAAAATAACAATATGTCCACATTATTCGCCTTAAGCGAAGCTCTGCGATTATTTATAACGAGTCCAGCCTTGCTGAACATACGTTCCGACTCAGTGGAGGTTGCGGGAACACATAAAAATTTCGGCACAAATTTTTTTTAATTAGATTCATTATGCTGATATAAAAGAAATGTTATTTATGTTTAGTGAAAACTGGAACACTTACCTTCCAGAATTCTAGGGGATCCACATTTTCTTCACAGTGCCTTAGATTAAAGTACTGTCTGAGATCGATAATCGCATCTGTTCTTTTCGATGTTGGTAATTCACTAATATTTTTCTGAAGAAATGTGAATAGGGTTTGGCGGTTTTGAGAAGGTGTGGTGGCCCAGCACCATCGATAGTGTCAAAAAACTATCGATCGTGGCTCAGAAAAGCGAAAATTCGATATATCGATAGTGCCATCGATAGTATCCCAGCTCTACGGACTGGCTAGATCGACTTATAGGGTTGGAAACGAATCTAACTTTTGACTATTTAGAAATAACTGAATACCAGAATATCAGCCGATTGGGGGACTTTTAGAAAAAGCTTATATTATTATTATACTACCGCATTAATTTAATATTTCATTAAAAATTTGACAGCTCTAAGAGATTTTACTCAAATGCAAGCAAGATGACACTTTTAAAGGGGTATATAAAACTGATATTTTTTTCATATATATTGTAATGTATTGAGATTGAGGTTTAAACGGTATTACTTCAGATTACTGGGTTTGGCTGTATCCTAATAGCCAGCGGACCACCTTATTTTTGGAGTGTATTTGAAAACGCTATAAGTTTCTTAATTTAAAGTTTTTTCATGTTTAATTTAGTATTATAAAGTAATGCAGTTCTCATTAATTAGCTACTTTATTAGGACCTTGAAAGAGACAACTGTATGTGTTGTTTTGCATGATATATTTTGGTAATGCGACTACGGTCACACTGATTTAAAAAGGTAATCAATGACAAGAGCCGCAAGTCGCATTATATAAATATGCATTTCTTGAGTCCTTGTCGAAGTATTCAAAAATTATTGATATGGAAGTCTTTAAATTTATATTTGTAACGTAACGTAACGTGGCCACAAGTTGCATAAACAACAACACAAAAATTAATATTCATTAGTTTTGTTACATTGTTGTAGGCATTGTGAATTTTAGTTTTAGCAAATAATTGCAGATTTAAAAAAAAAAAAAACATTTTATTTGTGAGACCATTTTGTCAATGAGCTGGCTAATATAGTTTTTAACTACAATTTTGCGGATTAAAGCAGTTTATTGTTATCGGTCCAAATCAAATATGTATATAGTATATTTTATGTAAATCTATCGATTTTCGAGGTTAATGCATTGCAATGCATTAGACATAGTACTAAAAGTGCAATTTAGTCTCTTTCTCAAACTTGTCTAAAACCGCATAGAGCTGTCATAATAACATGAGCAGCGGCTCGGTTTTTGTGAATGGATTTTATCGATGTATTGACATCTCCATCTCAATGTTAATCGATGTTTCTCCACCTCTATTGTCTAACAGATGTCACAATAAAAGTTTTAAATCGTAATCGGAGCACAGCAAACATTGTTTTCTTATATGTATAGAGGAACTGAATTTAGTTAGTGGTGGCTGATTGTTACAATAATTAGTGAACCATCATTGGCAAACCACTATATCAAATTCCAAAATGAGTGACGACTTTTTAAGGAAACCATTCTCACTAGCTCCCGCACCAGCCGGTAAGCGTGCAAGGAATTTAGTTACGCAATGTGGCTAGTTTGTTACATATGTACATTGTCGTTTGGCCAGCTATTTTTTTTTATGCACAAAAATAAATATGATATATTTCAGATGCGGCAACAACAAACTACACTCCGGCTACGAGCACATTTAGTAGCGCCCCTGTGTCACCGTACCTTAACTATGATTCCCGGTTTCTACAGCAAGCCCAGCCCGAGTTTATTTTTCCCGAAGGCGCTAACAAGCAGAGAGGACGCTTTGAGCTTGCCTTCTCGCAAATAGGAACTTCGGTAATGGTTGGTGGAGGCATTGGAGGCCTTGCGGGGGTCTACAATGGTTTTAAAGTAACTAACGCGCTAAATCAGAAAGGAAACCTCCGGCGAACTCAGTAAGTTTAATTAAAAACCAAAAATGATTTTATTTGTATAATTAATACTGTCGCGCAGGTTAATCAACCACATCATGAAGCAAGGCTCGGGCACCGCAAACACGCTGGGTACACTAGCGGTGCTTTATTCGGCATGTGGAGTGTTTTTGCAGTTCGTTCGTGGGGAGGATGACCACATTAACACTGTGATTGCAGGCACTGCCACAGGGCTATTGTACAAATCAACAGGTGAGTCAGTAACGTATCCTATGTAATAAGTTTGAAAACTTACAATTTTTTGCAGCTGGCCTACGGAGATGTGCATTAGGTGGCGCTATAGGGCTGGGCATCTCTTCTCTCTATTGCTTATATCTTATAGCGCAAGAGAACACCCCAAACTCAAGTCCTAAATACCTGTGAATCCCGATGGATAGAGTTTCTTGTGCACGAAATATTCTAAAGGAAGCAAATTGTGTAGACAATTCGAGCGTAATCACTTAAAATCACGTTTCGTTGTATATTATGAATACATATATATTAGGTCTATTTAGACACATGTACAATTGAGTTTTATCTACATAAAGTGAGCAAGATAGAACAATACAACTTGACAGTATGAGTACAAAACATAGTTTAATCATTTTAATAACGTCCTCACAGGGAAAGGAAAAGGAAACTCACTTCGGCACGCCGATGTTTCTATACCCTTGCAGATTATTATGGGATCATTCATTACTTAACTAACATGAATTAGTTTTATATTTATGTTATTTTTACAGTTTTACATTTTTTTTTTTTTTAATATTTTCCATTTTTTGTTTTACGCATTCCTCTACCTCTACCGATCGTTCATATGTTATCTATGCGATATAGTCGTACGATTTTTGTGAAATTAAAACTGAAATTGGAGATTAATACAAAATGCTTACATCTTAAAATAGATGAAGATATGTTTAAAAATAACAAAGTTTTAATATTTTTCTATTAATTTCCCTTTTGTTTCTATTCCTATTTTTAAACTCTAAAATAATAATGAAGGCTTATATCCTAGAGTAATTGAAGAGATGACAGAAAATGCAAAGTTTTCATTCCATTTCAAGCTTCATTTTGTTCTCATTTATTCCACTCAATGTCTAATTCTACAAGATTCAATACTCACCCATATTAATACAATTTCGTTTTATTGTGTGCACAAAATTCACTCAACTCAATTCAATTTAAATGCGTTTAGTTTAAAGTATGTTGTGAGTAATACCATGTAGATAATTTTGTGGTTTTTCCGAATTTCTGTTTTAATTTTATAAAAATCATACGACAATGTCGTACAGCTTCCACAGGAACGATCGGTAAATGAAAAAGAAAATCTAAAACTGTAAATGTAAAAAATTTAAAACTCTATCATGTAAAACTGATATGAATATTAAATATCGATAGATAAGATAAAATAATCAAAGCGCTTTTAATAATTATTTTGTTTTTGCTGAGATTAATAACTGTATATTTGTAACCTGTCCATAAGTTTTCATTGTGTGATTTTTCAGATTTAAATCAAGTTTCTTAACATATGCATTTGTTTTTGTTGTTAATATTTATGCATAAATATATGTATAAAACAAATCCAACAAATTTATAAATCCCCACAACCGAAAGTTGATAAGGATATGTTAAAAAAAAAAATCGGCAAATTTTTAGAACACATTTTTTTTTGTCAGTTTTCAAAATAGCTTCTACTTTGAGATACAAAAATTCTACATTATTCTTGAAAATCAATTTAAATTTAAAAATTGGGCGACTGTACATATAGCTCCCATACAAACGATCGGTATATGTGGAAAGTTAAATTTTACATGCAAAAAATTTAAAACTGTCAAATAATATGAATATGAATAAAAATATATGAATTCATTTTAAATTAAATAGGGTTAGATTATAATAAATGCAATTAAAATCTGCAACACACTTATACACACTTCGGCGTGCCGAAGTTAGCTTTCTTTCTTGTTTTTCTAAAAATTTTCCGATCAATTCTATGGTAGCTATATAATATAACAGTCCGGTTTTTATAAAATTTGATCTTAAAATCTAGTATATTATATAAAGCTCAAACCCGAGAGTAAATCAAGATATGCGTAAAAAACGTGAAGTTCTAATTTTTACAGAGAATTTTCGGATTGTTCCTATAGCAGCTATATGATATAGTTGTCCGTTCCAACTCGTTCCGACTTATATTGTAGTGAGAGTATATAGAAGACTACCTTTATTATAAAAGTTCGTTGTTTGTTTTTCTTTGTTTAGCCATATAATCTGCCTGCCAAAGAAACGACCGGGAAATTTATATACTCTGAGATATGGGCATTTTGTAAGTTTCAAAATTTCGGTTAAAATATATATAAATATTTATATTTATGATATCGAAAGGTGATATCTTTGGTACTATTGGAAAATGGAGGGAAAAATGCAAAACCAAAGTCCATCCTTGTGAAGCAGTTGGAATTTTCATCAAATGTGAAACTTCGATTCCCACAGAGCTACATCCATGCTTCCATCCATTTCTTCATCCGCTGATTAACAGCTGTGGCTCATGCAAAACGTAAACAAACATGGCTGAAGTTCTTCTGATTCGCAACTAAAATGAATAGTTTACCAAATATTTTGACTGTTTAACGACAGAAGAACCACAGATTTCCAAATCCAGTTCCAGATTTTGTTGGCACTTCATTAAAATGAAATATATGACGAAGAATTGGAGGTTTTCCAATCATTTTTTCTATCATTGAGCAAATGCCCCAAAGCGTGTGCATGGCGGTAAAGGCGCACAAAATGTAATCAAAATAAAGTAGAAAATGGCGTTTTATATTAAATAATAGCGATTGGTGAAATTTTGTGGGAAGAATATACCGGGCATACTTTACTCGCGCATTCCTTCTATATTTCCATTGTTCAGGGCCATCTTTGGCCATCAGATCAGTTGGTGCTCTCTTTTACTCTTTCTCTTTTAGCCTCTCTGTATTTCTATGTTTCGAAGACTTAAAAATTAAAATATTAAAGTTAGACTAAACTTAACAAAAAAATTTAAATCAATTCTGTGTTGAACATACACAAACAAATAAACTTTATCTATGCCACTGCTACGGAAGTGGTTGGGGGAGTTATTATCTGTATATACAACTAATACTGTAGAATATCTACATACATAATATTTGCAGGTTAAATATAAATGCAAATGGCCGGTATACAAATATGCATAGATATCCGACAAATATAGGGTATATTTACATGCAACATTATCCACCGCAAGCAAAGCTGCGGTTACCATACAATTATTTTTTATATATTTGATTAATATATATTAAGTATAAGAAGAATGAAAATAATATAAAAGGATTTTTGCTTTCTTTTTTTCTGGCCAGCAATCGAATTTATTCGACATGCGTCGTAATATCGTATCGTGTTCTGTTTTCTCTCAGATTTCGTATTGTCCCTAAATCGTCAGGAAGCGCGATATGAGTGAGTGAAAACTCATATTCGAGAAACTTCTTGTTCAAATACACTAAGCCCATTTTGAGTATTGTACCTTGGACTGCCAGATTTTTGACATTGAAGCAGGTGTTAAATAGAACAAAGTAACATAGAAATTAACATAACTTCGTTATTTTTACACAGTGTATTATAATTATTTATGGCAGAGTATTATAGTTTTAGCTAATGCAGTGACGGAATCCTTTCAGACCCTATAAAATATATAAAAATATTCTTGTTTAGCATTAATGGCTGAGTCGATCTAACCATGTCCGTCAGTTTGCCTTCTTTTAATGCAAACTAGTTCCCTAGTTTTGATGCTATCTGAATAAATATAAGTCGGAATGGGCCGTATCGGACGACTATCAATTATACATAGGTGCCATAGAAACGATCGAAAATTATAACAATAAAACTATAAATCCAAATTAAGGATCGCGCTCGCCCTGAAACATGAGCATTTCGAAGCCATCCGGCAACGCTGGACCAGCTGATAGTAATCAAGTAAATCCCAGCGGTCTGACAGCCCCGTACCGACCGGAAATCGATAAGTTATTAGATGATGGACATGGGGTGAACAGCTAATGGTGGCCTATATAAAGCGGCTCACATTTTTTGCGAGCATCGCGACTGACACACCTGGGTAAGTCTGAAAGTAGTTACAACTACCAAGTAGTACTAGAAGAGCAAGGTTGTTGCAGCCGAACTGTAGCATAGACCGAGTATAGGAGGGCAAAGCTCTTGCTTGCTGATCCTGATAAGGCTGGGATCGTCGAACATAGGCTGTTGTAGCTGAACTCGCACGAACTAGTTAGCATAGATCAAACAAAATCGAGCATAGGAGGGCGAAGACTAAGCTCTTGCTGGCTGATCTTGATGAGGACCAGATCGTCGAGTACAGTTTCTTGTCGCCGAACTCGCTCGAACTAGTCCACAAAGACCAAGCTGAAATCGAGCATAGGAGGCCAATGTTAACATCTTGCTAGCTAATCTTGAAGGAAGGGATAATGCTCTACGTGGCTTATCCTGGGATGCCGACATTCGCTAGCTAACCGTAGAACGATGCTTGGCGTCGTCTTTCTACTTAAGCTAATACACGGGGATGTGGAGAGCCCCTATCAGCTAGGTCAGCTCAATTTCCACGTACCGCGACTAGCATCCAGATCCTATATCCCCTTAGTTATTGGTCATTGTAGGAGGGAGTTTGAAGTGCATGAACCCCTTAGGGTTTTATGCGCAGATTACAACCTCCTCTTTGATCGTATTGTTGGAAGTGAATTGTAGAATTTGCTCGTATGTAGTATGTGGTATCTTAGTAAAAAAATTTTATTTTTCTCGTGACTTCCTTTATTTTCTTTCTCACGCGTCTATGTAGAACGCGTTCGGGCCGAACGTCACACGGCTGCGACCCTCGACCGGTTGGGCGGGAGCCGGGAAACGTTGGGACTCGCGCGTAAAAAAATAAAATAAATAAGTAGGCAGAATAGAACAATACATCTTGAAAGTTTGAGTACAAAAAATAGTGTAACCATTTTGAGAACGTCCTCACAGTGTTTAACATATCAAGCTAAACACATTTACAGCTGTTGACAGCTAATTTAAAACATGACCATGCCTAAAATGTAATTTTTTCTGTTTTAGACCCATCCAAATTTCTTTTGAAATAAACTATTCTGAAAACAAGACAGGTAGCTAACTTCGGCACGCCGATGTTTGTATAGCCTTGCAGATAATCATTGGATCATTTATTACTTAACTTACATTAAATAGTTTCATATTCATATTATTTTTACAGTTTTACATTTTTATACCCTTGCAGGGTATTATAATTTCAGTCAGAAGTTTGCAACGCAGTGAAGGAGTCTTCTCCGACCCTATAAAGTATATATATTCTTGATCAGCATCAACAGCCGAGTCGATCTAGCCATGTCCGTCTGTCCGTCTGTCCGTCCGTTTCTACGCAAACTAGTCCCTCAGTTTTGAAGCTATCTAAATGAAACTTTGCAGATAGTCTTCTATATACTCTCGTACATATGTCGGATCGGACGACTATATCATATAGCTGCCATACAAACGATCCGTAAATTTGTTGTAAAAAAATTTTAACTTCACTGTTTTTCAACTTATCTTAGCTGCCATACAAATGATCGGTAAATGTGGAAAAAAATTACATTTTACTTTACATGTAAAAATTAAAAAAAAAAAAAATTTTAAACTGTAAAAATTGTATGAATATGAAAGTTGTTTATATTATATTGTATTGGGATAGATTATAATCGATACAATTGGAATCTGCAGGGGTATACAAACTTCGGCGTGCCGAAGTTAGCTTCCTTTCTTTTTTTTTTTTAAATTGTTTCCATTTTTTGTTTTACGCATTTCTCTACCCCTACCGATCGTTCATATGTCATCTATGCGATATAGTCGTACGATTTTTTTGAAATTAAAACTGAAATTGGAGAATAATACAAAATGCTTACATCTTAAAATAGATGAAGATATGTTTAAAAATAACAAAGTTTTAATATTTTTCTATTAATTTCCCTTTTGTTTCTATTCCTATTTTTAAACTCTAAAATAATAATGAAGGCTTATATCCTAGAGTAATTGAAGAAATGACAGAAAATGCAAAGTTTTCATTCCATTTCAAGCTTCATTTTGTTCTCATTTATTCCACTCAATGTCTAATTCTACAAGATTCAATACTCACCCATATTAATACAATTTCGTTTTATTGTGTGCACAAAATTCACTCAACTCAATTCAATTTAAATGCGTTCAGTTTAATGTATGTTGTGAGTAATACCATGTAGATAATTTTGTGGTTTTTCCGAATTTCTGTTTTAATTTCATAAAAATCGAACGACTATATCGTTTAGGTGCCAAATGAACGATCGGTAAATGTAAAATATGCAAAACTAAGAATATGAATATAATAGTAATTCGTAAAATATTAGATATGGATAGATTATTAATGATCCAAATGCAATATTTAAGGGTATTGTAGCGAGCGAAGTACTAAATATATTATGACTTCATTAATATATCTGTTCATATGTATACACACTTATTAATCTCAACATTTGGTTGACAACGGCCTGCATAGCGGCCATGCTAAAATGCTGACTATGCAATCATACGGTGCCGGCTGGCCCGCTGCTCACACAAATCTCGCAGCTAAGAATGTTTGACGATTTAAATCAATTCACTCTCATGTCTTTGCGTGTATATCTTTTTACTACAGTCCCGTTATCACCGTGACAGGACCGTCACAATCCTTTGTAAAATAAAATGATAATCGTTACTGTGTATTACGTGTACTACTTGTGAAGTTAAATAAAGAAAGAAAATAATACAACAAAACTTACTTCATCCCTCGTGGGTACATCTAAAAAAAATGTATATATATTAATATATATACAAACAAAAAAATTATAATAAAAATAAAAAAAATAAACTTGTATTCCCAATTGTACATTTTTTTAACTAACGCACATATTGAGAAAAATCTATCGAAAATACGATAAAATAAGTAAGCAAATAATAAGAAGAAAGGAAGCTATACCCTTGCAAATTTCAAATGTATAAACTATAATCTATCCCAATATAATATAATATGAATTAGTTTCATATTCATAAAATTTTTACAGCTTTAACATATAAGGTAAAATGTAATTTTTCTCCACATTTACCGATTGTTTGTATAGCAGCTATATGATATAGTCGTCCGATTCTTATGAAATTTACAACAAAATTCTGAAAAAATATGAAATACTTGTATCTCAAAGTAGAAGATTGTGAGGGACTGAGGGACTAGACATGGCTAGATCAACTCGGCTGTTAATGCTGTTCAAGAATATATTTACTTTATCGGGTCGGAAATGACTCCTTCACTGCGTTGTAAGCTTCTGACTAAAATTTTAATACCCTGCAAGGGTATAAAAATGTGTGGTAGACAGCCCCGTCTACTACGCCGCCGATTGGAAAAAGACGAGGTAAAGAAAAAAGTGCAGTAGGCAGATGAGTGTACTGCGTCGCCGATTGGAGAAATACGAGGTGAAGAAGAAAGTGTGGTGGGCAGCTCCGTCTACTGCGCCACCGATTGTGAGCGTGAAGAAAGCGAAGCACGGTATGTAATGGATTGTACACCTATACCTCAAACAGACAAACCGACTTTAGAGGAGGCGCTAGAGGCACAAGCAATGGACGGCTCCAGGCCCATCACCATCGCCAAGTACCGATCTAGGCACAGTTCACGGAAGCGTCAGCTAGCCCAGGACAGGGACGAGCAGTTAACGTGTATTCCACAGGCCCCAACACCCAAAAAGCAAAGGGGCGGAAAACGAGTCCGGCTCTTGAAGAAGCGAGCTCGCATCGGGGCATTTAAAGAAAAAATACGTCAGACCAACGAGGGAAAATTAAAAGAACGGCTTAAAGAGCTGAATACCCTACTCCACCGGGAGAAGAAGAGCGGGCTAAGAATTTTTTGTAGCACTGGCAACGCGTTTACGCGCGGTGCGATAGTTAAGATCATTAACATAAAATTATATTCATTTATTACTAACACACACTTTCGGTGTAAACTTAATAAAGATAAATTGTTTGTAACTTGTTGCTTGTGATGATGTAAACTGAAAGTTGTGTATATTTTATCTTAACCAACCTATTTCATAAACACATACATATTTTTAATAATAATATATATATACATATAATAATTTAATAATTTCCATTTTTATATATTGTTAAGTCGCGACAACAATTACGACAATAGCAATGATGCATAGGTTGTAGTTCGTCAGTCGCAGCAATGTCATATGAAGCCACAATAAAGTAAAGTTACCAGGTCAAGCGCATATGATATTCTGCTGACGACGAATGAAGTGAAATGAGACAATGTTCTCATTTCCGCATATTCGATAAGCAACACAGTAACCTATATTACTCTTTCACACTATATTCTGTACACATCAGCATATTTGTTAACTACTTTTTAGCTATAAATACCGTTATGTTTTTACCAATAAAGTCAGTAATCATCTGCACCTCAAAGGCATTTTTACTCAACAAACCTCAACCACAGTCCACCTAGTTCAAGTGCTAGTTGCGACAACTCAAAGGCAATTAGTTTATGCACTATTTTGCCAGGCATCTAAGCCTCCTCACACATACACAAACATTTTTGGTGACCCCGACAGGAAAAGTTCCGTAACTCTTGGGAACATTCCTGATCACAATCAAAACCCGAAAGGAAAAGTTCCGTAACTCTTGGGAACCTTCCTGCTTAAAGTTTCGAAAAAGATCCTTTTGCTAGAACTCAGCTTCTAGTAAATCCCCCAAGTATATTGAACACTTGATAATTTCTTCGA
>VNJR01002362.1:0-29423 GCA_008042585.1 Drosophila punjabiensis | reverse complement strand
AAGAAAATATAAACTTAGTTTACGGATCGGTTGTATGGCAGCTATATGATATAGTTGACCGATCCGGCTCGTTCCGACTTATGTACGAATAAGAGTATATAGAAGACTATCTGCCAAGTTTCATTCAGATAGCTTCAAAACTGAGGGACTAGTTTGGGTAGAAACGGACGGACAGACGGACAGAAGGACAGATGGACAGACGGACAGACGGACATGGCTAGATCTACTCGGCTGTTGATGCTGATCAAGAATATATATACTTTATAGGGTCGGCGATGACTCCTTCACTGCGTTGCAAACTTCTGACTGAAATTATAATACCCTGCAAGGGTATAAAAATAAATAGAAAAGATGGTTATAAATTTATTATTTATTTATTTTAATCGAGTTTATTTTCATGACATCCTGCCAACCTCCTGATATTTAATTATTTTGATAGGATTTGATATAAAATAGCTGATAAAATCGATTTTTTAAATTTTTGACATATACCACTTTCCAAATCAAGGGCTCATATGTAATATAAACATACTTTGATAAATAAGACAGTTTTTTTGAAATTTGTATTTCGTAAATTATGGAGGATGTAGTGTGAATGACTTGGGTGGTGGGCAGTGAATGTTCATATGGCTCAACAGTATATTATAAGAACAGCGCAATGTTTTTTAAACTGACTATTTTGGCTTCTGCAACAAGTAGCAAGTTTGTTTTTGTTTACTATTAATAATTTAAGACACAATTTTATGAAATACACGCAGGTCTTGTTTGTTACCGCTCTCAGCTTACATATACCTAAATTCAATAATTGCAACGTAATATATTTTAAAAACTTACCTCGTTAAATAGTTTCTGTTTAATAGGTAAATTAAGGAGTCACATGAGTTATAAAGGAACTGGATCCTTCAATAATTTTTATGTATTTAAGAAAAGGACCAGTTTTACATTTAAATTTATTTCATAGTACTAAGAGATAAATGGGCGTATCCTGGAATAAGCATTTATTTTTCAATAATCGACTGCAAGTAGTATCACAGAAAGCCTTAAAAATAAACCTCCAGAATGACTTAGGAACACCTGCAGCAATATGGACCGGGTTACCCTCATTTATGAGCGACCCTAGCCGACTGAACACTTTTTTGAGCCGAAAACCAAGTGAAACTATTCTTCCGTGCAACAAGAAACAGTTTTGGCTCCAAATAGACCAGTAATAGCCTTAAAAGCCCTTAGGCCCGCCTGGAAAAGCGTGCGGGAAGATTGAAAAAGTTGGTGGGATTTTTTTTTTATGAAAATAAGCTGTGCCAGGCCCAAGTTGCGATGACTCAGCGCAGCAAAAATACAATCAAAAGGCAAAATAAAAGCAATGCAAAAAAGGGACAAAAACTACCCTGTAATAATCGCCTTAATTTCAATTAAATCGGAATTGTAATCACTTTGCGCTGGTCTATTTCTTGCTTCTCTTATAAAAATCCTTCCATCCACTCAGGCAGCCAGACAAACCGACAAGAGGTGGGTGGTGGGAGAGAAGGCAAGCCAAGTGTAAGACAGGTAAATTAAAGGATGAGAGGCAGATTGCCAAGGCCAAGGCGAAAGAAGAATGTTCCTACAATGCTAATGATGTTTAATAGTCATTCCCCCGTTGAAGATTTAACGGAATGTGCAATTTACATAAAGTTGTAAGTGGCCGACCCTGTGAACTTTCTTAGCCTTGCAGGGACTTAAAGGCTATCTGGCTGCCCAACTAATTATAATTAAGAGCGAAGGGTGTTTTACGGAATTTCTCAAGCAAAATATAAAGTTTAAAAGGTGCTGTTAGAGTTTAAATGTTTTATTTATACTATTTTATACATTTTAGTAATATACTTTCAAACGGATGGTGGCGTCATATATGGCACATAATACAGACATGATGAACGCAAGTAATTGCTTATTCAACGTGAGTTTGGTGTCTGGGAGCTGAAAATATAAGAAAAGGAAACAAATTAGTTTGATATTAGTAGCGCACTCGCGAAAGATGACAAATTTTCACTCCCTTCAAACTCCCTTTAAGACCCCCCAATTAACATTTCCGGTTAGTAGCAATAAATCAATTTTTACGACCATCTCGCCTAATTAAAAATCCTCAGAAACTATAAGTCGTAAAAAATTTATGACCACCTTTAAAGTCAAAGCTTGAGCCCTGCTCTCAAAAAGTGTAGCAGGCAATAAGGCGAACAAGGGCCAGTTTAATGGTGAGGGCTAAATGATGGCCAAATATTATTTTGGGTGCAGATGAGAGATGAAAAAAATGTTCTGCACCCATTTGTAAGTGAGAAAATTTCACCAAATTGACAATTCTCGAACACTTGACCAAATAACTGGAAGGGTGGACATGAAGTCGCACCTGCTTCGGTATTGCTGAATGGGGTGGCTAGAGAGCGTAGAACTGACCACTTGCTTGACACGTTGGTAGGATGGCAGAGTTCTCGAATCTATATATCTGTATATATTTTGAAGGGGGATGAAGACGAGACTGGTGACCATAGCAGAACCTACTGCTTCTTGACCTGTGTGTGGTCTCCGCAAACAGAAAAACGCAGCAGAAGAAGCAGGATGAACAGTAGCAGTAGTAGAGGACACTGTGGATTTTACGCACTGCTGAATAAGCAATTTGCAAAATGTCGAGGCCAATAACATAACAAATGACGCTGTGGCTTTCCAGCCGCAGCAGCAGCCAGAGCAAAATTTACGGTGACGCCATGTCTGGAGGAGATCGGATGAGTAGAAAAAAGGCTTGGTGATCTTTTAGTGGATATCCCATTAATTGAATCGGGACCGCAAGGCGCAAAATAATAGTATATCGGCAGCATAATGAACAAGTAACGGCCTTAAAGTGTCCTTTAAATATTAAAGGAAAGCATCTGTGAGGAAGATGCCCCACACTGCTCCCGACTGCTCATTCCTAAACCTAGGGGAGCGTCAACACAACCGCAAAACATCAAACTGGCGAGCGGGGGATGACATCCTTTGGGGTCGGTCCAGACTTCGGGGTTGTGAGGCTAAACGCAAAAGCGTATAATGTGCAGCACACCGTCGCGATGGGGAAAAGGGTGATTTACGTTAGTGTTTGTGACTAGCTTGGAAGCAGGGAAGCGGACAAAAGCTACAATTGGGAATGATGATCATCATAATGATGAACGAAGGGGATGAGAATGATGACGGCATTGACAGCGCATGTTTATGTCTGAAGGCAGTGAGTGAGAGAGTGCTTGCACCGAAGAAGCTGCACGCATAATTGGTGTTGGACATCTTGGCTGCCCCATGTGGACATCATGGGAAAGTAGGTGATGGGTGAAAACTGGTGAGGCTGCGATAGAAACGGTAATTTGGTCTAGGGCAGACATGCCGGAAATCAACTTAACACAACCGCAAAAGCGCAATCTCCTCTTTGGCCAGCCACAGCAGAGCCACATCCTCAGGCCCCGAATTCTTATTGCGGCCTTGCCTCTATGTGTTGACATTTCCTGATAATTGGTATGTATGTCCATGTTCGGGTCCTGCCAAGCCCTTGACTCCTCTTCAGCCTGATTTGTCGCATACCATCTCCCAGGCGGCACATTAAGTTCCGCATCGCTTGTCACAAATTGACTTAATGACGCCTTAGTGCAGCTGCAGTTCTGCATATACCTCTGTGTATTTTCATTACTGTGCT
Organism: Drosophila punjabiensis; assembly: GCA_008042585.1. Taxonomy (NCBI): domain Eukaryota; kingdom Metazoa; phylum Arthropoda; class Insecta; order Diptera; family Drosophilidae; genus Drosophila; species Drosophila punjabiensis. The sequence goes on along the minus strand of VNJR01002362.1, from coordinate 25,735 downwards.
GCCATTTTCTTCGTCCTTTAACTCTCCGGTCCTAAAGCAAACTCTTAATCGCGGTCTCCTAATGATGTGGTAATGTGTCTCACCGACATATTTGCATGCAGCCATCAGGCTTGGCGCCTTGTTGCATGGCGTTATATGCCAGCAGACGACGTATCCATATTCACAGGGAATAGGCGGCCCTATTTTTGTGGCAAATTAAAGATGCTATTATTTTAGCGCCACAATAACTTGTGCCATAAAGTTTACCTAAGAGAAAGCTCAGTGTAAGGTAAGTAGTAACCAGCCCTAATCTCAACCAGCCAATTGCCAAACCCCAAACACATTATCGAAATTAATAAGGGCTATTTTCAAAGTGCTTGACTTGGAGCTAAAGGCCTACAAAAACGAAAGCTAAAGACAAATAAAACTTAAAAAAAATTGGAAATATTTTTAAAACATTTGAAGATACACTACGCTAATAACTAGAAGTTTGCAAAGAAGTGAAGGAGTCTTTTCGACCACTTAGATTACTCTAATTTAGTTCTTGAGGCTTGATTCTCAGAAAGGACCTTATGACTTACATATGTATAAATCGGAAACATTATACCAAACTAACATAAGACTTAAACATACTCTTAACAAGGCTAGGTAAAAGGGACGTTGGCACCTCTTACCCAAAAAACTACTGACATGAATTTTATATATAAATGGAAAGACAACAAAGTAATGTGGATTTTGTAATCATAGTATTTTAAAATATTATATACAAGTAAATATTTTACAATTATAGTTTTGCATTTTCTTCTACATTGCACGATCTTTACTATGGTAGATATATGATATAGTCGTCCGATATTCCTAAAATTAAAACCCGAATTCTAAAAGATTAAAAAAAGCTCATACCTCAGAGTAGATATGTTGAAAAACGGCAAAGTTATAATTTTATTCTAAAAATTTACCGATTGTCCCTATGACAGCTATATGATATAGTTGTCCGATCCGGTCCGTTCCGACTTATATAGCAGGGAGAGTATATAGATGACAAACGATCGGAAAATTTCTACAAGAAAATTATAACAAAGCCGGTATTTAACAAACTTTTAATTAACTTTAGATATGACCATTCTGTATTATTTCCCAATTTCGGTTTTAATTTCAATCAATCAAACGTCTATAAAGCTGCCATAAGGGCGATCGGTAAATATAGAGAAAAATGTAAAACTTTACATGTAGCAAATTAACAAAAAATGTACAACTGTAAACATAATATGAATATGAAAGAAATTCATAGTATATTAGATATGGATAGATTACACAGGTCAACATTGTTTAGTTGTTGGAAAGCTGGGAGTCGTTTCTAAGTTGGGGCTTAGAATCCGTGTCCAACGTCAGAAATGGTCCATCACATCAGATTTTGGTATATTAAATACATTGCATTTTAAAGTTTAACTGCAATTTTAGACTTTAAGAGATCAAACTTACAGAAAATATAAAAAGGAAGCCTAAGAGCATGGTACAATTGAAGGATGTGATAGAAAAGTATGAGGAATATTTAAGCGCTTTGTACAGTTCGATGCCCAATAGTGTAAAATGTGTAAATAAAGCAAAAAGGAGGCATTGGAAAGTACTTATTTAAATTAAAAAAAAAAATTAACATTAATTTGATACAAAATATATATTTGATTATAACAAATTAAGTATACTTTTGGATACAATTATAATTTGTTGAGCACTATTATAATAATTAAAATTTTATACCCTTATATTATAATTTCAGTGAGAAGTTTGCAACGCAGTGAAGGAGTCATCTCCAACCCTATAAAGTATATATATTCTTGATCAGCATTAACAGCCGAGTTGATCTAGCCATGTCCGTCCGTTTCTACGCAAACTAGTCCCTCAGTTTTGAAGCTATCTGAATTAAACTTTGCAGATAGTCTTCTATATACTCGTACATAAGTCGGACGACTATATCATATAGCTGCCATACAAACGATCCGTAAATTTGTTGAAAAAAATTAAAACTTCACTATTTTTTAACATATTTTCATCAAATTTTGATTATAAACTTTATGTATTGTTTTAGATTTTTGGATTTAATTTTATAAAAATCGGACTACTATTTCATATAGCTGCATAGGAACGGTAGGGAAATTTTTAGAAAAAAAATTATAACTTTGCCAGTTTTCAACATAATTTCTTCTACTTTTAGATACTACCTACCCTACCTACCTACTTTTAGATACTAGTATTTCATATTCTTTTCAGAATTTTCTTGTAAATTTCATAAGAATCGGACGACTATATCATATAGTTGCCATACAAACGATCGCTAAATGTGGAGAAAAATTACATATTACTTTACATGTAAAAATGTAAAAAAAAATGTACAGTTTGTATGAATATGAAAATAGTTCATATATTAGTATATTGGTTATAGATTATAATTTCTACAATTAGAATCTGCAAGGGTATACCAATTTCGGCGTGCCGAAGTTAGCTTCCTTTCTTGTTTTTTTTTGTAAGTTGTCATAACGATTAAAAGTCGCCCAAATTATTATGGGTCAGGAAAAAAGACGTTTTCTTAAAAACTAACATTCATTAAAAATTGCTATGCACTTTTATTTAAAAATATTCCATTATTAATTTTAAAAAATAAATGAGCAATTCGCTAAACATTAATAGAAACCCCAAGCAAGAAAAAATACAAGTTGTGAACATTTATACGGTCGCTTTTTTTTGTGACGCTGGGTATATATGCAAAGTTCCATTCTGATAGCTTCAAAACTGAGAGACTAGCTTAAGTAAAACCGGATAGACAAACGGAAGGACAGACGGACATGGCTAGGTCGACTCGGTTGTTGATGCTGATGAAAAATATACATATATACTTTATAGAGTTGGAAATGCCTCATTTACTGTGTTGCAGTTTTGAACAACTTACAAGACCAGAAATTTACAAAGTAGTGAAGTAGGCATTTCCGCCCCACATCAACAGCCCAGTTCATCAAGACATGTCCGTCTGTCCATAGGAACAATTGGGTCATTTTTAGAAAAGAATTATAACTTCGCCGGTTTTCTGATACCTTCAACTACTTTGAGATATGAGCATTTTGTATTCCTTCCTTTCTTGTTTCTATTTTTTTTATCGACTGTACATATATAGAATAACATGTATATAAGGCCAAAATATTAATAATTATAGCCCTCTGTAAATATATAATATAAATAAATATATAATAGTTCAGTAAAATAGTAAGTGCACGGGAATACAAGCTTCCGCTTCGTATTATTAGCTTCCTTTTTGTTTATTTTTTATTAGTTCTTATTAAAATCAAATAACTGCAGGGGAGAATAAATATTTATTTACCACTAAGCCACTACGGTAATGAAATCGGTTCCTAACGCACGTCGGCTCTCGGTGCAATGCAATAATACAAGTTAGGCTCAACAGCGTTTGCTTTTCTTTACATTTCATTAGGAAAGTGCATAAAAAGGATGCTAGCTGCCCTCCTGCTTCACACGAGAGGATATTCCTCTTTCTCTTCTCTTTCTCGCTTATGCTATAACAAGCCAAGGTAAGTGTTTACCTTTTTGTTTAAGTTTAAAACAAGAAAGAAAGCTCACTTTGACACGCCGAAGTTTGTTTACCCTTGCAGATTGCCATAGGTTCATATTCATATGTTATCCATATCTAATATAATATGAAATACTTTCATTTTGATATTATTTTTACAGTTTCACATTTTTTACAATTACAGTTTAACTTTTTACTCTCCATTTACGGATTGTTCCTACGGCAGCTATGCGTTATTGCAATCCGCTTTTTATAAAATTATATCCGAAATTTAAAAAATAATGCGAAATGCTCATATCTCAGTGTATAAGAGATCTAGAAAAACAGTGAAGTTATAATTTTTGCTACAATTTACGAATTGTTTCTATGGCAGCTATATGATTTGGTTGAGCGATCCGGCTCGTTTCGAATCATATAGTAGAGATAGTGTATTAAAGACTTTTTGCAAAGAAGTCTTCTTTACACTCTCACTTGTATATATCTTGTAACATTTTAATATATTTTCGGTTATGAGCTTTATATACTATTTCAGAATTTCGGATTTAATTTTATAGAAATCGGAACACTATATCGTATAGTTACCATAGGATCAATCGGGAATTTAAAAAAAAAAAATAAAGACAACATTTTTCAACATATTTTATTCTACTCTAAATTTCCAAATTTTTTTTAGTACAATAGGAACGATCGGTAACTGTGGTGGAAAATTACATTTAAATGGAATAAAATGAATATGAGAGTGATTAATATTATATAAGATATTTGACCCCTGTTTAATTTGTATTAGTTAAGAAAGTCGACCTACAAATTATTGCCAATAAGCCCTCAGCAATTTTTGTTGTAAATAAACTAGCAAAGTGTAATCTTAATAAGAATAATTTTTAAAGAAAAACTTAAGCTACAGCCATGGAACATGGTCGCTGAAAGGCTGCGAAACAATAAAAAATATTAATTTAAAGCAGCGTGTTTCCACTTGGCTGTTCAACTGCGAAAGTCAAACGAGCGACAAATTCCCTGCAATTATTTAGCTTTCGTCCTTTGAAAAATTTGAGCGTCAGCCGAGCGGTTTTTTCCCTGATTGATATGCAAGGTAATTGTGAAGAATCCAGTCTTTAACGGTGAGGATGTGCAGTGAAGCTCCTGCCGGACAGTAACTAGCTGAGGAATCAGTCCAACCAACGGGAACTCTGGGAACCAACGGTTTAGCTTTATGATTGCAGTCAGTGCACGTCGACTTGGAAGCGCAGCGCGTCATCAGTTCCGGTTCCTTTGACATGTCCTGCGGCCATTAATACGAAGGCGTAACGGGGTATCCGAGAAGTCGTGTGTGTCTGCTTGCTTCCGCTCTGCCTTCCGTCTTCCGTTTGGCTCCATCCACCTTCCAAATTAACCCCCTCTGTAGCCCAGTCTTGAGCCGCGCCTGGCCTGCGCCCATTGCCTGGTAAATTACCAATCCAGACGGAAGCATTTTGCAGTCAGATGTGCTCCCAGCAACAGCGGAAGCCAGAAGAGGTGCCTCGTTCGCTGGAGCTCATTACAAATGCAGCATCCCACCAGTAGACACAGGCAAGACTCAGCCCGTTAGTCCCGCCCAGATTCCTCCGCCTAGCCCCATCAATGTCTCCGATTATTGCATAAAATGCCGTATTAATGGCTGTCAATATTGATACTGCTCATGGTAATAGCCATCCACATGTTCATTGAAATAGGCATCGGCATCGGCATCGTTCTCGCCAGTTCTTTGTGTGCACCGGGCCCCAGGCTCTGGTTAGCATTATTATGCACAGAGCAAGAGACCGCTGGGTATTCAAACTAGTGCCGTCACCATCAGACAGAGGAGGTTTCCGGCAAATAAATTATTAGTATAGTTGATGAGCCGAGGGAAATCGAAAAAGGCTGCAGAGCATATGCAGATTCAAGTGACTGGTTATTTGGTATCGGGCATTCGATCACATTATGCGCTTCCTGGACGCACAGCTTGTATTAGTCATTCTTTATATGCTCCGATACTAAAGTCGGACATGTGTTCGGAATAACTGCAACTGCCAATTCAGTTTGGCCTATGTTATTTGTATACCCTTGCAGGGTATTATAATTTCAGTCAGAAGTTTACAACACAGTGAAGGAGGCATTTCCGACCCTATAAAATATATATATACTTGATCAGCATCAACAGCCGAGTCGATCTAGCCATGTCCGTCTGTCTGTCTGTCCGTCTGTCTGTCTGTCCGTCTGTCTGTCTGTCCGTCTGTCTGTCTGTCCGTCTGTTTGTCTGTCCGTTTCTACGCAAACTAGTCCCTCAGTTTTGAAGCTATCTGAATGAAACTTTGCAGACAATCTTTTATATACTCTCACTCGTACATAAGTCGGAATGAGCCGGATCAGACGACTATATCATAAAGCTGCCATACAAACGATCCGTAAATTTTGTTGAAAAAAAATGATAACTTCACGGTTTTTTAACATATCTTTATCAACTCTCGGTTCTAAGCTTTAAATATTATTTCATATTTTCGGACTAAATTTTATAAAAATCGGAATACGATATCTTATAGCTGCCATACAAACGATCGGTAAATGTGGAGGTAAATTACATTTTACTTTTCATGTAAAAATGTAAAAAAATGTACAACAGTAAAAATAAAATGAATAGGAAAGTAATTCATTTTATATTAGATTGGGTTAGATTATAATTGATACAATTGAAATCTGCAAGGGTAAACAAACTTCGGCGTGCCGAAGTTAGTTTCCATTTCTTGTTATTTTGGTCTTTTTGCCCCAAGGTTACCTTTTATATAGGTCAGATATAATTTTGTTTTTTGACGAATGAATTATATTAGACGATAAAATATGGAGTCAGATGAAATGCAGAGAATTTGATCACAAAACAGAAGGTAGTTCGATGGATCCCAGCAGTACCGGATTTTTAATTCTCTAAATAGTAAGTCAATGTCTGCTCTGGAGTGCTAATCAAATAGTTTCGCTTTGAAACTAAATAAATGGTCTTCCTAACTAACGGATAGTTAGCAGTCGTCTACGTTTACTTTTGTGACAGTAGCGCATATTAAACTCACCCCCACGCATCAGCATGGAACAGAGTGAAAAAGTGTAAATCAATAGAAAAAAAAAATGTTAAAACACCGCAAAACAAAATCACTAGTTACTCAAATAGGAACGCGAAAAGTAACGAGAAAAATCGCTGTATATTAATCCAGCAAGTGCATTTTTATTCTACAAACAAGTTTGGCTAACGCGGAGCGAAGTCAATACACCCTACTATCAACTTCTAACCACATAACTACATATATGCATATGTACATACACTTATTCCCCTCACGCCATACATTGCGGCGCAGTCTTCCGAAAAAAACGGATTTCGAAAGTTACGATTCTAAGCCGCCGTAGTAGCTCGCAAAATCCATTAAACTTTTACGACTATTGTAAACATTAACTTGCATACATGCATATATGCATTTTTATGTTGGGAGACCGTGCACCGCAGGGTATGCCACTCTCTCTAGTGCAGCCATTGAAAACTTGCCCCATTTACTGGGACACCCGGACCGGGAGCTTCAGTGGCATTCATCAGCATCCTCCAACATTGTAACCAAGAGGGAATTACTTTTTGAGAATAAAAGCGATAGGCAGGCAGGCAAGTGGTTAAAATCAATGCGACATCTGGCAGGTTAGCACTCTGAAAGTCAAGTTACTCAGCCTATCAGGATCCGTTCGAAAGTCGCTAACTTCGGGACTCCAAAGTTTGTATCCCAAACTTTTGCTGAAGTTCCTAGGTTCTTATCCAAATTGGTAGTTCTGTATGGCTGTCCACGTTGTGACGATGAGGATGCAAAATATTCTTGTTTGTCTGCTTGACGAAGCAAATCGCTGTTTTAAATGCCTGGAATTGTTTATGTATATTAAAAAAAACTTTTACTCTAGCGTTTTTTTTTTGTATCCCACTAGCTTATAAATGCAATTCAGCGATACCTTAAGTGAGAAATTTGCAACGCAGTTATGCAGTAATTTCCTACCCTATATATTCTTTATCATCATAAGCATCAACAGCCGAGTAGATCAAGCCATGTCCGTCTGTCCACGAAAACTATTACCTCAACCCTAATGCTATCTGAATGAAACTTTGGAGTTAGTCTTCTATTCATATGCTCTCACTTGGTCAACTACGGAAAGCATCCGAACAGTTTTAGAAAAAAACAACAAAGGAAGCTAACTTGCAGATATAAATTGAATCAATTATAATCTATCCCTATCTAATATAATATAAATTAATTTCATGTTCATTTTATTTTTATCGTTTTAAATTATTAACATGTAAAGTAAAATGCAATTTTCCTCCACATTTACCGATAATTTGCATGGCAGCTACGTTATATAATAAAGTCGAAGACGAAGCTGTAAAATATTATAGAATGCTTGTATCTCAAAGTAAAGTAATGTTGACGGACAGTCGGACAAGGCTAGATTGACTCGGCTAGTGATGCTGTTCAAGAATATAGGGTCGGAAATTCATTCTTCACTGCGTTGCAAACTTCTGAAAGAAATTCTAATACTCCGCATGGGTATAAAGATAAATTTTTCAGGAAAATGTAAATCGGTAATTTTACATTTACCGTAAAAAAAAATGTTTAACTGTAAATATAATATTAATATGAGTGTAAATGTATGTATGTATAAACTTCATATAATATTGTATAAATGGATAGATTTGTAATAACCTAATAGCCATCTGCAAGGGTATACAAACTTCGGCGCGCCGAAGTTACTTTCCTATTATGTTATTAGTATTTTGAGACTTTATAGCCCAAACTAAATTTCGAATATTTTTATTTAGAGAATACGATCTTCGATCATTTCTAAAGTGTGTGTTTAAAGAATAAACTAAGGAGACATTGAAAGCATTTATATGTAAAAACATACTGATATACAAAAAATAAGTTTCAAGATTTTAAATAAAAATCTTAATAGATGTAAAAAAATTACATAAGTAAGATTTTTCAGGATATTTTCAAACACAAAACACATTTGGTGTAACACACTCTCGACAATATTAAAAAAAAAAGTTTATTTAATACTAAAATTCTTAAAATAATACGAAATATTCTTAAACCAGTACCAAAAACGGATAATCTCAGGAAAAACAAGAAAGGAAGCTAACTTTGGCACGCCGAAGTTTGTATACCTTTGCAAATTGTCATTCGGTCATTTATAATTCATCCATACCTAATATAACATGAAATACTTTATTTTGAAACGCACATTGTAAATTCTTTTCTTTTATTTTCTCAATTTTTTTCAAAGGTGCTTTGTAAAGCTTAAATTCCGTACATAAATATTTTCTTCAATGTACAGAAATCTATCAGAAAATTTTCAATCAGACAGCTCAAAACTTAGAGACAAGTTAGCATAGTATCGAAGAGGCATGGATAGCTTAACTCGGATGTAAATAGATACCGATATATGCTTTATAAGATCGGAAAAATAGAATATAGAGAGATAAAATTGACGATGCACAATTAACCCAAAATATTTCTGATATCAAATTTTGTGACGATTAGTATTTCCATTAAATTTATGAATTAATTTAACATTTAATTCAATACTGAGATGCAAATTATTAAGCCTTATAATAAAAACATACATATTCTGAGAAATATAAATATTTCGCCTTTTACAAATTTTAACTTTAAATTCCTTAAGGCCTTTTATTAAATTTATTGGGCCGTATAAGTGCCAGTTCGCTGCGGCTTATATCCGCAACTGTGTTGGCCCGTTTAATGCACATTTCGCATCAAAGTATCTATGTAGTCCATCGTGTCATCAGCTGCATCCATAAAACGATAATTTATGGCAAATTTATAATGTTGTAAGCGCCAACAAACTTGCTGTAACTATCCATAAAAGTTCGGTGGGCTGCCCACCCCCGTTTGTTCAGATCTCGGGGTCCCACCACCCATGGCTCGACCACCCAAGTGCTCGTAAAGCAACTTGGCCAAACCATAGATAAAAGTAGGAATAGAGATTTTTAATGGAGAACGTTTTGGGCATTGGTATGCGAATGGCATGCAACGAGCATCCAAGAGAGGCGTCACCTGCATAACTATTTACAAATTGCAAGTGCACAAGCCCAATGCTTTGGAATGACGAATGTGAACCCATTCGCAAAGTTTCTGATTCTGGTTCCATTCCAATACCTGTACAGATGCAGGAGAGACACCCATGTGGTCACTGATCCTTCAGTCCTCCTAGCATCAAGTGCTTACGCAGCTAGATAATAATCACAACAGACCCAGCTGGCTTAATAAGGACTTTTAATATACATATATATAAAGCAAAGCCGTGAGCCAGCAATTGAGTGAATTAAAAGAAAGGGTTTTTATACGTGCATAATATGGTGATATTAAGGGCTTGTCAAGAAATTTGATTATTTTCTTAATCGATAGCACAACATTTTAGGAGTGTTGTGTCAATATTTTATGTCGTTCCGGCTTCCCAAAGACTGAAAAAAAATACACTGACGAGCAAAACTGTGACACGAGTTCAATACTCTTATCTCAAAGGTCTGTATCTTCTGTCCTACTTGATGCATGCTAGAAATCTTTGTCTTATTTTGTTAGTATGTTCATGCACTATGTTTCTAGAAAATTTAAAGTCTTTTCATAGTAGGAGAAAAAGCTGGTTAAGCATATGTAAAAGAAGTCGAGACTATATATAAAAGAACGGTAAATGTAGAAGAAAGTGTAAAATTGTAAATGTTAAAAATTAGACAAAAAATTGTTGTACAAATTGTTAAATGTTAAAAGTATTTCATATTATATACGGATAAGTGATACGGATACGTATAAGTAATTAATGATTCCATGCACATGGGCGGATAAGTCGAATTTGTGGCAAAAACTTTATAAAAATAATAAAATAAAAATAATAAAAAAATAAATAAATAAATAATTTTAAGATTAAAATATTAATCCTGGATAAGGATTGTCCTTCTCATCGAAACTATTTAGTTAATATTTTATTATGCCACCTATACCTTACGCCAGCCTTTTAAAGTCAGCTGTTTGTGACAAGGTGTTATTGCACTTTGACTTATTGCAAAATTGTTAAATCTTTAACCTTCTCTCATTTTTAAAAGGCTTGATCAATTTATCAACTTTGAAATGCAAAATACACTGCAAGGTATGACAAAAAAAAGTATATATATGTAGAATTATATGTGCTTTTGTTCCGATCGGCTTTTAATGTTTTAAACAAATCATAATTTAATTGAATGTAACCTCAATATAGCTGTGTTTGTTGGAGTATATTTAGTAAGATATAGTAGGATTCAAGAAAGTGTCCATGTGGTAATATGCGTTATTATATGTACATATATATAGGCACCACCGCGACCGAAAAACTAAAACTTCTCTAAAATGTTTTTTTTTTAACATAGTAACATTAAGAAATGTCCAATTGATCAAATTTGAAAGGCTTTAGCATATTCTAAAACATATTCGAAATATTCGAAAACCTATCGCGCAATCGCGATTTTTAATTATTTTGGTGAAAAACATCATAGAAACATACCTGTTTTCTTTTTAAGAAAACTTCTAAAACGAAGCTTTATGCTTTGACTTTTGTTTTTAAACATCACTAGAAAAATGCAAAGAGTCAAAATAAAACGGATATATGTTCTTTTATTTTAGTTAAATGGTAAGAAACAACGTGCAAAGTATGCTGATAAAAAATATCCCTTGTGCGATGTCCCGTGCATATCTACATCTAATTGAATTAAAAAAAAAGTGAAAGTCATTTTTAAAAGAAGTTATAGCCATTAGTTTAAAATAAGTTCCATACAGATATTGCCTTAGAATTAGTAGAAACTGATTTTTGAATTGGTGGACCTTAAAAGTCCCTTTCGTTTTTTGTCCCGTGCGAATCACTTGAATTTTGCAATTATTTCAAAAAACAAGAATTACCCAAAAACTATCTTTGCACCACTGGAAGAACTAATTAAGTGCTATATGTTTAAACTTTCGTAAGAAAAAATATCGTTTCCTTTTATTTTACTTTGAATGCGTACATATGTCCCGTGCGCGATTATGGAAATGTCCACACACTCATGTCCGAATTAAATCATATGCTGATTTTTGTGATTTCGTTCAATATTTCAATAGGTGTTCAATAGGTGCTGGAAGTTTGGCTAGACAAAGATTCGCAACATAACTGCTATTTTTTACTGGGTTTGCGCAGAAATCTTTCAAAAATTTGTTGAAAAACACATAAACTGTCTCAGGAAGTTTTTGGACTTTTATAGTTTTTTTTTAAATAAAGATGAAGAGGCATTGAGAGCATTACATCTCAAAATAGAAGAAAATATGTTGAAAACTGACAGAGTTATAATTTTTTCTAAAAATTTCCGGATCGTTCCAATGGCAGCTTTATGATATATTAGTCCGATTTCTATAAAATGAATATTTAAAAATTTGAAGTAATATAAAACGCATATATCCCAGAGTAGTTGACGATATGTTGTAAAATCGTGATAACTATAATTTATTTTCTAAACATTTTCGAATAGTTCTTATGACAACTATATGATATATTTGGCCGATCCGTCTCGGTCCGTCTTAAATAGTAATGAGAGCGTAAAGAAGACTATCTGCAACGATTCATTTAAATAGCTTCATAACTAAGGGACAGACGGACATGGTGATGCTGATCAAAAATATATATACTTTATAAGGTGGAAATGTCTCTTTTACTGCGTTGCAAACTTCTAACTAAAATTATACTAACCTGCAGGGGTACAAAAATTCAAATAATATGAGCAGTATATTCTCCAAGTTTCAAGATTCTATGGAAATCTGCAAGGGCGTGCCGAAGTTAGCTTCCTTTTTTGTTATTTATAAATTAGTTTATATTTCACAATGATTTTTAGTTTAAGAGCTTTCAGTTTTTAGCTAAGAGCCTACTCATACTACAAAGGAATATCTCTTATCTCATTTCATTAAGAGGTGATTTTGTTTGATAACAGAAAGGTTGGTGAAACTCAAATCATAAAGTGAAAAAAAAGTTTTAAAATTAATATTTTTGAAATCCGCCTGTTAATAAGAATTTATGTATACTAGAGCTGCAAAACTATCGACGGTACCATCGATAGCATCGATGTTTTGAAAATGGTCCGATATATCGATGTTAAAAAATGAACATCGATATATCGGATGCTTCACTGCATTGTGACGCTTCAAGCTACGCGTAAGTGTTTGTTGATTTAAAAATGTGTATAATTTTATAAAATCATTTTTTTTAATAGTTTTTTACAGCAATAATATAATTGGCGGTTCTTCTATATAATGGATAAGTTTTTGTGCACATCAAGTAAGTGAAAACCTTGATAGCAGCAGTGTATATTATTACAAATCTATTGCGTTTTAGACAAAGTCAACGCTGCTTCTACGTCTCATGCTGCTTCTTCTTCTGATTTTTGCGCTGTATCAGAGGAATCAGCTGATAACTCGTCCAGTAATCGCAAGCGCAAAGGGATTTCAGATGTTTGGAAACACTTTGATAAGTGCAAAAATAAAATGTTTGCCAAATGTCGTTTATAATAATTGAGCTGCGTCAATATTTTGAGCAGCAGAATGCACCGCAAGAAGCAGATCCGCTAGAATATTGGAAGGTAACATTTAAAATATAAATCTTTTTTGCTATAACCATTTTTGAATTTTTTGCAGAGCAATGAAGCCCACTTTAGTTCACTAGCGCATTGTGCGTTAAAATATCTGTGCATTCCCGCTACCTCAACTGAGTCTGAGCGAACATTCAGCAAGGCTGGGGAGATTATATCAGATAAACGTGCGGCTCTAAAACCAAAAGCTGTCAACGTGCTAATTTTTTTACAAAAAAACCAATGGTTAGACAAAAATAATTGAAGTAATGGAAAAGACTTTTGTGAATTGAAAAGACTTACATTTTATGTTTATTTAGTTTTAAGAACCCCTTGATGAAGCAATTGTTTTATTTTTAAGAAATTAATAACATTATTTTGCACATACAAAATTAATAATTGCCTTTTATATATTTTATTTAATATAGCATAAAATGTATATATATATAAAATATAAAATATATTAAAAATTTTCGATGTTTTAACGATATATCGATGTTTTTTGGAAAACATCGAGGTTTTGAAACATCGAAGTTGAAAACTATCGATGTACCCACTATCGATAGTTTTGCAGCTCTAATGTATACCCTCTTACATCTGCGAAGCTTTGAAAATTTTATGTTCGGAAATTGTAGAATTTAGTTTAAAAATCTGTTGTAACAAAGAATGCAGGAATCTTAAACAGCAATTTTATACAGACTGACAGACATTCCGGGGATTCTGACTTTAGCTTCCAGAAGACATTTCATTACCTTGTTTCACCATCCGTTCCTTCTATTATAGCTCTGCATCATTATCATTTTTTTAATAGCATCTTCTTCAAAATCTTTGTCTTTTTATTAATAAATATTTACAGGTAGAAATACTCACCAGTTCCGCTGCAGATTTTATCATTGCGGTGGTAGCCTCAGTCCTGAATTCCTTACTTCTCTGCGATGAGCAGTAAAATCTTGTTCATCAAGTCATTGGCCACAGTCTCTTGTAAGGTGTTCAATCGGGCCGACAGAAAGTCCCCAAACTTTATGTAGAGTAGCTCCCTGGGACTGGCCACCTGACGCGACTGGGAATGCATGCGCCCAAAACCTCGTCCTCCGACCCCGCCAACAGCAGTGTAGCTGCTTCCAGCAGACAGCCGGCTATCGATTCCCATCATGTCAACGTCCACTGCAGGAGTGCAGTGTCCGGTCCCTTCTTCATCTTCATCGAAGTCATCTAGATCCTCGTCCAGATCTCCGGCGTCAGCGTCGATCAGCTCGTTGTTCGCGTTGATGATCAAGTGGGGCGGCGACGCCGCGTACACCGTTGAGTTCTTAGACAAAGGTAACTGCAGACGAGCCTTGAGCTGCTGCTTGGTCTGGGGCCGAATAGTGGCTAGCTTTTTTCTTGCCACCCCTGGCACGTTTTCGGGAACATCACCATTTTCTCCACCTATCGGAGAGCCCGGTTCGTCCTTGATGTAAATGGATGGCGATGAGCTGCAGGAGCGCGAGCTGGACAATACTTGGGCGGGCGAGGCGAGATGTACAGACGTTGTCGTAGGCGTAATCATGCGTTGGGGACTACCTGGAGGCTGGCTCTGGCTCTGGAGCGCGCTTACAGAAGTCAGCGTCACGTCCGGCTGCAATTGAAGAGCCTGAAGGTGTTGAGCCTGTTGCTGAAAAGCGGTGGGCAACTGACTAAAGCTTAGACCCTGCTTTGGAATATTCACTGCAGACGAGTTGCTCTTGGACGTTGACTTGTGACTTTGGACCGATACCTGGGACTGCGGCTGATTATTCGGGTTGTTGGGGTCGCTGGGTGCAAAGTACTGATACTCATCTAGAGCCGTAGTACTGCTGTTATTGTTGCTGCTATTGCGACTCACATTATTATTGTTGTTGCTCGTTGAGACGGGAGCGGCATCTAGGGATCCTGGTTTGATACGCTCGCGGGATCTGAAACGATCAATGCAGAAATGACTGTTACGAAAAATGTTTATTGGCACCTTGAAGATTGGGCAGATACCATAATTTTTATTAAAAAATGGGGCTTTGCATTTTTTATGTTCCGGCGAGGACTCACAATGAATTGAACAATGAACAATGAATTGACTGTTTCAAGGCCTGGGTAATTTTATTCTCTTTGCCAACATATTCCGATATATATTAAATAAAAAAGTTTATGTAGACTATAATGCCACAAACTCAGGTTGTAAAGATTTAAATAAAAAAAAAAGCTTCGGTGCGCCGAAGTTTATATCGTTGCAGATTGCATATCTATATCTAATAAAATATGAATTACTTTCATACTGTTATTATTTCTAAAGTTTACATGTTTACATGTTTTTACATATTTTTACATTTAAAGTTTGGCATTTTCCTCTATATTAAATGATTGTTGTCTTATATAGTAATCCGATTTTCATAAAATTTAAGCCAAAATTCCTAAAAAAAAAAAAACACAATGCCCAGAGTAGTATATAATAATTTGCAAACTGGCAAAGCTATGATTTGGTTACTAAAAATGTCCCACAATATATAAAACAAGATTCGTAAATAATATACAAAGCTCACATCCTAGAAAAAAAAAGTATATGTTAAAAAATTGTGAAGTTATATATTTTTTTAACAAATTTCGGTTTGTTCCTAAGGCAGCTATATGATATATTTGACCGATCCAGCTCATTCCGACTTATATAAGAGTGACAATATATATAAGACTATCTGCAAAGTTTCATTTTAAGGGACTAGTTTGCGTAAAAACGGACAAACGGACGGACAGACGGACATCGCTAGATCGCCTCGGCTGTTAATGCTGATTAAAAATATATGTATGTTCTTAATAGGGTCGGAAATGCCTCCTAATTCTGCCTAAAATATAAAACACTGCAGGGGATAAAAAGTACAGCTATAGAATATAATCGTCTGATCTAAGCCGAGTGAAGAAAGATTCAAAACTTATATTACTCAATACAAAAATTCAATTAAAAAGTGGTATAAATAGGTAGATTTTATGAAACATACAATTTTTCTTTATGTTAAAATTTTTCGAAATGATTTTTAAATTATTATTTTTGGCTATAACTCAGGCCGATGAAAAAAAATCTCAGAACTAAGAATATAATTTTTTTAGGATTTTGATGCGTTTGACTAAAAACTGACCTCAAAAATGTTGCTATACGTCAGGTTTTCGAGATATTTCAACTTTATAGTGCCAGTGAAGATAATTTTGTTTTCATTTTAGGTGTTGTACCATCAACATGGGTTTTTAACTAATGGTAAGGCAATTTAAAGTACTGTTTTAGCCTACCATTTGCCCTCCTCGGTGAGCAATAAATTTTTTCTAAATTAAAAACAAACTCATTTTGGGGGGCAATAACAGTACTTTATGAATCCTTGCCGATAGTTAAAAGAAAACGCGTTGATGGTACAACTTATTGTACCGATTAACTTGTTATTAAAGTTCTAGCACCACAAAGTAAAAAAAATTGCAGTTTATAGCACTATTTAGTTGAAATACTTCAAAAAACTAAAATACAAAAAAGAACTGATACCAGATTCGAGTTTAGCGCATCAAAATCCTTTGGAAAAGTATATTCCTGTTCTAGGTTTTGAGATGATGTCAGTCTGTGTAATTTTGTCAAAAATTGTTTTAATAACTTTACAATTTTAACAGCTTTAGCTTTTAAAGTGTATGAAAAACGCACATTTCTATTTAATTTTTCCCCATGACTAACGGTAGTCATAACAATAAAGTTTAATTTAGAATTTGTAAATTTAGAGCCAAGAATATGGGTTGCAGAAATACATATTTGTTGAGACTACAAAATAAACTAATGAACTAATGAACAGAGACTCTAATAGTGATGTTACTTGCGCTCCCGAATGACCTCCTTCAAAAATCCCATTGCGTCGTAGTACTCCCATTTGGACTTGAATCGTGTGGTGCCCAGCATCTTCTCATGGTTTAGCTCGCGACGGAAGATCTCGCGGAGCGATGTGAAGGTACGCTGCACCCGCTCACCGTTTACGTTAAAGAGTCGCCCCAGCTCATTCCACTTGATGGCTTTCTTTTTATCAGAGCGCTTGTAGTGGGGCAGGCGACAGTCCCAGAGGATGGGGTTCAGGCGCACTAGCTCGATGAGTCGGCGCTTCTCGATGTTGTGCCGTGAGAAGGCCATCTCGTGCGGTATCACTTCTGCCAGCCAATTGTTCTGTTAACTCGCTCTTACGGTTTGTTGGCCAAGACTCTGTTCCACTGCCAAAGGTGCCACTGCGCATGTCCCACCTGCCAAAGAAAATGAGTGTTGACCCTTTGCTGCTGTATGTTTGATGCTGGATGCTGGAAGGAAATGGAGTAATGTGAGAAAATCGTTAATATTATTTTATGCCATTGTGGTCGCATGACTGTTGCATACATTTCGGCGCTACTTGGTCAAGGGTTAGGGGACTGTTTCGGTAGGCAGCCACCCCGACATAGCGACATGTAGATAGTTCACTGACCCCTGTGCTTTAAGTGGGGGCGCGCTAGTATTTATTTCTCAAATCACATATGTATGCAAATAAAATGTCATTACTTCTGCGGGAGACGATAAGCAGTAGCAGGGGACAATGCAAACATGAAACTGATTATGGCTGCTGCCTATGGCCGATCCCCATGCCATCGCCAACAAAAGCAAATCGTATATTTGTTTATAAGTGTATTCAAGTGCGAGTTCGCATAAGTAGCTGTTAGCTAAACAAGAATCGCATGGCATAAACAATGCCGTTCTGGGAAGCCCAGTAATTCTGACTCGGCGAGAAAGTATTTATTGCTGTCCGATCGTGCGAGTGATTTCGTGTGGCATGGAGTGGGGGAAGGAAATATGGATGGTGTGGTGGGTGGGTAATGGGAAAAATTTTTGGGTAAAGTACTTTGGGAACGATATTGCTATTGCTATTAATTTCTAGGGCTTGCGGTTCCGAGGTAAAAGTTTATATCGTCCTCAACAAAGCTTACGAGACCTTCTTGTCCTACCAATCACTACCACACTCTCTCTCTCTCTCTCTCTCTGTTTTTCTCTCTTTCTCTCTTAATTTTTTTAATTTAGCTCCTTCAACACCCCCTCCTGCCAATTTTTTCATTTCCAATTGGACCGTCTGAAGGGCACTGATACAGCAACACACTCGCGTCTAAAAATAAAAGCCAGCGTCTGCTTTGACATTCTAGTACCAACATCGGGGGAATTCAATTATTCGCTCGATTTTTAACATTGAACACCGGTGGCTTGTGATAATTTTATTCTTGGCCATTCATTCGCTTAACAAACCTTTGTATTGACGCCTGCCACGAAACTAAATCCACATTTTCTCACTGTTTTGTTTACACTGCTTGTTGCTGCTGGCTGCGGCTGTTGCTGTTGCTGTTGCTGCTGCTTGTATTGCTCTTTATTAACAATATGAGCAGCAAAGTCGAGGAATTTATTTCAATTTATTTCAATTAACAACAAACGCTGCTGCTGTTGTGCGTCGCAGTTGCTGCCACTTATTGGGGATGCGACGCTGTTGTTCCCTTTGTTGTGTATGTACATATGTATGTTGTGTTGTGTGATGATATGATGTGTTGTTTGTAGCTCGGAGGCCTTGCAACAACTAACTATTGGCTGTCACGACGCACACACAGCGAAATTTCAAGCGGATGTTCGGCAAAAGGCAAATTTTACCACTCACTCACAGTTGTCAGTTGTGAGTGTGTCCGTATACACATTATTTAAGCGGGCGGACGCCAAGAGAGAGCAACAACATTAGCGGCAACAACACCAACAAGCCAATCTGAAATCACGAATTAATTGCAATGAGAGCAAGAGCTTAACTACGACCAGTTAACTAATCGCACATTTGCCGCGGTATTAACATTTTGGTACTTCAGTTGCCACTTGTCACTTCCATTGGCCCATTGGCAGCTTCCTGGCGGAGAGCACTGCGCCGCTGTTCTCCTCGTCGATTTTCACAATTGTAAACGAACTTAATTTTCTTGCAAATTGGCAGCGCGCAGCAGCCGCCGCAAGAGAGTCGCCAGAGGCAGAGCGCCAGAGAGTAACAGCGACTGCTCTTGCTCTCGCTTTCCACGGCGTGCCCAGAGAGTGTAAAGAGTGTTAGAAAAGAGAGGATGCCATTCCGACTCCGCTGATATAAACAATCGCAGAATGGATGCTGCGCTGCTGCCACAGAGTAAATACTTTTGAAGAGAAGTCCCCGCTTATCGCCACTCTGAAGCATGTGAGTAATACTGATAACAATGTTGTGGCAAGTACGTGGGACCACAATCTTGGATTATTCACTCGCACAGCAAGCTCCTTAGCAGCAGCGCAGATAAAGCTCACTCTTGGCAGCATCCACGACTTGGCCAAAGAGAGGGCGAAACGGAGGAACAATTGAAAGTGAAGCAACAGCTGAACGCGAGAAAACTGCTCACAAGAGAGCAAGGGTTGGATGTTAGGTAGGATTTTGGTAGCAAGCAAGGGCTAACAATGGTCGGGTGGTGCCGTTTAGGAAGAGAGGCTGCAGAGACTTGCTTGCTCACTATCGTTAACAATGGTCGGCGGCAGAACGCTCTGCGCTCTCTTTTCGTGTTGTTGCTTCTGCTAAAGCTGATACGGACATTTAACAATGCGAACAAACACAAACAGGGGCGGACACACACGCATACAACATTTAATTTGCAACTGCCTGCAATGAACTTTGTTACTTGCAGGCTGTTATTGTTTGCTCCCAGTTGGTCATCTGAAAAATAAGCTTTAAAAACGTTCTCGCGTTTATCAATCGCTGTCCGATTTGATGCGACTTATCAATACACTCGGTTCATAGCTCAAACTAAGTCTATTGTGTACATACACATTTAAATGCACATATGTACATAGAGGCGTACTGCGATGTAAATCTGTGACAAATATACATATGTATGTATATACGCTAGGGTCATATAATTGGCACAAAAAATATATTTATCTTTATTTACTTATTTCGTGACATGGGAATCACCTAGATGAATTTTTATTACTTTAACTATATACTGGACTCATACACTGTAGGCTCCACTGTGAATTGTCCCGTTATAGTTCCGATTTTTCTTAAGTTTTCGATTCCTTTGAAAAAAGCGACATTCTTGGGTGGTCACATAATTGGCACACTTTGTTCAAAGCTAAATTTTTTGTGTAGAGAGCACATCTTTTGCCACTTAAATGTCTACACTTAAGCTAAAATGGGTAGCGGAAAACTTGCACTGTGGAATAATGTAAGCTTATTTGCAAACTTAAGGAATCGGGCATAAAACCAATTGAAATATCCAAAATCATGGATTGCTCTCGAAAAATGGTCTATAATGCACTTGCATTAGTCAACAAGAATCCTTCGTATTTGACTCAACAGAAAATTCGTAAGCAAAGGACTCGAAAAACAACTCCGAACATGGACAGGATGATAGTTCGAAAGAGCAAATCAGACCCGCTTAAGTCTGCACATGAAATTATGATTCAAATCAATGATGAATACAACTTAACACTATCAAGGAAGCTTGTAGCTAGAAGATTAAATGAATCTTCACTCTATTGACACATGATCAGAAAGAAACCGCTTCTGGCAAAGGCAAATATCAAAAAGCTTGCTCTTTGCACAGACCCATAAGGACAAAGAAGCGTCATTTTGGAAAAATGTGTTATGGAGTGATGAAACTAAAATCAATAGGATGGGACCCGATGGGAAAACATTTGTGCGTCGTCCAAAAGGCCAGGCTATCAATCCGAGGTACACTACAAAGTCGGTGAAGCATGGAGGAGGCAAAATAATGTGTTGGGGTGCATTTTCCTGGCATGGAGTAGGCCCAATCGTACAAATCAGTGGAATTACGGATCGATTTCAATATTTAGACATATTAAAGAACACAATGAAACCATATGCCTTTGATAATATGCCCGTAAAGTGCACTTTTATGCATAATGATCCAAAGCATTCTTCAAAGATCGTAAAAAAGTGGTTTCAGAAGGAAAAAATGCAAATGCAATGCAAAGTCTGGACCTGAACCCTATTGGGAATTATAAGAGTGATGTAAAAAGTGCTCTTGGCAAGAAAAAATTTAATTTTGACGATTTATGAGGTGGTATTCAAGAAGCCTGGTACTCCATCCCAAAGGAACGTTGCCAAGCACTGGTGGAGAGCATGAGGCGCAGATGTCAAGATGTTATTAAAAGTAGTGGCTACAGTACTACATACTGACCCAGAGACCAAGTTTTTCCTTGAAAATGTTATTAGTTTAGCTATAAAAAGAGCTTAAGTGATAGTGTATCAATTATATGACCAGGCAATTTTTTACTTTTTTATACATATGTATATGGAAGGCTTCTAATTCAGAAAGTCTTCGGAATTTGTCAAAAATTTGTTAATTTTTTCAAGCATCTTAAAGCTATTGTTCCAGTCGTAGACTTGGGGTTTCAATAAAATAGATTCACCGCAAGAAGTTAGCAATCAAAATTTAACCAAAAAAAAAAATATAAAAAATTGTTTGTTTGTATTGTATAAATCTCAAATCACTACTGAGGTCGACTGATTTCAACAGCTGCGAAAAACAAACTGGCTAACAAATCGTTCTTATGTTAGGCATAGTAATTAAGGACAAAACTACCAACTTAACAATAAATATCGCTGAAAAATATTCAGCGTGGGCAGTTTAAATAAAAAATTCCGGAAACTTTTCGGTCACAGTGTATGTTTAAACAATATGTAAAGTCTTAGTATAATTACCCTCAATATACAAATTCCTCTGGAGTACATATTGATGCCGTTGGTTATCCAGGTTGTTTATTTTCTCCAATGAGAAATATTCCTTTATTTTCGCCCTGAGTCCAAATTCGAATGTCTATCGAGTCTTAAATTTAATCAAAATCTAAGAAAAAAAAATATAATGAAATATGCCCCAATCTTAAGAAAGAGGAAAGCGAAATAAGGCCCAAAAAATTTGTATGGGATACAACAACAACGCTTTTTGGGGAGTTTTTTCTTTTCTTTTTTCGGAAAAAATAATGAAATAAGTTCCCAAAAACAGAAATGAAATAAACTAAACCAAACTAAACTTGTTAGGACCAAGCTCGGTCCTGCGCGTGTAGCCATCGGCTTGGGCTTTGTCTCGGCTAGCTCTTTGAGTCGTGGGCCCATTAACACGCGTAACAGAACAATTCTCGAACATCTAGCCCTTTTTACTATGTAGGACTGGACGTTCTACAACACTATACACTGCACAAATCGACTTCGAAACTTCACGAAACACAAATATTTTTACAGTCAGTTATTTTTCGAGATTCCTGGTTGTTCTTGGAGCTCGTCTGCTCGCCCTGCCGGCCATAGTAGTCTGCTTATGGAAATCCTACTATAACACAGAAACTTACCTTAAAACTTTGTCTCCCATTCCATATTAACTTTCTAATTTATCTTCATGTTTTGTATTCATTAAACTTTTTAATTTTTACTTACTACTAAACTAATAATAATTTTTGTTTTTTTACATTTCTTAAATTTGCAATTTGCTGATACCAAAATTTTAAAAATTTAATTACGAATTAAATAAATATCAGATAAAATATTTGAAGTATTAAATTTCCCACAGAAAATATTTCGAAATATCCTTTCTACCCGTTTTGAGTGCTCAGAAAGGGAGAACTTTTCATTGGGGCAACACGTTGATATATAATTAAAAATACAAATTAGGGTTCCACTGTCGATTGGATGTCACCAAATCGAATGATAAATAAATATATAAAAAAAAATATGGAAAAATATAAAAAAAATGAAAAATTAGATACATAAATAAATTAAAAAAAATGAATTAATAAATAAATAAAAAATTGAAAATAAATAACATCTAAAATTCAAACAAATACAAAACAAGAGAGAAAGCTAACTTCGGCACGCCGAAGTTTGTATACCCTTGCAGATTCAAATTGAATAAATTATAATCTATTTCAATATAAAATAATATGAACTACTTTTATATTAATACAATTTTTACAGTTTTAAATTTTTTTACATTTTTACATGTAAAGTAAAATGTAATTTTTCTCCGCATTTACCAATCGTTTGTATTGAAGCCTCATGATATAGTCGTCCGATTTTTATGAAATTTACAACAAAATTTTGAAAAATATGAAATTTTAGTATCTCGAAGTTGAAGATATTATGTTGAAAACTAACAAAGTTATAATTTTTTTTCTTAAAATTTCCCTACCGTTCCTTTGGCTGCTATATGATATAGTTGTCCGATTTTTATAAAATTAAATCCGAAAATCTGAAACAATATATAAAGCTCAAAACCGACAGTTGATCAAGATAATTTAAAAAACAGTAAGGTTATAATTTTTTTCAGATCCGATCTGGCCCATTCCGACTTATGTACGAGTGAGAGTATATAGAAGACTATCTGCAAAGTTTCATTCAGATAGCTTCATAACTGAGGGACATACGCACATGGCTAGATCGACTCGGCTGTTGAAGCTGATCAAGAATATATGTACTTTATAGGGCCGGAGATGAGGTAATTTGCCTTCACATTTACCGATCTTTCCTATGGCAGCTATATGATATAGTCGTCTGATTATTATAAAAATAATACTGATATTCGAAAATAATAAAAAATGCTCAGAGTAGATGAAGATATGTTGAAAACTAGCGAAGATATAATTTTTATTCCCTTTAAAGTCTCGTTCGTTCTTATGACAGCTATATGATATAATCGACCGATTTTTATAAAATTAAATCCAATATTCTGAAATAATAAAAAAGTTCATATTTCAGAGTAGATCAATATATGTATGTTTTTCTGAAAATTTGTGGATTGTTTCGATGACAGCTATATGATATAGTTGGCCGTCGTTCCGGCATATGCATACATATAGTAGCGCGAGAATATAGAATACAATATGCAAAGCTTCATTCAGAATGCTTAAAAACTGTGAGACTAGTTAGCGAATAATCGGACAGACGAACATGGCTAGACAAGGCTTTATAGGGTCGGAAATTTCTCCGTCACTGCGTTGACTTCTGACTAAAATTATAATACCCTGCAAGGGTGTAATAACACCACAAAATTTGGAGACTTATTTCCATTTTTTGGGGACTTATTTGGTTTTATTATTTTGGGACTTATTTGTCATGCGCTCGCTTTCCAGAGAGTGTGAAGAGTGTTAGGAATAATAGGATGCCCTTCCGCCAACGCTGATGTAAACAAAATTTGGGGACTTATTTCAATTTTTTTTTTTTTTTTTGTGTGATATTTCTTTTTTTTTTTTTTGTTATGAAATAATTACCCAAAATTTGGGGACTTATTTCCTTTTATTTTTTGGGAACTTATTATATAATTTTCTCAAAAAAGAAATAACTCCCCAAATAACGTTGTTGTTGTATTCCATACAAATTTTTGGGGACTTATTTCGCTTTCCTCTTTTTTAGGATTGGGGAGTTAATACTCAAATCAAATAAACCGCTGATTGACAACTGTGCACAAGCTGATGTACAAACATGTATGTAAGTATTCACATATACTAATTTCCACAGTCTTACATTTTTTTCACATTTTCTGTTATGTAGAGTCCCTGCAGTACCAAAATTCATCAGTATGTCAAATTAATCAACGATTCATCAACAGCCTACGTCGATTTCGGCCGAGCCGACGCTCTCATTCGGCCTTCGGGTCAAACCCGACTCTCTCGCGCTCTCATTTTTCTCTTGTACAAAAATTGTTGATGAATTGTTGATTAAAGGTTGATGAATTTTGTTGATGAAAAGATGATGAAAAAAAGGTCAAAATTAATCAGTCTTTCATCAACAATTTCTTTGTTTTCCAAAGTATTAACATAATGGTCAGTAAAAAAATAGTTTATTACCAGCGTAAAATAACATAAACTAAATGAAACTAAATAAAAATGTTTATTTTTTCTAGATGCCATTGGTCATACTGCCGAGGTACCTAACGAAGATCTTTATGTGTGTAAAGAATATGGACGCGCTGCAAGGAAAAAATGAAGGAAGGAAAGAAGGCAGAAGCATTGACAGAAGAAAAAGAAAAAATTTAGTTTTAAATTATTATTATTAGAATTATTATTACTTTTGATTTTATATGATAATAAAAAACTATTACATTTAAAAAATATTTTATTGACTATTGATGAATTGCTGATGAATTTGTTGATGAACTGTTGATGAATTGTTGATGAATTTTTGGCATAATTGTTGATGAATTTTGGGTCTAAAATGTTGATGAAAAGTTGATGAATTGTTGATTAATTTTTGTTGATGAATTTGGCGGACATGCCCATACAAAATTCATCAGTAAATTTGTATGGAAGTTCATCAACTTTTCATCAACAACACCGCCATATGCGTTGATGAATTACTGATGAATGGTACTGCAGGGGTTTTACATTTTCCTCTACAGTTAGGCCTCGCGCACACTATAGCATGAAAGAGGAGCTGACGGCTGAAGCTTAAACTCCCGTTATAAGCTTGCAGAAA
>VNJR01002355.1:0-11442 GCA_008042585.1 Drosophila punjabiensis | reverse complement strand
TGATTTAAAATGCGTTCAACAAATGACCACATGGACATCATTCTAGAAGTATTTCGCCGTATTTTCCGAGAAGAACGAAGTTTCTAGCACCTTCTGTTTCCAAGTTATATCACTCCAAAGTAGGCTAAAAACAGCATTTTTTGCAACTTTGAACGCGTTTTTTGCAAAAACCTGACGTGATAGACAAATTCTGCTTATAGAGTCGGATTCAGCGTGCAAAAATCTATAAGAAAAGTGTTCGTTCATTCAGAACGAAAAAATCGTGTCGCACTGTGTTATCGAGCTTACGAAGAGCTATAAGTTTCAAATTTTTTAAAATTAAAATAAAGTCTTGGAACATGTTTTTTTCCGTTTGAATGCGTACAAATGTCGCATTCAACACCAGAGAATTGCCCATATCCAAGTCCATATCGTTTCGACTAAATATATCGCCGATATTTTCATTAATTCAAGCGTATACGAAATCCCCTACATGGTTGATTTTACGAATTTAAAATTTTATTGGAATTAAACTTAATTTATCTATATATTTAGAACTAGGAAAAGACATTGTTGTTCTTATGTTTTTATTTAAATGATTTAAAACTTTCTAGAATTGATTAAAAAATTTTAAGTGAACTCTAGATTTAATCAAGAATTTTGGATTGGAAAAATGTAATATCTTAATACTCAGACGTTGGCCAATATACATTTTTTTCATGTTTAACATTAAATTAAACATTGAATTATTCACATAAAATCCGGCAAGGGTAATGACAAAATAAAAAAATTGAACATTTTCTCATTATTTTAGAGGACCACGAGAGGCAGACGATCCGAAATTACGTAATTGAAATTTAAAAAAGCGTTTTCCAACGAGAGATGTACCTAGTTCTTAAAATTCTGAATTTGTTAAAAAAAAATACCAGCCACACTAAGCTGATCTGGCAGCACCGCCTCATGAGGCGTTTCCGTGTATTTGACAAAAATGTCGACGGTCACTTTATAGTAAATTAATCTGTTTACTTTTTGCCAATTGTTTTGAAAATATGCAATTCTTGATAGTTTAAGCTGCACTTTAAAATGGGAACCCCTCGCAAGAACTTCAACAATTTTCCGCCCTTCAACCCGCGGGCTGGCCAGTATCCGTCCCAGTCCGCAGACTACAGATCGCAACAGTTTGGTGGGCAGCAGACGCAGCAGCCGGGCAACTTTGGCTTCTATGAGGACAAGCAGGGCTCCCAGAAGCCTCTGCAGAGTACGCCGCACTTTTACCAGAACAAATCGCCACAGGAGACACAGAGGCACCGCCCCTACGGGCAGGGCCGTGGATTTGGACGCGGCGGAGGCTTCAATCGCAGGGGTCATCCGAACCGAGAGCAGGGTCAGAGGAACCAGAACAACCAGAGTGGGAATGCCTTCGCGCAGTACTTTCACCGGTCCATGCTGGAGGATCCTTGGCGGGATCTGATGGAACGTCACGAGGCCATTCACGGATCCAGCACAAGCCAAACGACAGCCCAGAAAGTGGATGGTAATTCGAGCTAGTAAGGCGCTCACACACGTTGTAGTGTGCAAAACTCAGTTAAATATATTTGTAAATTCAATTCAGACTTCAATAGCATATTGCCATGTTGTGAACCACTTCAATAGGCCCCAGCAGTTGATGTGAACCATCTTATTTTAGATTTACCAAATTCAGAGATATGGATGGCATTGTAAACAGAAGATCGGCTGATATAGATAGACGATCGCTTTGATTGTAACGTTTTATACATTTAAGCAACAGTTCCCAATAAATGAAACTCGTGTATACATTAATAAACTTAAGGCTACCGTTTCCTTCCCCTGGGAGCACTTCGAGGGCTAGAAGTGCTGTTGCTGGTGCTGCTTCCTTTCCAGATACTTTTCCCAGTCGGCGGCGATTCGATTGTATATACCCATGGCGGCGCGTGCATCCTCAACCGAGTTGTGCTCGCCTGTCTGAATCTCTTGCCCCAAAACGACCATTGTCAGGCGCTTCAGACTGGGCGTATGGCCGTTGGAAACAAGCTTGCAGAGCGGCTTGTAGCGCGACGTGTCGCGGATGTGTTCAAACGGATGTCGAATATTCAGGACGGCAAGATCGTTGCGCAGGGCGTGCCCGACCAGAATCCGGCCGTGCAGCAGCTTTACCACCTCCTCCTGCACGACGTCGAAGTCCTCGCCATTGGCAATGTCATGCGGGCGAATGCCCGACACGCTGGTGCGATAGTCCGTGACCTCCAGGCGCGGCTTTACATGCTTGTCCAGCAATACCTCGCCCTCTCGGTTCACGATAGACACTCGGGCCAGCATGTCGTCATTCCCATTGTGACCCACGCCGACCATTTCACAGTCCATGGCCAAATAGCGGTTGCGCTGCGCCTTCTTTTTGATGCGCGTGCGTGCAGACTTCGTCAGCGTGGGAGATGTCTCTTCGGTGGCCTGGTTCTCGCTTCCTGGAGCGGCCCCGGGAGCAGAACCGGCCGCGGCCATCCAGTTGGAGCCCGCTGCACGGCGACTCACGTTCGGCTGCTGCACCTGCAAACGCTCCATCGATGTTTGAAGTTTGCGCTGTCGCGGGGAAACCACATTTTTCGAACCGCCACTGTTGTTATTGTTGTTGTTTTTTGAGACAGTGCTGCCACTGCCGCTGTCCGGGCTGTGAGCCTGGCCACTGGCCCGCCTGCGGTTCAAGTCGAACTGCTTCTGTCGTTGGGAAGCGGACATGGCCCCTGGTCATCTAGATATTCCACTTATATTTATATATATTTCTCAATTTCCAACCAAAATGTGTTATTTTGACGTAGCTCGAATTTGACCTGTGGTATGACCGTTTTGTGTTGCGTAAATTATACTGCCATCTGGGTGGTTTCAGTATTTACGGTATAAACATAATTTAAATGAATAAATAATAGCATTTATATAATTATAGGAAATGGATAGAACTTGAACCCAATAAATTAATTGTTGCACAACTTAATCCGTGCAAAAACTTAATCTATACAAATATTTTACATCGATTTCTAAAAACTTTTTGATATCTGAAATGTGAATATGTAAAAGGTCAAACAAAAACAACTCCTAAGTCATATAAATATAAGGCACAAATAATGGTTTTTGAACAACAACAAAATTATAAATTATTTCTAAATCAGTTTCAAATTTGACACTTACAAATACATTTAAAAATAAATAAATAAATGAATATAAAAATATAATTAAAACAGAAAATGTCTTGTTACTTTCCCCGCTTTGAACGAACAAATTTTTAAGAATGCAACATTTTAAAAAATACAGCAAAGCACCTGACAGTATATATTGCCGCAATATTTTAGCATTTTCGAAACATCTTAAAACGGTCATACATAACCATTTTCACTATTTGTTTATATTACTGTTGCAATTTTAAAAATGTATGCATAATGCAATGTAGACTGCAAACCGCCACGCCGTCAAAGGTTGCACCACAACCACCCGGATTGAGTCAGAACAGCGCCAGCAGCCGACAAGCCGCATTCCCCACGTGTGCACAGCCAAATTCAGAATTGATTTGTACGGGAAGAAGCGCCGCTTTTGCAAATAGGGCCGGATAAAGCGCGACTGGAAGTGCGATAATGGCCGGCAGAGAGGCGCAGATGCAGTCCTTCCACACGCGCTGCGGCCGCTCCATCCGGCTTTACAATGGCAACCGGTCGGCGCAGCGGTCTATGCGGGACTTCAGTCATGCTTTGGTATTCAGCGCAGAACCGCTTGAGGACGATGTGCTCTTCGAGGTGGTCATTGAGAAGAAGGTGAGTGTTAGGTGACTTCCCAAAGGATCCATTCCTAATGTGCCTCCGGCAGAACACCTCCTGGGGCGGCAGCATCGAAATAGGAGTGACCGCCGAGTCGCCGGATGATCTGGAACTGGTTGCCTGCGCCACCGCCATGCGAAATGGCACTTGGGTCATGTCCGGCATCGATGTACGCAAGGACGGGCGCCGGCTATTCGAGTTCTACGGCACCGATCTGGAAACGCTGAATGAGAACGATCGTGTTGGCGTCATGCGCACCTCTGGCAACGATTTGGTGTTCTACGTGAACGGCGAATCGCAGGGCGTGGCGGCCAAGAACATGCCCAAGCCGTTGTGGGCGCTCGTCGATCTGTATGGGCGCTGTGTGCAGGTCTCGCTGTGTCCCCGGGACAGCGGCGGCTCCGGAGAGGTAATTATAAAACCCTGCAGTGGGATCTCCCATTTATAAGAGTTATATATTTGGCTTGGACAGCTGCTGGACTCACCCCTGCAGCAGCCGCTGCAACAGGTTGTTCAGAACTTGGACGTGGCTATGAACGTGAACATTGTCGTAGACTCCGACGGATGGATGCACGGTGCCGGCGTCGGTTCCGAAGATCGCCTGTGCTTTCACACTCGCTGTGGATCCCTGGTCAAGCTATCTCCGAACTTCCGATCCGCCGAACGTCGCCGGCCGCTGGACGAGTTTAACAATGGCGTGGTAATGACCCACCGACCACTGCGAGACAATGAACTATTCGAAATACGGATCGACAAGCTGGTGGACAAATGGTCCGGATCCATTGAAGTGGGCGTCACAACGCACAATCCGACGGTGCTGCACTTTCCAGCCACCATGACCAATATGCGCTCGGGCACCATAATGATGTCTGGCTGTGGAATTTTGACTAACGGCAAGGGAACCCGCCGCCAATACGGCGAGTTCAATCTGGACGAGTTGCGGGAAGGAG
This sequence comes from Drosophila punjabiensis, assembly GCA_008042585.1. NCBI lineage: Eukaryota > Metazoa > Arthropoda > Insecta > Diptera > Drosophilidae > Drosophila > Drosophila punjabiensis. Next base: position 6,695 of record VNJR01002355.1, on the reverse strand, counting down.
ATCGCGTTGGGATGATGCGCAAGTCCAATGGCAACCTGCACAACTACATTAACGGCCAAGATCAGGGTGTGGCCGCCACTCGGGTGGCCTCCACCTTGTGGGGCGTCATCGATCTTTATGGTATGACGATCAAAGTGACCATTGTTGACCGAGACGAGCGTGAACAGCAGAATCTCGTGACCCGGCGTAACAACATTGTGGCGGGAATGGCGAGTGCTGCGTGCTCGAGTGGCTCCGGAGTCCAGCACTCGCAGCAGCAGCAGCAGCTGTCAGGCACACCGACCCTCAGTCTTTTGAGCCCGGAGAGCGAGATGAACGTGGCTGGGGCAGCTGGCGGCCTGAGCGAGACTATTTCCAGCACCCGAGCCAGAGCCAGGAACGATGATCGTCTGACCTTTCATCACATATGCGGCACTCATGCCACCGTCACCCAAAGCGGGCGTACGGCTCTGCGACCCAAGTGAGTGTTATGATTTCGATTGCATTTTGAGACCGATTTTTAAATCTATGCCCTGCAGCGCTGCCGACGACTTCAACAATGGCGTGGTGCTCACTCGTCGCCCACTGCGTCCCAACGAACTTTTCCAGGTGCGACTCGAACGCGTCGTTACCAAGTGGGCGGGCTCCGTGGAAATGGGCGTGACTACGCACAGCGCCGACGAGCTGGACTTTCCGTTCACTATGACCAATGTCCGGTGAGTATTTTTGAGGTCTCCAGCAACGTTAAGTTAAGACAAAGGTGTGTTCTTCAACAGTTCCGGCACCTGGATGATGACCGGCAACGGGGTAATGCAAAACGGCGTCACCGTAATCGAGCAGTATGGCCAGAATTTGGATCGCCTGCAGGTGGGCGATCGTGTGGGCGTGGTGCGCAAGGATGACGGCACTGTGCACTTTTGGGTGAATGGTGTTGACCAGGGTCCGGCTGCCAGCAACGTACCGGAGCGCGTCTACGGAGTTATCGATTTGTATGGGCAGGCAGCGCAGGCGAGCATTGTTGACACATCGGAGTGCGGAAGTCCAGACACCGGCAACTCCACCATCTCGAACACAACCTTGTACAGCGAGGTCCCTTTGCGCTTCCACAGCATCCATGGCGCCAATGCCGGGATCTCGAACAGTGGATTGACGGCCTCGCGTCCCAATTCGCTGGCAGAGTTTAATGACGCCATCGTGTTCAGCAATCGTCCGCTAAGGCAGCGCGAACTCTTCGAAGTGGAGCTGGAAACGATGGTCCGCCACTGGTCGGGCAACATAGAGATCGGTGTGACGGGCACTCGGCCGGAGGACATCCAGCTAGCTCCGAACGCCACTGATTTGGAAGCCAATGATACCATCATTCTATGTGGTCCGATGATCTTTCACAACCGCAAGACCATACGCACCAATATTTTACTGGATCTGGACACCTTGGGTCCCGGCACCAGGGTGGGCGTGATGCGAAATGGCGACTTTATCCACTTCTTTGTGGATGGAATGGACCAGGGACCGGCTTGTGAATGCCATGCACCCAATATCTGGGCCATCATCGATCTGTACGGGCAGTGCGCCCAGGTGAGCCTCACGCAGACACAGTTGGACGTCCGGGCGCCGTATGCGACCAGCGAGAACTCGCAGAGCTGTCAGGCCACCTCGGTTATCCAGCATCCGGCCATGGAGACGAAGCATCGCTGGACGTGCGTATCGGGCAATGTAAGCCTCACCAAGGATTGGACAGAAGCGTCGCGATTTACGGGAGCGGCTGCACCTCTCTCCCACTGTTTGGTCTTTTCCGAACACCCGCTCAGTGTGGGGTCTCCCTTCGAGATTAAGTTGACATCGATTAATCCCATGTTTGCCGGTAAGTTTTAGCTTTCATAAGTAACTAATAAAATACCTTTTTTGAGTTGATTTGTATCCTTGAACAGGCTGCTTAAGCATCGGCGTGACAGATCTTAACTTGAGCGATGAGAGCGTTCGCAAGAAGCTGCCCACCAGCCTACGACGGATTCCGGCTAACGTCTGGTATGTGAGCGGGAACGAGGTACGCTTCAACTCGAGCTGCCTGCAGCGCTCATTGGCTTCCCTGGAGTGGTTGAGGGTGGACGATCGCATCACGCTAGAGCGCGTTGAGAATTCACTGAACATGCTACTAAATTCGGAGAACGTCAACATCCAGTTCCACAACGTGCCCAACGATGTCTACGTGGTGGCAGAGCTGCGAGGATCAACAATGGGTATTCAGGTGATATCCGCCCAAGGTCCAGCATCGCCTCTACGGCCCTGCAGTCTACGGCTGCAGGACTCCATGGACTTTGGCATGGATCCACTGAACAAGCAGGATAGCTCAATGCTGGAGTCCATTGATTCCGAAGCGCAAAACTACGAGTTTGTGGACGTAGCACAAAAGAATGCGCGAATGAGCGATGATCGTCGGAGTGTCGCCAGGATCAAGTCGTATAATCAGGCCATCGTTTGCCTGAATAAGCCGCTGTGCAAGGGCGAGAGCATCAGCATCAAGGTTGACGGCCTGAACAACAAGTGGAAGGGTACCCTTGGCCTGGGCGTCCTGTCCGCCACTCCGCAGTCTGTGCCGGTTTCCCTGCTGGACTTTAAACGAGGCTGCTGGCTAGCGACCCACGACTATGTGAACGTTAACGGCCAGGTGATGGCTTCCAAATACGGTGATGCTCTGGACCAGATCCAGATTGGAACTGTCATCACTTTGACCCTCACCCATGCCGGAATGCTAAGTAAGTGGAAGCTATGAGAATATGAGTTAGGATAAAACCCCTATTTTTATAGTTATCATGGTTGGCTCAACCAATCTCGAGGATATGGCCAGTGGCCTACCCAACCACGTCTATCCAGTGTTCGATGTGTACGGAAAATGCGAGAAAATAACCTTGATAACAGGCAGTGATGTCGGACGCACTGGCAATGCCAATGGCACGCCCATCCTGGAAGCTCCTGAGGCTTTGGAGCTAGACAATGGAATGCCGCAGCAGTGCGAAAAGGCGCATCTCGAGATGCACGAGAAGGAGAAGGACACGGAGCAAATGTGCGAAATTTCAGCCAGGGATGGTCCATCCACCTCCGGTGCTCAATCGAATGCCATGTAAGTGATTTGATTAGATGTCTATTGGTGTTGAAATTTTTTAATGAGTTCCATGGCCCTAGGACCCGTTCGGTTATGGAAAGCGTTTCCGAGAACTTGCTGCTTAATATTTCCATTAAGAACCGAACACTAGAGCAGCAGCGGAATGACCTAGGCGGATCCTCGTCGACCTGGTGAGTTAATACTAGCGACCTCTTAATTCTGTAACTACAATCTTTGTATTTTCCCTCACTCTCAGTTGCCTTCGCGAGTCCCTCCAGCTGCAGCACAATACAAATTTGAATATACAACGCAGCCAAAGCACACAGAGATTCCAGAATTCATTGAACACTTCGGCAACAGCAGCGGGGAGTAGCTCGAATGTCAATGTCCAGCATCTGAGCAACTCCGCTGTGTATGACACGAACAAGGAGTACGATGAGCTGCCCAATCCGCCAATTACTTCAGCAAACTCCGTAGATGAAGCACCAGGAGCCACCGCCGTCATGGCAAGCACAACGAACGATCACAGCGAGAATAATGTGGCGGCAGGGTTGGAGGTGAACGCCAGCAACGAACGCGAAGCGTCCGGGGAGCCAGCAACCAACGACAACGTCCTAGAGGACGACGAGATCGACTATATGAACCACCTGCTCTTGCTGCAGCAACTGCAACAGAACGAGTATACACGCCACCATCTTATGCCCGACCAGGCGTCGCTACTGAATCTTGACCTGCCATCGCTCAACTCGCTGGAATCGGACACGAACTCGGTTGGCCAGGTGCGACCTGGTGGCGGAACCGACTCGCTACGCTCAACGGAACAGAACGACTGCGAGTACCTGCGGCAGGTGAGGCGCTTCTGTGCCTCTCTGGTTCTGCCGCAAGCCTTCTTCGACAGTCGGCTCGAGCCGGTGTGCTTCTGCCTTAAGTGCAGCGGGCCCAGCAACGGCGGCAATGGGGACAAACTGGAGGGCTGGGTTTACTTTAAGCTCAACCAGCAGACGGTCAATGTGCTGAGCACCTCGGCCACGACTGCGTCGGCAGGCAGCGGCGTTCCCTCGTCGGCAGTTCCGCAAGTGCACTTCGATCTGAATGGCGACTGGTTGCCCTTCTATTACATGACACGGGTGGACAAGATACGGGCCATACTGGATCGTGGCCAGCCGCTTCCGCTGGAAACGGACCCGGATGAAGAACCAGCCGCTGCTGCGCTGAAAGACGAGCCGGGCACACGTCTGGAGCTCTACTATTCACCTAATGCCACCGTCATTGAGCCCGTCCTGCCGCAACATCATTTTGCCTCGGAGCAAGGCCTGCATCGCATCTCCACCTCCTTCGAGGTCTACGTTCGGCGCCAGTCTATCTCAGGCGTAACTACGGGCAAAGCAGCGGCCGAGGCCAAGCGGCGCAGTCTTGGATCCGGTGATCATGACAATAGTAGTGCTGGTCAGGGGGCTGAAGGTGCGAGTGCCACATCATCGGCCGCCCTTAACGAATCGTCCGTACATCTCCTGAACGATCTTTGCTGGTTCACCAAAGAGGCCGGCGCCTGCATAATCAACGCTTTGATAATTAAACTAGACAGGATGGAGGATCAGGAATCTCATTGAGCACACAACAACACATCCACACTAGTCACGGCCTATTATCCTATAATCCCCACATTATAATCACGCTTAGCAGCTAGCCACACCAAAACGCATTCGCATTCCCCTTTGTAAACGGATTTTTATTGTATTGTAAAGTTAAAAAAGAAATTTAGAAATGAATTGAGCAAACAAATCACCAAATTATTGTCTTTTCTTGTTATTGAATTCATGGCAAAGTGGGCTTAAGGCGGGAATTCCTAACAAGCTGAATATCGCTGAATATTTTAAAGTAACAAGAGGCATAAGAGTCTCCATATTTAAATTTCTAGTTTTCTGCAAGCGACACATTTGAGCCTGTCTCATTGGCACACATTTGGGACGGAAAAAGTAGAAAATTTCTTGGGAATACGTTGGAATTTTAAATATTTTAATAAAATTTATTGCGAAATTTCCATGGCATGGAAAGCATTTGAATTACAAATAACGTAAGAGACTCAAACCATTTGCAATAAAAAGGTATAAAGGTTTACAAGAGAACGGTTGCCTCCAGAGCGTCTGTCCGATTTGTACATCCCTTCAAGGTACTTTTATTTTAGTCAGAAGTTTGCAACGCAGTAAAGGAGGCATTACCGACCTTATATTATTGATCAGCATCAACAGCCGAATCGATCTAGCCAAGTCCGTCTTCTTCGCAAACTAGTCTCTAAGTTTTCAAGCAATCTTAATGAAACTTTGCAGAAAGTCTTCTATATACTCTTACTCGTATATAAGTCGGAACTCAACTATATCAAATAGCTGCCATAGAAATGATCCAAAAAATTTTAGAAATAAATTTATAACATCACCGATTTTTCACATATCTTTATCTACTCTGGGATATTATTGCCGAATTTTTGATTTAATTGTATAAAAATGGGACTACTATATCATATAGCTGCCATAGGAACGGATGGGGAATTTTAAGAAAGAACTAAATTATAACTTTCAGTTTTCAACATATAACTTATTCTTCTTTAAGATATAAGAATTTTATACTTTTTCAACCTTTTTTTTTAATTTCATAAATACCGGACGACTATATCATATAGCTACCATAGGAATGATCGGTAAATGTGGAGGAAAATTACATATAGGAATATGAAAGTAGTTCTATTATATTAGATAGGGATAGGCTAAAGTATATCCCATTGCAATCTGCAAGGGTGTACAAACTTCGGCGAGCCGAAGTTAGCTTCATTTCTTGTTTACTTTGAATGTGTACGAAGGTTGCGTGCGCGATTTTGGAAATGCCCATATCTTTGTCTCCCGAAAACAGCCATCCGCTAGTATGTGGACTTGAAATTAAGCCGATAAAAAATAAAATCAGTTTCAAATTGGAATCATCATAGTTTTTATTTGATTATTTGATTTCCATTCTTTTAGTGTCGCTTGGTTGTTTTTGTTATTCAAATATATGAAAAATGGTCGATTAGAAATTGGTTTAGGTTTGTTTATCTTCTCGTTTTTGCATTGTCCACTCAGCATGCAGCAGCAGCAGCAGCAGGTGTATCCACTCCCTCCCCATTCACTCCTCCGGTTTTTCTAATATTTATCGTTTACTCGCCTCCCGTCCTTCTCTTCTGGATCTACCAGCGGCTGCATTTGCTTCTAATCGAATAACTCTTACGCTAGTTGGATTGGTTGATGTTGGTTGGTTGAATTTTCGCTTTTTGCTGTTTGATTTTGTTGGATTCTCGTTTACTCTGCTAGTCCTGAAGCCAGTGGTGCATATACAAAGGTCGTTTCTCATATATGTTTACCGTTTAAGTTACCGTAATTATTATTATTATTATTATCATTAACGTTAGGCCAATACCGTGGATAGCCGGACAACCGGGTAGACGGAGGGGAGCCAAAGCTCACTCCACATCCATGGAGGGATCGTTTCCTGCCGCACTCTGCGCGTTGTTATCCACGTCCATTTTGTCGCCGGCGGCGTTCGGCTCGCTTCCATTTTGTTCCGCATTGGCCTCTCCGTCCTTGGGCGG
>VNJR01002323.1:0-10063 GCA_008042585.1 Drosophila punjabiensis | reverse complement strand
AGCATTGCATTGCATTGCATGTATATATGTTTTTGTCTATAACCTTTTAGAGGTTTTTCCATAACTTCCCTTGACCCGCGGCAGTGGCATTTCTATATTTCCATCGCCGCTGATCGTTCGAATTCTAATGAATATTGAAATTCAATGGAAACACTTCTCGAAACCGCCTGTCCGCCTGCCCCCCCGCCGCACTCGCCCGCCGTCTCGCTCAGTGTCAGTCGCCAAACAGACAAAAGTTGATTAAACTGCACAATAACAAACGGCGGCAACAACTACAACGGGGCGTTTTCAAGTTCAAGCTATTGTGAGTCCGCAAGATAGTCAGTCGTTCCAAACGCTAAATTCAAAAGAGCATTTCAACTGGAAAATTCCCAAAAAAAAAAGGGAAAAGAAAAATTGAATAATGGGGATAATGGTATTAAGAATATGTCTATTTAGATTCTATAGATATTTTGAATTCTTATTTAAAATTTATATATAGATTCTATTTAGTGTTTTTTAAAATCCCAAATTATATTTTATTTACCAAAATTATTTTTAACTTTGTATTTTGAAAACTTTAAATAAATATATGGATATCGTTTAAATATCGAAGTCATTTTCAGATATAAAGATCGATATTTCATAGGACCGATGGTCTTCGAATTTAAATATTATAAATGTACATAATTAAGATCTATCAATATTATCTTATTAAAAATATCGATTATAGTTATGATATAATATATAATATAAGTCTTATTAATATTTTTGAATATCGAAAAAAAAAATAGATTTTAAAAACCGATCTTTCATAAATCAATAAAATTTATGTTGGATCTTTTCACAAAAAGTTTTTTAACACAATTGGTGCACAGAATATTTTACAGAGTAAAATAAATAAAAAAATCGATACAAAGACCTTTTTCGATATTTTAATATTAGATATAAATTATTTTTTAAACATTACCCACATATATCGATGTTTTCCTTATAAAATTCACATCCTTAAGATAAATCTTTTCTATTAGTTATCTTTTAAAAAAAAAAACCCAACAAGTGCAACATAAATTGCAAAGCGCATTTCCCACACATTATTACAACTTGATTAAATGGAAGAGAACACAATATTGTTTATAATAATAAAATTACAGCAAAACAAAAACTATTAACTAAAAGTGCAAACTCAAAGCCTCAGCTTCAGCTGCATCTGCTTCTACTACAAATCATCATAGCTTATTGTTGCTTTTGCTATTGTTGTTGCTTTGCTGTGCGTTTTCATTTTCATTTTGGTTTTGGCTTTTCGGTTTTTGTTGTTTGTTTACGTGTTTTATTGAAAAAGATTTTCAATGCCATTATAATGCACACACACACACACTGACTAGCCGTTTGTTGTAAATGCAAGCAAAGCAAACGTCCGTCTAACTGTACGACCGTCAACCGCAGACTTTGGGCCAGCGGAGGGGGCTGGCTGTTACGGGGGGAGGTTACACTAGATGGTGTGTGTGTGGAGGGTCTTGGGGGGTGAACACGGCAACGACAGCGACGACGGCGACGAGTGCAGCAGAGCAACAGCGCAGTCGACGGCGACGTCAACTGCAACCGCTCATCCGCCGAACGGATTTTTGTTGTATTTTTTTTTACGCTTTTTTGCTAGTAACTGCCACTAAAACTCGAACGAGGGTCGCCAGGGAAATAGTATATATCTTATCAGTAGGAATAAAAATTATAAAGAAAATCTTAAGATAAATATTCTATAAAAAATTAACTACAACAATTTAATTTCTGATCAAGAACTGATCATTGTAACGAAGAATTAAGGTAGGTCATGACACATAAACTACAGAAAATAATATATGCTTGATTTAATTACAGTTCTTGAATGCTTAATTGTATGTTTAGACTTTAAAAGTTGAAAAAACAAACCCAGCATTGAGGTAGGTTATGCTTTTAAAATATATAGTCAGCAAACTAGTGGAAAACGATTAAGATTGTGATCGAATAAGTGATTTTTAATAGAAAATAGCTTAGGTATAAATAAACAGAAAAGGTAGATGAACTCGGAATATATAAATTGAGGACGGTTATAGATTTTTAGTTCATAATAAAAGGTTTTATAATAATAAGGAAATATAAGAAAATAATGCAAATAAATAAATAAAATTGTATCTCTATAATATCGAAATAAATATTTTTTAGGAAGGTTATCTATTTTTAGTTTATCAGAGAATAGTATTTAAAAATATGGAAATATAGATCATACTAAAACAAGAAAGGAAGCTAACTTAGGGAAGGCGAAGTTTATATACCCTTGAATGGAACATCTATCATAACTAAGCCAAAAATGCATTAATTTAAATTTGGAAGGTTTTTTATGCTAGTTTTTAATAGTTTAAAAAATCCGCATTATAAATTAAAAAATGTAATAAAATTTTTTGGTCAATTTTTGTCAATTTTGACCCCTTATAAAATGTCGAAAAAAATTTAGTAACATTTTTTTTCCTACAAACATGGCTAGATCGACTCAGCTGTTTATGCTGATCAAGAATATATATGCTTTATGGGGTCGGAAACGACTCCTTCACTGCGTCGCAGTCTTGTAACTAATATTATAATAAAATTAAAATAAAAAAGTTAATTTATATATTTAAAATTTATCAAAAACCATATCCCCGTTTTTATCTCGATGGCACCTCTTACTTTTCAGCTAATTGAAACATTTAACCAGTAGCCCCTCCAGAAATTTCTAGGCGTCTTTTTAGACAACTTTGTTAGCCACACCTTTCCCGAGCCCGAACCCGAGTCAGAGTCGGCTTATTAATATGTTGCAAAGGAAAGTTTTTCGCCGACATGGATGGCCGGCAAATTGATCGTGCAATAATTACTGCATAGCTGCCAGTTGCCAGTTGCAAGTCTGCTGATGCTGCTGTTGCTGCTGCTGCTCTTGCAGATGATGTTGCAGACGATAATGAAGTTGTTGCTGCTGCTGGAAATGGAAAGCAACGAGAGGGAAAGTGTTGCCAGTTTCCATGGCATTTTCCCAGTTTGCCGGCTTTAGCCAGTTGCCCGTTGCCAGTTGGCAGTTTTCATTTTCCATGGCATGCCGCTAATAATACCAATCATAATAGGCGCATAATAGACACACTGACATTGAAACTAGCCTCTTTGGGCGTGGCTGTGGGCGTTTTGGGTTTGGTTTTTTTGATAGACAAGATTGAGACAGAGACAGAGGCTGCTAATAGATAAAACAGGATATATAAGCCTAAGAAACAGCTAAGAAAACAAGATATATTCCTAATTAAATAAGAAATGATCAAGGCAAAAGCAAAGATATATATGGACTAGGAATACTTAAAAGTTAAAGGTAGTGTCCTTAGAAAAAGGTTAATTCTAACCGGAAAAGGTTTCAATAAGCAGCAATGAAAGGCATTGTCAAAAATTTTGCAATAGCAAATACAATTTGTTGCTTTTGCTTTTTGCTATTGCAAACTTAAAACTGCACAACGGCAGCAGCGTCGTCGTCGTCGTCGACGACTGCAACGACATTCAACTGATAGAAGTCAAAGTTCTGAGAGAAGGCGACAGATAACACGTCACTTGACTCGAATGGGGACATGGACAACGTGCGTGCCGCCCCGCAGTTGCTCCCCGCAGCAGCAGCAATAGCAACAGCAACAGCAGCAGCAGCAACTGCAACTACAACGACAACTATAGCAGCAGCAGCAACAACTACGAGTCCGGCACTCTCGAGAATCGCAATGAATTGTCGTTAGCTTTGCCATTACCCCACGGGCAGTTCACTGGGTATAGTCTCCCGCTCACTGCTCACCCCTTCGGCAGCCATCAACCCCTACCAATGCCATTCTCTCGGATCTCAGGCACTTGGAGAAATAAATAATATGACTATATATGTGTGACTATCCTAATAATTTTATTATATAAATATAATATCTATGTGTACTTTGGAATTATTAGGATATTATAGGGATTAGAAGCAAAAAAATATCATATCAACCAAAAGGAAAATAGTTGTCTAATCGATTTCCTTATTTAAAAAAAAAGAACTTTAAAAAATATTAGATATCAAATGCACATAGATTTCTTTTATTTTTCCCTTAATAATGCATCTAAAAGTATGCAATAGTTTTATGCTTAGAAAAAAGAAACAAATACAACTTATCATAGACTACTTTTTGGGGGCTACATAAAAGATTTAAATGGTTTTTAATATATTAAAATAGATTTAAATCAAAAGACTTCCCCATAGTTGTGATTTTTAATGTAAATAATTTGTAGTATTTTTTTTAGTATAGCATTTTAAAATATTAAGTTCAGATTAAAGAATTTATAAATTATAGTTTTGTTTAGAGTTTAAGTATTTAAAGCTTGTCAAAATGCTATACTTTATATTTTTATATCATTAAATATTTTCCTCTCCTTAAAACTATATTAATTAAAGAACTTCTTGTTAAGTTTTCCTCTCTCTGCACTCGATTTGGTTGTTAATTCGCATTTTATTTGATAGAATGTTGCGCGTATCGAACACTGCCACCGCACAATGTTGCAACGGGCTAAAAATCGCTCCGATCTCCCAGAGATTCGTTGGCAAAATAGAGGGGCGGCGTTTATGGCCGTTTGTCTTTTTGTCGGTTTGTCTGTTATTTTTTTTCTGACGGTAGCACAAACAGTTGCAAAAAAAAACAATTTTTTCAATTTAAATTGTTTGTTGTTGCTGGTTCTGGGTTGTGTTTCGTTTTTTTTTTTGCTATTTTATACACACATATATTTTTTGGTTTGCTTTTGTTTTATTTGAAATTCTCATTGCGTTGCAGTTGCAGTTAAAGCAGTTGTTTCTGCCGTGTTTGTTGTTGTTTCTTGGCGTGTATTTGAAAGCCAATGTCTCTGCTATTACGGCGATCGGTTGGAATAAGGGGTGTTAGAAGGTATTTATCGGGTTAAGATGACTTCTGATTTAAGAATACAGAAATTAAAATGTTTTTCGTAAAGTACTATATATATTTTGGCCATAAAAATATCAAGAAATCGATTTTTAAAATACAGTAAATAAAAACTACTTCATTTCTATCACTTTACATGATTTAACAATATTTTATCCACAAAATAACATTAGATTGATGTGAATTTTGGTATGCAACAAGATAATAAAATATGTATTACAAATAAGTGAAAACCTTTTTTAAACAAAATCATCTTCCTGAAAGCATACTAATTCAGGATTAATTTATCCCAAAAACCCCCTACAACTGATCTCAAATTTAGTATACTATTAAAGAAATACTTAGTATTCATGTTTATTAATTAACTAACTGATTCAAGATTATTTTATCCTTAAAACCACCTTCAATTGATCTAAAACTTGGTATGCAACATGCTTTTCGCCGATTCTCGTCAAAGAGCACCCTGTTCAGTGCGAAACTAACGCACAATTTACCCACAGACACAAAATGCCTGCCTGCCAAGAGTCGCCAACACCAGTGCAACGCAACTATCTATGCACACATATATGTATATAGTATATAGATGTACAAACACATTGAATGCATTTTATTTGCTTAGGCATATTTTTAATTTGCGAGGAAGGAGAACAAATAATGAGTGCTACACAAAATGGCACACAGAGCGAGCGAGATGGAGAGGGACTCTTACTAGCAGCAACATCGGCGAGCGAACTGCGAATTGCGAACTGCAAACGAATGCGAATTCACGAGTACGAGCAATAATAATAGCAACAAAATTTTCCTTTTCTAGGTCTAGGCCAGATGCACAATTACATTCTAAAATATGCACACAGCTGTATACATATATAAATATATATACATTTATATATATATCGTTGGGGAGCGAGCTTTGCGGCTGACGTCTCCAGCGGCAACAACAGGTAACACTTGGGATACGATATAGGGCCCCCGGCACTTGACTTCCCCATTAAATTGCAGGGAAGATAGGTAGAAGTACACAGCAATGAAATAAGGGGAATACTTTTTATATATTTAAAGATGTAAATTATATATTTAAGAGAGTTTAAAAAACGTTCATAATATAAAAGCTTAGCGCTTACTGAGCGTGCGGGTTCCGGTTCAAGAGCCAACAATGTCATTTGGTTATTGTTTTATTTTTGTTATTCCTTTTTATTTGTTGATATAGAAATAAATATATAATATTCTTTATAATTTAAAATATGTTTGGTTTCAATTCTGTTGATATTATAAAATTAATTATAAAACTTTTTTAAACAAAAAACATTAAACCAAGTGATCGAAGTCTTCAATTAATTTATCCTTAAGAGATTTCTGATTTTAATTTTTATCTCTTTAATATTTTTATATTTATTATTTTATATTTTTTAAGAATTTAAAAATTGCTTCACCAGTTCAACATACTCTATTTTATAATTGTTGTAGTTAGCTCAATTATACTGTTTGATTAGTCATAAAGTGACTATTTTAGACGTTGAGATCAATCATCTTATTTATAATGTTGTGTCATTTATTTATAAATACAGTGTCATTTATATATATTAAAAAGAATGAATTTTTAGAGAATGACTAACTCTTGAATCTTAGTGTAAATCGAGTGGAGAATCCGTAATGCAATATCCGTGATTATTTCGCTGAAACTTGGTCTAGTCTCGTTCTCAGTTCCTGCAAGCCATAAATATTAATATATATAGAGAGGCGTTTATATATACGTATATGGACGGATTATAGATGCACACGTTGTAGTCAGACATCCGCCTAATATTTTCTGCAATTGCTGTGGCCGTTGGCATTGCAGTTTCTGTTCTTGCTTTTGCTGCTTTTGCTGCTGTTGTTGCTCTTAGTTGCTGTTCTTACGCATATATGCAATTTTCGCTTTCGTTTTTCACGTTTCTGTTTATTCGCTTTGAAGGACAAGCCCCATGTGCCGAGAGTCTTGTGCATTATGTCTATGTGTCGATGTGTCTGGGTGTCGATCTGAATACCGAACTGCAGCAAGCACCTAAAAAAACAACCGCACTGTCTGCTGTCGTTTGTGCTTTCGAATCTATTTACGCATAGACATTTTTGTCGCATAACGAGCACGCAATGGGCCAAGACTACTCTTACAGGTTTTGCGAGATCGTAAACAAAGACATATATTGATCGAAGAGATAGGGATTTTTAAGAAGATTTTTCAAAGTTCTGGGATTTGTTCTTAGAATTAAATTCCATTGAATGAATTGAATGATTGAATTTCTATTTCAAAGGATTAAAAGTAACTAATTCTTTTCCTTTCTCCTTCATATTTTCCCTTAACATAAAAACTCCCCCCACTGCAATGTAAACCCCTTCTTTTCTTGCACCAAAAAAATGTGCTCATTTCACCAGCAACACACACATCCAATTAGTAGTATTTTTTTATTTTCTGCATTTTTGCATTTATGACACACATACGATGCGAGACAGTTTTCCGCTTATTTTCCCCCATTTTTTCCCCATTTCCCGGCGCACTCGCTAATTCCCCAAAGAGAGTAGAGCGCGATGGACAGCCATCGGGCATATCCGTTGCAAATACTGTGTACAGAGATACATATATGTGGCATATACTATATAGTGCTTCGATTCGGATGTGTGTCGGCGCGATCAGAAGGCTAGACGCAGCAGATGACGGATTAGATCGGTAGAGTCCAAGGGGGGATGTGGTGGAAATGTATACATAAGTGGGACTGACAGGAGGAAATAATTAGGGGCAACACGTCGATCAATTAAACGGAGGAAAAAGGAAAAAAAAGGGGGTGGGATTGGAATTTCAAAGTGTACCGTTGAAGATCTATTTTAAATTGGAAAATGTAATTTGACATTTTAATATTTAAGGTTGTCTAAATTTTATGTAGCAATGAGAAGACATAGTTTAGTTTCTTAATTAATTGAATCCTTGAAAAGTCCTTGTAACATTTTAATCGATTAACGATGGATTTTTATTTTTTCTAAATATGAGTCAGTACACACACCACTGACCCCTTTTCAAGAAATAATTTGAACGTTTTTAAACAATTCCTTTAGTTATTTTATATTGTATAAAGAGTAATACATTTTGTTAAAATATTTTTCCTATTATTTGTAGTATATTAAGGAAGCGAAACCCATTTGCTATATATTTCTAGGATTATGATTTAAAACCATTTTCTTGTGATAGGTTATGATTATATTTTGATTCGAAATTCCCAGATTGTTCATTAAGTAACTTACTACACAACATAAGTAACTTACTTAAATAACTTACTACAAATTAATAATATAAAGGTAAATCTTATATAACTTCAATGTAATTAACTTAATTTTTTAAGAAGTATTGGATAGGTGTAAGAGATCTTATTCCTGATCTCTGCTGATATAATCCCACATCTTGTATTAGATTAAGCAGTAGATTATCTCAGAAAGTACGACTAAGTTAGGATCTCGTTCTCTCAAAAAGCTATACCTTTGGCTTCCCTCAAAAATTATCGTCTAATTTTCGTGCTGTGTGCCCAGCAAACATTCTGTTTGTCGGAGACGGAACGGAAAATGGGATATGCAAACATGAAGCGACGCTACGCTACGCGAGGCGAGAACTCGGATGCCCCATGTTCGTGTGTTCCTATGTTCGCGTATATATATGTACATGATAGCGCCGCATCTGCTTATGGGGAGGATGAGCAGTGACGGTGGGGGGACCGCAGATGATTGCAAAAGGGGAGCAGAGCAAAAGCAGCGACAGCGACAGCGGCAGAGCTTTCGCACACTTTGACGAATGCGCGCACGCTTTGCTTATATGGCACGGCACTCTGCTGCTGCTGTTGCTGCTGCTGCTGCTCCCCCCCCCCAGTCAGCGTGTATGTGTGTTTGTGTGCGTATTTATATGCGGCCCGTGTTTGTCTGTATGTACGGACGGGTGCAGCGAACTAATTCAAGGCTGCATACCACACACGCTATGGGCAAAGCAAAAATAAAGCTATCAATGTGTTTGTCGCGCGCGCTCTCTCACTCTCCCAAGCTCCCCAATCTCCCACTCTCGCACTCTCTGCTGCTGCCTAGCGCTTGCTCTCTCTATTTCGAATTGCTCTCGCGGGTGCATTGGTGTTTGTGTGCAAGACAAGTTCAGCGCTAAACATTCAAAGCCATTGCGGTTGGGGGAAGGTGGAGACGTGGCGATGGGACGGTGGGGCGAGGGAGATGGGGGATCGCGACTGAGAATTTTGTAAGGTTGTATCATCATCATCCTCGTTATTGTTGTTACTGTTGTTGTTGTTGTTGGCGCTGCTTCTTCTTCTTCTGCTTTTTATGCCGCCTTTTGTTTTCATTTTAACGAGATGCGACTGAGGGCGCACGCTCTAATGCAATCACAGACGGAGTCAATGGAATAGTTACGGTCATAGTCACGGGTAGGAAGAGTAAAACGGAAGAGTTGTAGTTAAAGTCTAGCTTATTTTATGTGCTTTTTCATTTATAAAGTCACAATATCTTAAGAAATTTTGATTTATGATAAATAAAATCATGATAATTAAAAAAGCTATAGAAAAGGAGACCTACAAAAATATGTAGTGATTTCCAAAAATAAAAATAAAATCCCTTAAAGACTGTCTAATGGCATGCAGTAGATTATATTTATTTTATGCAATTAATATTGACTTTAATTTTCATTTTAATAAAAACTCCCCGAATCTTCTATATAATATATGATTTATCTTTAATTTAATTCATAATAAAAACCTTTAAAAATTATTTTTAAACCATATTCATACATTCATTGCAAATAATAATTAAGCTAATTAGTTGAAAAAAGGAAAAAAATTTTTAGGCTTTAACCCAAATTTAATTTTTTTTTTTTTTTTTTTTTTTTTTACGCGCGAGTAAAGTCTTTAGTACTATCAATTTAATTGGAAATGTTCAAAGAGAGATATTTACATACAAACTTGCACCTACATGCACATAGACCCCTCGGAGCCCCCCTTTTTATCCTATTTCATTATTGTTCCTCTCCTTTTCTCTCTTTCTGCTCGCTGCTTTTCCTATTTTTCCTATGAGGTTGTTGCATTTGTTTTCGCCGCTGATGAGGTGAAGGTGAA
>VNJR01002320.1:0-17559 GCA_008042585.1 Drosophila punjabiensis | reverse complement strand
CAGGTTGACATCTAACCCTAATTAATTGCATTTTTATTACTCTAAACACTTAAAATTTTGACAGCTAACCCATTAATTGCATTTTTATTACCCTTTTTGCCGACATCAAAGGTCCCGAAACAAACCTTATTATACTACTTTACTGTTATTCTGTGTATTCGAAGTGTGTGGTCCAGCTTCAGGACGTAATTGACAAGGCCGCCTCCCAATCCACACAGGCTTCCGCCAGTAGTCAACCACCCCCTTCTACGAGTTGTCGTCTGCCACCAGTGGACACCGAAGACTTCACTAGGGACTATCTTCGGTGGCCAACGTTCCGAGACCTTTTTACTGCGATATATATCCATAATTTCCACCGGTGTGGGAAAGCTGTTCCACCTGCTGTCAAAAAAAAAAGTGGCGATGCACATGCCATTTTGTCGAAGGCTCCGCTCACAAACGAAGGGTTCATCTCTGCATGGCTAAGCCTCACCGACTGATTCGAAAATCGGCGGTTACTCGTCAATAGCCAGTTAAAAATTCTTTCAACCTTCCGGCAGTCCCCGAGAGCCATGAGTGACTCTAAAAGAGCTGCAAGACACCATCTAGATTTGCCTGACCGCCTTAGATGTCCTCCATTCAGGTCGAAACCTGGGATTGTCTCCTGATGTACATGGTGTGCACCGTGGCAATCCATTCGCGACCGCTCCAACTCCGTCTGCGCCAGCGAGCCTCGACCCGCGGATTCCCAAAGGAACACGAGCACTTCAGAAGATCACTCTGATGTGCAAGTGTGCTTCGCTTCCGGCTCCAAAGCCGTCCTATTGGGCACCGCTCTCATCGATATTTGCCATCTAGGGTGCACTTTCCAAGCGCGTGCCTTGACTCTGGTTGCGTGGCGACCATCATTACGGCTATTTAATCTCATCAAATGGCCGTTCAAGACCATTCAAGTCAAAGTCTCTGGCCTTAACCAAACCATTGCCGCTCAGTCCACGAAACTCTGCCATTTCTCCATTCGAGCGCCTTCCAGAACTTCAGCGTACGTCCTTCCGTAGTTGGCCGGGAATCTGCCTTCAGAAGGGACTTCCTGACATCCCTCTTGCGGACCCCAAATTCTTTGAGAGCTCCCAAATCGATGTCTTGATAGGAGCCGACATTCTTCCGTCTATAATATATCATTTGCGACTTCGGCGACTCGCTGGACCAGCTCCTCACCAAATTTTGGGAAGTATGGGAAGTGCCCACACAGATTGTGTCCGATTCTGATTCTGTCTGTGATCGCAATTGTGTCCGAACACAGTTGTGCGACCCCGAGCATAGTGGTTCCGAGCTCTCATCTTCCCAATCGTTCGGTCTGACTCAATTTCTGCGTAACGAACAGCGCCTAAAAAGTGGTCCTCCCCTCAAGGCCCGATACGACTCTGTGATCCAAGAATACCTCCACTTAGGTCACATGGCCGAGGTTTCTTCGAGGAGCCGCTCCGCTACGTATTACCTTCCGAATCATGCGGTTCTCAAGCCCGAAAGCACAACTACTAAAGTGCGGGTGGTTTTCAACTCCTCTAGCCCTTCAGCAAACGGGACAAGCCTTAACGACATTCTTTACGCGGGCCCGGCCTTACAGTCCGACCTCACAATTCAAATCTTAAAGTGGCGATACTTCAGGCTCGTTTTCAATGCCGACATCGAGAAGATGTATCGGCAAATTTTTGTAGACCCCAACCATACTCCATTCCAGCGCATTCTGTTTCGCAATCCCGAGGGGGAAATCCGCGACTACGAATTGAAAACGGTCACCTTCGGAGTCAACTGTGCCCCTTTCTTAGCGATCCGAGTCCTGC
Source organism: Drosophila punjabiensis (assembly GCA_008042585.1). Lineage (NCBI taxonomy): Eukaryota > Metazoa > Arthropoda > Insecta > Diptera > Drosophilidae > Drosophila > Drosophila punjabiensis. Next base: position 15,736 of record VNJR01002320.1, on the reverse strand, counting down.
AACAGCTCGCTGACGACGAAGAGTCGGGGTATCCGCAGGCCAGTCGGATCATTCGACAGTTTATGTACGTCGACGACGTTCTCGCGGGGGCGGACTCCAAAGCTGAGGCGCAGGCGGCTATCCGCGAGCTCAAGGGGGCCCTAAGCTCGGCGGGGTTCCCACTCAGGAAGTGGACCTCCAATAGTAAGTCGATTTTGGCCAACATCCCGGTCCTTTCTCAAATTGCCAAACTATTTGATCCGGCAGGCTGGCCAGTCCCCTTCGTTGTCCGGCAAAGATGTTTATGCAGGATATTTGCCTCCAGGATCTAGGGTGGGACGATACCCTTCATCAAGATTTTTATCAAAGATTGGTTGACTTTCTGGGAAGTTACTCCGCACTTGATAATATTCGCATTCCCCGATGGGTCGTTTTCCGACCGCATTTGCGCATCGAGCATCATGGATTCTGCGACGGAAAAGGCGTACGGTGCCGCTATTTACGTCCGGGTTGAGGCTGGGTCCACTCTAGAGGCGACCTTACTAACGGCAAGGGCGCTGGTGGCTTCCGCGGCTCGAGTTGTGTGGAGCCTTGCTCTTGTCCGAGCTGGCGAACTCCATTCTTCCGAAGATGCCCGGGCCTGCGACCGTCTTGGACTGTTGGACGGATTCTACAATTGTTCTCGCCTGGTTGCATAAGGCGGCGTGTCACTGGACGACTTTCGTGGCAAATCGGGGGACCAAGATCACCCAGTTTACCGAAGTGGAGAAGTGGGCACACGTTCTCTCCGAGTATAACCCGGCAGATCTCGCCAGCCGGGGAATAGCGCTGCAAGACCTCGTGGACAGCCAACTGTGGTGGCATGGCCCTGGTTGCAACGGCCCCGAAGCGAGTGGCCCATTCAAGGCGACGATTCCCCTGTAACTGACCTCGAGAAGTGAGCAGTCAAAGGGCATGTTGCGAAGGTTTCTCCTGAACGTTTTTCCACACTTGACAAGGCGTTGCGAGTCCTCGCCTACGTCCATCGCTTCATCCAGCGCTCGCGGAAGCTCATGTCTTTGGTAGAAGATCACTTGACAGCTTCTGAAATCGCGTCAGCTGAGCGACTTCTTATTTTCGTTACGCAACGCAGGCACTTCGTCCTTGAGATGGGCTGCTTATGCCAAAAACGACCAGCTCCAACATCCAAGTCTGGTTCAAAATTTGAACCCATTCCTTGATTCTAATGGGCTCATGAGAGCATGCGGCCGGGTCACAACTTCCGAACTTTTCCTAAACGATGAACGACATTCCATCATCCTCCCATACGACCGCCATCTGTCTCGACTCATCGTCCATTTCACGCATCGCATAACGCTGCACGGCGGTAATCAGCAAATGATCCGTCTTATCCGTTCCAAGTTCTGGATCCCGAAGGTTAGGAATTTTGTTAATCCTGTCATATATTCGTGCAAGGTATGCGTCATCCACAAAAGGAAGTTGCAACTCATGGGAGACTTGCCAAAGGAACGGACCTTCTTCTCGCGTCCTTTCACATATACCGGCATGGACTACGCCGGTACCTTCGGCATCAAGAACTATACGGGACGAGCCCGCAAAGGGGTATGTGTTGGTGTTCGTGTGCTTCTCCACTAAGGCCATCCACTTAGAGCCTACGTCCGACCTTACTACGGAAACGTTTCTCGCCGCTTTCGCCCGTTTCGTGTCCCGAAGAGGATGCCCCCGTCAAGTTCAGTCGGAAAACGGAGAGACTTTTGTGGGTGCGGCGGCCCAACTCTCCCGCGACTTTCTCCATGCTCTCAAAGAGGCTGTGACGGGGGCCTAAAGTTACCAGCAGCTGCTCTGGCAGTTCATGCCTCCGGGAGCACCCCACATGGGTGGCTTGTGGAAGGCAGAAGTAAAAAGCTTCAAGACCCTGTTTTTACAAGTCTACGACCACGCGAAAATACACGCTCGAAGAGGTGTCTACACTTCTGAAGAGAATCGAAACGTGCCTGAATCCGCGTCCACTCTTGTTGGAGGGCCCCTCCTCGCCGTGGTTGAACCCGAAATCAAGGGGGTCACCACATCCATTATAAAGCTCTGGCAACACCTGAAGGCTCTCCATCAGCATTTTCGTCTGTGATGGAAAGAGAAGTATCCAAGGAACTCCATAAGCGGAATAAGTGGCGAGCTCCTTCAAGAAATCTTCGTGCCGGGGAAATGCTAGTCGTCAAGGAAGACAACCTTCCGTCCAATGAGTGGCGATTAGGCAGAATTGACGCGGTGTTTCTAGGATACGATGGCCATGTCCGTGTGGTCGATATCCGCACTGCGCGAGGACCCATCAAGCGTCCCATTGCGAAGGTCGTCCTGCTTTCGATGGAGGAGGTCGGCTGCCCGCAATAACCTATCGCCCCTCCACTCCATTAATCAATCGATACGATCCGTAGTTTCAATTCCCTGTTCCAATTCGTAGTGCTTCCCAGTACTGATCAATTCTTCTTTTTCATGTGTTATATTCCGCCAGTCAAATAACGCACTATGTCGCCACGCTCACGCACCGCCAAAAGCAGATGTTCTCGAGGTACGCGATTCTACCGATGCCAAGTCTGCAGAGGGATCCATCCGCTACGGCAGTGCCGTCAATTCCGCCGCCTGAGTGCCGAGAAGAGGCTCCGGGCCGTCCTGGCCAACCGGTACGGCCCCAGCTGTTTGGCCCATGCGCACTCCGATCATGTCGTCGAGGTGATCGTTGCAAAACGTGCGGCCAGGATCACCACACGCCCCTGCATCTCTCCGAACCTCCAATGTCGTCACGCCAGTCTCTCCTGTCAACACGCCGGTCAAGAAACACCGTTGCCCTCGTTCGTCAATCTACAGAATTCTTCAACAGCTCCTCGCCCAACACCCCTAGGCATTTTTCCGTCGGCTCCAAGATCGACCACGCCGTCCGGCTCGACGTTGTCTTCAAGATAGAGCCTCACGTGCGCATTCGCACCCCAGTTCGGAAGCTCAGCGATGCGGTGCGTGCCCACTTCCGGGACATCACGCTGGCCGACGAGCGGTCGGTCTTGGGCGCCGACCTGTACCCGCGGGTGATGAATCCGGCCTTTCGAAAGATCGACGACGGATTGTCGTTGGCCCAGAGCACCGTCTTTGGATGGGTCGTGTCCGGAGCCTGCCACCAACCGTGAGAAGGACGGCTCCTTTGCAACCCGAGTGATTGCAAGGGAATGTTTAGTTCAGCGGCCCATTGTACGCCACTACTCGCTGAGCTGTCAGAGCTTTCGCTCTCGGCCCGCTTTCACACTTCGGAGCGCGGGCCCATATCCGGGTGCATATCCGAACACCATGGTCGGCCGCTGCTGATCTCATATGCCCGCCACCTGTTAGGGACTGGCTCTTTTAGTGTGCACTGTGAGGGATCACATCCCGTGCCCTACATATCTACATATACTACCCTTAGATCTAAGAATACATAACCCCATACTTATACACATGGCACGAAGCCACATACACCTCCACACGAACACGGCACGAAGTCATCTACACATACACACACACACACAAACACGGCAAGAAGGCACCCTTCTGTAGATAAATTATTTCCGCCCACGAAGGGCCCTATTATATTTTGCCCTAAGCATAAAACTTAAAATAGTTTAAAACAAGGTGGGAGAAAATCGCCAAAGCCAAGCAGATCGACGACAGCGAAATTTCCCCTTCAGGCAGCAGAGAGAGCCATTTCGCACAATCACCGACAAAGGGGTGAGCGGGAACACCAACGCCGAAAAGGAGAAGGCAGAACTGCGAAAAGCTGCAGCAGAACAAGAAAGCCACCGACTGCGGCTATTTCCCCTTACGCTACAGCCTCAAGTTCGCTATCGGCAGAGAGCCGACAGCAGCGAGCTTACGCTGCAGCTGGAGTGAGAGGGAAGGCAAAGAGAGGACCAAGCCGTGCCGAAGATCAAGGGCAGCGCTGCCCCGAGAACACGGTAAGAATTAGGTCACCGTCAGGCCGCAGCGAACGGCTGCAGGAACTCTGGCTGCGACTCTCGAGAAGTACGGACGCGATCGGCTTTACCTGAGAAAAACGACAAGTGTCGCAAGTGCCACCTGGGACCGCCGCGAAGGACTCAGGACCTGGTCGCAGGACCCGTGTCCAGGCCCATCACGGATAGGCACGGATAGGGCACAGTCAGGGTCATTCCCATATAACCAATATTTTCTTTATTCATTAATTAATATCTCGAATTGTAATTAATTCTTTATGTCTATAATTGTTCCTATTATTTGTTGTATTCCTTATAAAAGCCTATTTAAATGCGTCTGCGTGTCACAATTAAAAAAAAATTTTTTTTTAATCACAAAAGAAATGAGAATTATTTCTTCAATTAAAATATCATTTGCAAAGAAACAAAAGTATAGTACTCTTTGGTGTATTGATGTTATAAATAACATAGACATATAGATCTTATGATGGTGTGATCAGATCTAGACATACTTATAGATTTAATTATGGTGTGATTAGGTCTAAATGTCTATATTTAAGAATATAATATAAAAGCATTATGAAATAAACTTAGACCACTGCACTATGGGCAAAAAAAACAACATAAACGCTAGTTTGTAAGATATTTACTTGAAACTTTTTTAGTGTATTACTTGAAGTAAAACCAAATTTTGTTTTTTTATTTGTCCACTGTACAGTGGTTAAAAATGCATTTTTAAATAGGTAATTTTTACAAATTATGAATTCAATCCCATTTGGTATTTTTTATTATTATTATTTCTAGAAAAATAAAACAAATCGGTAACATATTTGAGATCCATTGTTAAATTTGATTAACACTGAAAAAAAAAATTGGATTACATTTTTTATATCTCAAACATTTTTACTTACTTTTTTATTTTTTCCTTGTTTTTTATTTAGTTTTCAATATCGTCTGGTACCTCTTCCTTAAATTCTATTTCAAATGTGTCACTTACATCATCGTTACAATTTTCATCATCTATGTCTTCTGCACACGAGTTTTGGGGTGTACTTTCTTCTTTGTGGCCAACACTTGGGGATATGATTGGCGAATCCAAAAGATCTACAACCTTTGCTGGCAGCGGCATCCTATTGCTTTTTTTAAGCAAAAACTAGACAGCAAGGGATCAGACGAATCCATGGCTCTGTGAAAAACATCTGACATATTGTCAACCCGGCTACATTTTCTGGCATGATATTGTCTGTCAGCTTTAAAAAGTTTGTGTTTTGCTTCTGATGCACTTTCTGCTAAGAAGCCAACAGGCACAATCGATATTTTAATAATGATATATCCATGTACTAAAATTTTGTGTACTGTTGGCGACATGGTGTACCAAAAGTAATTAGCCCTATACATAGAAAAAGTTTCCGAACAGAATGTTTCGAATTTTTCTGAATTTATAGGGTAATGACAATTAATGGCGATCAGAATTACATGTAGGCGCTGAATCAAATTATGATCTATTCCTAATATAGAGGACAATCATTTTGGGTTGGAGAATGCCCGCCTTGCCGTATTTCCGTTATTTGTATTACCACTGCCGTTTCGTCTCGGCTTGTCCACACGAAGCCCCATATCATTCCAAAAAGCTGTTTAAACTTTATATTTACGTGCCTCCAATTCGATTTTATCATTTTCCTTGACATGCCACTTGTTAAGCTCAATTCTGTAAGATATCTTGAGCAAGAATTCAAAAAAACGGATCCATGCATGAAGGAAACTTAATCCATATTAATCCGTATGTGGCTTCATATAAAACGTTTTTGAATAAAAATCACTAAAAGTAAGAAGCTGGGTGGGCTTTGCCCACACATTGGACACAACTGGCAGGATTTCGTTCCTGTTAATATATTTAATACCTTGCCGTCTATAAGTGTTAGGTGCCCATCAAATTTTACAACAATTTTCTTCGATTGATAAGGATGCACTTATAAATCTAGGTTCTTAATTTGATTGTCAAAGTTTTCTTTTTCTTTTAAAAAAAGAGACGTTGTTTCTTTTAAGTAAGCTATTTTTAGAGGACGGCAAAATCTTATGGACTGAGACGATTTATTTAACCAAATGACCCTTTGTTTCTGATCTATCCTTTTTATAGGAATTATTGACGTAACAAAGAGGGAATCATCTAAAGATGGAGACTCTGCGGTGCCAAATTTTTGTTTGTATAAACTATGACCAGTAGACCCATCAAAACCATAGCTAAAAATAAGGGTACGCTGAGTAACATCTAAAAGTATTTCAAAAACTTCCTTTTGCATCAGTAATATTCGTGAAGCGGTATGGTTCAATAAGTTTTGCAAGGAAACTTTGGCTTCATTTTCGGTCCATGCTATTCCAGCAGGTCTACATTTTAATTTCTCCTCAGCTATTTTCGAATAAGGGGGGAAAATATCGCAGCCATGCTGTTTACTAAGTTGTTTTATATTTATGTATTGCTGCTTAGTAAAACCATTTTCCATAAAAAAAGCGAATGCCTTTTCAGAAGTTATTGGACTCGAAGCCAGCGATTAAGTTTTATCAGCTTTTATTGTAAATTCATTTTAAGTAGATTTTCTGGCTGAAATGTTAGCAGCGTGTAGTAACAATGGAGTTGAATTTTGATTTTCAACTGCAAGTTCAGATGCCAACTTTATTTTGAGTCGTTTACCAGCAGCTTCATATGTCAATTTTGGACGACCACCTTTCTTATGTGGGGATTCATTTCTATCAGAAAGGCGTATAGTCATATTACCGGCTAGCCACATGGCGTGTTTTTGTCTAAAACGCTTTATGTTTTGGCAGCATGGCAAATGTTTATTAACGTAATTTATAAAGTTAGTAATTTTATTTGATATTGTTTGGTTTTTTGTTTCATTTTGATGATCGGCATTCACTTTGTCGAATATGTAAGTCTCCAAGGCTTCCCGCGAGCGTTTGTTGCTTTCCCAAACTGAAAGAAGAGCCCCGTGACCATGCACATATATACCTACATAAACGCAAGTTTTGCAAAAAGGAGCAAAAATGCTTAGTTGTATGACAATAAGGACACTTTTGTAATTAGTTTCTCGTTCTTACTCTTTTGCAAGACTGTGCTAATAATAAGTTATACTCTACAAAACACAAACACAATTGTTAGTTCAAAACATGCTGTTTTTTTCAAATGAGGATATCTAGATTCGACAAGTATGGGCCATTATAAAAATTCATTAGGAAAATAAATAGGCTTATGCTCCAAAATGGGTTTTTTTACCCATAATGCAATGTAACTGAAACTGCGTGGAAAGCATTGGATTTATGCAAAAATGACAAAAGTGGTTTAACCAAAAGTTTAAAAATATACCTTTGAAAATGGCAATCGGCTTACATTGAATAAACTCTTGGCACATTGAAATTTATGAAAAAAAATTAATCTTTCAAAGTGAGCGATCGTATTCATTTCTTGCGCTTTCGTTTTGCACAGATCTTTGTTAAAAACAATAGTGGTTTTTTTTAAGAAGTCTATTTGGTGTCAATTAAAGTTTGCGTGTTTAAATCTAATCTAGTTATAGCATAGTTTGTATTCTTTTTTAGCCGTCTTCGTTTTACCGGTGATTGCGCCGTCTCGACAGCTAATCGTTTTTAAGCTTGCTTACACCTACACCCCCTTTCTTTGTGCAGCTGCACTCCTTGGCTTATATGATCCTATTTTAACTTATCTCTCGCTCATACTCTCTTTAATGTAACTGGTACAGTGGAAATTGTCTAGATTGGCTACTGAAATTGTCTGCTCTGTTAAAGCCTGCAATAAGTTAATTTTCCCAACTGACCTCTTTTTCGGCTGCTGGCTATGCCAGTTGCATGCAAAATTTTAAAGGAAATTAAATCTTTTATGCGGCAAGCCAAGGCGGTTTTTATCATATGCTCTTGGCGCTGGATACTCAATTTAATAGCCTTCCTCTATTTAACGAGGCGCAAGAAACCCGAACCTGGAGTGCAGAATGCAGGCGGCTTTTAACACACACAAGAGCAGTCTCCCTCGGTACAGTTCTCGACCTCTGGATTAACTCCAAGAACCCTGGGATCGAGGGCTAATATCCTTATAGCGGTTGACTCCACCCTTAAGTCTGAATTGCTAACTTTCGAGGAATCCAATAATTTTTTTTTATTCCAAGTTTATTCCTTTAATAACTAAAATCTTATGCTACTAATATAAATAGACATCGGAATTTGCATACTTGCATATTTTTGAAGGATTAAAATATTTCAATTCCGACAACACCAAAATACATTTCAATGAATAGAGATCTAAAAACGATGTGCATATTTTGGTTTTTTTTGCATATTTGCATATAATGCATATGCAGAAGATATGCAAAATATATGCGAAATATGCCAAATATATACAAAATATGCAAAGTATATGCAATATATGTAAAAATTATCTATTACTATTCACATTTAAATATATTCAATAAAATAAAAAAAATTGATGGTAAATAAATTAAAATGTAATATTTATTTACTTAAAATAATTGGTATTGCAATACACAATCATAATTTTTTCCAAATTACAAATTGAAAGCCACTGCCGCTTATCTCCAAATATCATTTTATATGCCGAAAAACTTCTTTCTACATCACAAGATGTAGTTGGAGCATATTTGTATTTTACAAGGTTTTGATTTTGAACATGTCCAATATCAGACATGACATCAGCACCATTTAGTATATTATTGATTTTGGAAATAGTTTCAAAGTCTGGATTTCTTTTTAGTACCATTTCAAATTTTTTGTTCACCTCCTTTCCAAAATCGCCTGAAATATTTTCTACAATATTTTCAGCTTCCTTAAAAAAATGCATTGACGTGGCCAATGGTAGGCCCCTCGCTTCCAGGGAAGTTATTATTTCAGCAACTTTCTTAAAGTTTGATTTTATAAATATAAAATCCCGATGCAGCTGAGAATTTTTAATGAGCTCTTTTGCCTGCTTTATGGATTCCGCATCTTCTGGGTTTAAAGTTTCAAGAACCTACAATGCAAATTTACAATAATTTTCTTATTAACTGAAAAGAAATCAATACGTCATAAATAATATTTTACCTCTACTATTCCATCCATGTTCTCTGCATAAAATGAAGCCGCATTCAACCACGTACCCCATCTGGTTATGATAGGCTCTGGTGGCAATTCCTTACCGAGAATTTGCTTGTATCGTTGAACTCTTAGCGGAGCTTTTTTAAAAATTTTTTTTACACACGTAATGAAGGAGTTTGCGTTAGGAAAAGAGGTTCTAACTTTTTCCGCTATTAAATTTAACCCATGTGCGAGACATGTTAAATGAAGAAGGTTTGGGTAAAATATTTTAAGGTTTTGTCCAGCTTTTATCATATATGCCGCAGCATCCGTTAACAGGAGCAAAATTTTGGCATCATTTCCGTGTGGCCATAGTAAACGAATGCCGTCATTCACAAATCTTGAAATTGTTGCATTGTTGACTTGATCCAATTGTTTGCAAGCGACTAAAAATGAGTTGGAATTTTCATTTTCGCTTAATACTCCCACAATTAAATTCGCGACATATCGGCCTTGTCTATCTGTAGTTTCATCCACAGATATCCAAACGTTTTCATCTTTAATACTATCGCGAATTTTTTGGATTGAGTTCTGGTAGCATAAATCCATTTTAAAATCATTATTTGATGTGCTAGCTGACGTATTGTTTAAAGTTATTGCGTTTTCGTCGTTGTTGTCAGAGTTAGATGCTTTGGCCCTCTTGTGAAGAGCAGTAGCAATGTGCTGCTGCAATTGAAATTTTTTTTCACATGTAATCTAAATACACAAACCATTAGGATGTAGTTAGCTACCTTTTTTTCACATGTTGTACATATTACGTTATCTCCATCGATTTTAAAGCACTTTTCGGGAAGGCTGTTAAACCATTTATTTATTAAATTTAGTTTAAATGTATTTATTTTTCCCATTTTACAAAGTTTTACTTTTTTTCGAGCTCAATAATTCGATGTTGAAAACCACAAATCACATGAACAAAGTAAGAATGATTGAAAAATTAAGGTAACTACGATTAAGCATGGATGTAGAATATGTTAACATTGTTACTGTATTCGGCCGCAACCATAAGAAATATGATTGCCTAATTTTTGCATTTATTTTGCATATTTCGCATATATTTTGCATATTTTGCATATTTTGCATATATTTTGCATATTTAGCATATATTTTGCATATATTTAGCATATTTTCGACATATTGGCTTGCATATTTGTTGCAAATATTTAGCATATTTTCAATATGTGTTGAAATTTGTAATTTTTGATCCATATAATGTCTAAATACAAAATTTGGCATCAATCGGATAAAAGATAAGAAAATATGCAAATTCCGAGGTCTAAATATAAATAACAACTAGAAAAAGACCGTTATAAGAACATGGACTAGAAGCAGCGGTACCGCCTCCTGACATTGCTTTGCTTGCGCGGAATCTTCTACTTCGACTGCTCCTTCCGTCTTTTCTCCATGGTCTCGACTGTCTTTAAGACGAGCGCGGTAAAAGTGGCTGCCGCTTTCCACACTCTTTCCTCGTTCCCCGGCTACTGCCATCAGCTTCTGCCTCTCTAAAGATGACGTACTGCACGTCCTCCACGATGCCAGAGCCACCACCGGAAACCAGTCCTCCGTCTCCTGGCCGAAGCGCTTGAAATAGCTGCGAAGCAGCCGTGGCCGCTTTGCGCTTTTGTGACATAAAAATCCAACTGCCCGTGTAACCTCCCCACGCATTGCGTAAAGTCTGGGATAAGAGTGTGCGTCCATTTGCCCCTTGAAGAAAAGTCAGATCTAGTCTGCCAGATATCCATGCTTCTTCTCCTGGCGGTAGCCTTGAGCTCGGCTTTGGTCAGCTGCGCTACTTGCTCTGTGAAAATCTCCTTCCTTTCTTTTACAAGCTCAGAAAGCGTAAGTTGACTGGCGATGACCAGCGCCGCGTCCCAATGGTCCGGAATGTCCACGCTAGTCTGATGGTGCATAGCCTACAGGTCGCCTCCACCCCTCGCAGTCTGCCGAGTTGAACGCATTCCTAATGTCCAGGGTGACGGCCAGACAATAGGACCTTTTCACCTGGGTCCTGCGACAGCTTCTTGTAGACTTCCCCTTCGTGAAGCCATATTGCTCCGGGTAGAGACCACAAGATACTTCTATTGCTCCAATAATCCTAGTCGAGATCACTTTCTCGAAGACCTTCCCAATCGTGTCTATCAGACAGATTGGCATGTAGGAGAATGTTTTTCCTGGTGACTTGCCAGGCTTGAATAGCATGAGTAGCCGTTGCCTTTTCACTTCCCTCCAGGAGGCACTTGTTGAACAAGTTGGCCACTTCTGACGCTAGCAGAGCAAGGGCCAGTTTTATCGCTCTATTTGGGATCGCATCTGGTCCCGGTGCCTTCTTGGGTTTTAGGATCCGAACGGTTTGAATAACCTACTCTACCGTGACCCATCGGATGTTGCCCATCTTCGGGTTGGTGAAGTTCGTAACCTCTCGTCAGCTCGGGAACAAGGCTTTGCCACCTGCATTAAATCTGTATACCACCAGCTTATAAGGTCCTCCCCAAGGATCCTCGTCGGCGGCAATTCACAGTGCGGCGTAGATCAGCGATCCCCTCGCTCAGCTAAAACACCGGAGAGTGGTGCTGCGAAGGTGAAATCAATGAGCAACCCCGCCCCTGCCCTGCTTAGCGTCTGCCGGGAACCTAAATTCGGAGGGACGTCGACCAGAGAGGCAAAGGCCTCCAATACCGCTCGACCTTTGGCATTGGTTCGGGGGACCCCTCGCAGGTCGCTACGTAGCTCGTAAGTACGTAGCCAAATGACTCCAGCGAGAGACTGAGTGCCAGGAAGCAGCTATACAGCCAGGTGCCGCCAACAATCGCCCGAACGATTCCCTTGGCTGACTTTGTGGGCCGCTCTACCGGGGCCCAGTCGCGGTTGCTCCCTACCCTTCAGACTAGGTCGCATTGCCGAATAAGTGTCATGAAGTCGAAAATTACCTATATCGAGCTGAGACTTAGCATATTTATCTAATATACCACTCTAAATATTTAAGGAATTTTTTGAGTCAGCTTGACCACGCCTACCTCGACTGCCCATATACGACAACATGACGTATACGCAATTTAAATTATATTTTGTTATTTTATACTTCTGTTTATTATTTTCTTCGGAAGCACACTTATTTTTATTTTTATTATAAACATGTTTTTTAGTGTGGCTTGAATAATAGGAACAAAAGGAGAACAATCTGTTAAATTTATATTATTAGATTAAAAATGTAAGATGCACACAGGCACAAAAAAATTAAATATATATGTAGTTCTCTACAGCTAATTCAAACGAAAATTGAGTATTCTTATTTGATTCCATATCATATGAGTAATCCGATATGTCATCAAAACTATAGTCATTTGGGCAAGGCTTTGTATTGTTATGGGGTGCTTCGAAGAGATCATTTAAACTTTGCGGAAGGGGTTGTTTCTTACTTCAAGCCGCCCTATTCTTAATACACATGCTAGAGATAAGAGGATCTGATGAGTCCATACATCTGTGGAACACATCCATCATATTGTTATACGAGAATTTTGTCTTGCATACATTCGCCTATCACATTTGTAAAATCGCGCTTCTGAAGCATTTTCCCCAAAACTGCCTACCGACACTACTGATGCAACTATTATTGGGATCCATTTCGTGTAGAGTTGGTGACATCGGATACCATGGGTAATGCAACATATACAACCGTATGGTCTTATTTGAAACAGTTTGAAATTTTCGAGCATAGATTGCAAATTCGTAGTTTCTAGCTATGGGAATAGTATGCAGATTGCCAAGTTAAAGTTGAGATCTAAAATTGATGCGCTATTGATCGTGTTTTCACTCCCATTCTTGTCCTTGGCTTCTTCGCGACCATTTCCGAGTCGTTCTTGTCTTTACTTGGCTCTCGGGCTCCTCGGGTGCCACGGCTTCACGAGCAGCGTTTTAGGGTTTCCCACAAGGATTTTTGGGCGCTTTTGCGCCTTTCTGCTGCGAAACGCGTGTTGGTGGGGCCTTCGATGCCAATGAACCTGGCTCTAGCTGCTTAGCCTTCACCGTTGTAGTCTGTTGATCTCTATTCACGCTCTGCGTGCTCTGAGCGCATTTTGGGTAATGGGGACCTGATTCTCCTGCCTCCCCCTATCACACTTCGGACGATCTGCTCGCCAATAGTTAATTTCCTCCTATTCTTTTCTATATTTTCTATCGTTTCTATTAACAATTTAGCCAAAAAGGTACGTACTTGGTTTGGCAAGGGCTACTTAATGGTCGGCACAATCATGACTACAGTGCAGCAACGTCCATTTATATAATTTTGCACAATAATCGAAAGAATCTCACACTGAATAATTGGAACCAATTATTGCATATATCTTAAGATTAAAAAAAAAAATATATATATATGAAAGAGGTAACTTTGACACGCCGAAGTTGTATACACTCTGTGACGCTCAGACGCCCACAAATATATTTTTATATGTAATAGGATAAATATTTGGAACAATGAGAGAAATAATAAAATAGACACATTGAATGTGCAATGAATGAATATTTAAAATATTTGAGTTAAGTGCGCATGCGCCAAATATCGTGCGCGAGGGGTCACAATGGAACGAAAAGAATGTGGACACACTAAAAAAGGGGATAATTCCTCACAGTGGGCAGGCACATTCATTTCCGCCAGATCTCTAAATAAAGCATATTTAGAACCTCGAATAAATACTAAAAATTTAAAAAGGGGCATTTAGTTAATTGAGTGATAAAATGGAATGTTCTGGTTATAGGTTAGCAAAGTGAAACTTACAAAAGGAATATAGATTGCGTAACTGGATCCGTACTTGATCTGACCTTTTCAAAGGGCTGTGAAATAATTACATGGAAGTGCAATAGTTTTTTCTTAGGTGGAAGTCATCAGAACCCAATTACTTTTGAAATTTTGGACATCTTAAGCAAACCAAGTCTCTTTCTTTCGAAGGGTGATGATTAATACAAAACAAATAAATACGTGCCGGGCTGTTGAGCCTGATCTGGAGGCAACGGACACGTGGCTTCGGCAGACAAATGGCGACGAACCCCTACTTCGTGCCGCCTCGGCTCGTGCCCGGCCTGCCCGGTGGCCACGCGAAGCTGGTGCGGCAAGCCCCACCACCAGATCCGCGTGCTACGAGTCTATACTGAATGTCCCTGACTATGCCGTATGCCACACTCCAGAGACTCTGGATCCGCGTCCTTTGCGGCGGTTGATGACGGCACTGTCGATACTTGGGATTTCTTTTCGGATAAAGAACGCGTCCTCACTCCTCGAGGTTCACAGCCAGAGTTTTTGCAGCTCCTCTCTGCTGCCTGGCCGTGACCTAATTCTGCCCGTGTTCTCGCGGCAGCGCTGCCCTTGATCTTCTGCATCCCTCTCCCTCCGGCTGCAGGGCAAGCTCGCCTCTGCCGACGCTCTGCAGAAATTGAGCTTGAGGCTGCCAGCGCTGGCATAAGGGGAAATGGCCGTCGTAGGTGGCTCTCTCGTTTTCCTTTTCGGCGTCGGTGGTCTCGCTCGCCCCTTTGTCGGTTGCTGTGTGAAGCCGCTCTCTGCTGCTGGGAGGGGGAATTTCGCTGTCGTCGATCTGCTTAAGCTTTGGTGCGTGCCAGTTGGATATCGTGGCGGGCTGTACTTGGCCCGACCTGCTCTCTTGTCTCGTCTGCTGCCTTGCTTCTGCTACGCGGTCGACTTTTGCTGCTGCTTCCCCTAGTATTGCTGCTCTCTCTCTCTCTCGTACACTGGCGATTGTTACCCACCCTGTTTAGAATATTCTTTGTTTGAAGTTTAGAGTAATATATAATTTACTTAACAGGGTGGGAATATTTTCTCACAAGAGACCTGGCGAAGACGGGTGAATTCGCAACGAGCGAGAGAGAGCTTTTCTGTGCTCCCGCCTTCGCCTTAAACTAACTTACACTAGACTTCAAAATAAAACAAATTCAAAATCCGACTCAAATGAGCCAACGCCTGCACGGCTTCAAACCACTGGAAGCGGCGCCAACTTATGGACCGCTCTCCGGAAAACGGCTCCATCGCTCCTTCTACTATCGACAACCCTGACCATGCCATTCTCTCCTGCGTGGGTCATCACAATCTTTCCCAGGAGCCACTGTAGAGGAGGAAGGTTGTCTTCTGCGACGACGACGAGCTTTCCCTCCTCGACGTTCTCCTCCTGGTGGTGCCACTTGCCCCGAATTTGCAGGCCCAGGCATACTCCCGGGACCATCGCCGCCAGAGCATTTGACTAACATTTGAGGAGCGGCCCGTCTGTCAGCAGGTGCCCGGTAGTTAGCGCCTCTGCGTCGCTTGGGTCGTGGCTCATCGCTTCGAGAGGCCGCGGCTCTTCCGCGTTGAGGAGCGCGCTGCCCACCGCTCGTAGGAGTAGGTGCTTGGCAGTTTTGACACCTGCCTCCCATAGCCCGCCCATGTGCGGAGCCCGAGGCGGTGTGAACGCAAATTCGCATCCGCTTCTTGATGCGAATTCGCGAATCGCGTCTGCCTGCTCCTCGATCTTTTCGCGAAGAGCCAGGAAGTGGCGACTTGCTCCGACGAAGTTCGTCGCGTTGTCGCAGTGAATTGTTTGGGGACATCCTCGGCGACCAATGAACCTTTGAAGAGCCAATAAAAAGGAGTCAGTACTTAGATCTGAAACAAT
>VNJR01002310.1:0-226664 GCA_008042585.1 Drosophila punjabiensis | reverse complement strand
AAACTTGTTACAAGAAGACTAAATAAAGTTTGAACCTATTAGACACACGAGCTGAAGGAACAACTCCTGTCAATGGCAAATATTAAAAAGCGTTTTGGGCTTTGCACAGGCCCTTAAGGTCAAATTCGCTCTAGTTTGGGAAAAATGTGTTTAAAGTGATAAAACCAAAACAAATAAGATATAACACAATAGAAAAACATTTTTAGGTTGTCAAAAAGGCCAGGCCCTCATTTTGAGATACACTACAAAATCTGTAAAGCATTAAGTAGGCAAAATAGTGCATGGGGTGCATTTACTAGGTATTGTACAGTCAGGAACGATCGAGTAAATGATGTTATGGATCAATTTCAATATTCAGATATATTTAAGAACATTATGGGCCAATATGCTGTAGATAACATCCCTGTTAAGTAGACCTTTATGAAGGATAACGATCCGAATCATTCATCAAGGATCTTAAAGAAGCGGTTTTAGACGAAAAAACTTGAAACTATATATTGGCTAGGATATAGAACAGACCTGAACCTAATCAAAAACCATTTTAAAGATCTACAAGTGACTCCTTGCCAGAAAAAAATAAAATTTTTTAATGATTTAAGGCTGAGGCTGAAGAAGCCTGGTACTGCATACAAAAAGGACGTTGCCCGAAATTGGTGAAGAGTAAGAGCCTCAAATGTATAAAAATTGTTCATAATAGTGGTTACGGTACTAAATACTAATCCAGTGTGAAATTTTTTCCATGAAAATGTGTAAAGTTTATCTACAATAACCGTTTAAATGAATGTGTGCCAATTATATGACCACCCAATTTTGCACATTTCTCCATATTTTTTTAAATATCGCCAAAATTTTGATTTCACACTCAAATCTGTTTTATGTATTAATAAGTTTACTAAATCGGCTACAAAATGTCATATAAGTTTATTCCTTTTCATTAACTTTTAATCAAAAAAATTAATTTTTTAGCTTACGATTTTTTTCGTGCCAATTATATGACCATAGCTGTATTTGTATTAGAAGGTTAGATATGATATGAGACTATATTTTATATATAAAATAGATAGTTCTTACTTATAATATAATCTGGAGATGCCCAAACATTGTGCCTAAAATTTAAAGGAACATTAAAAAAGAGTAATTCAATATAATTAGACTAAAATGTATGAAAAACTTTAATTAAATAAATCGGGAGGCAGAAGAAAATGTTGACAAGTGAAAGCAATGTTGACAATTGCTAGGAACATATTGCGCAACACCCAAATATAGGCAAATGATGCTATACACATGTTCCTATTTACTTGTACTGTAAGCAAGCTGCCATATACTTGTGTCTGTAAGCATGTACCTATATTCATGTTGCTATATACATGCTGGTGCAAACATAAATGTTGCTATGAACATGCTGTTATATACTTGTAAGCAAGTTGCCATATACTTGTGTCTGTAAACATGTACCTATATTCATGTTGCTATATCCATTCTGGTACTAACGTAAATGTTGCCATATAAAAATATGTGTCTTTAAACAAATAAATTGCTTTTTATTATTTTTTAAGTTATTTTTTTTAAGTTTACGCTGCCAGCACGTGCTGGTTTGTACAAACTTTACACGAGTATATTTTATATATAATGCATATATATTTAATTAATCCGAAATGCAAGTGTAAGGGTTATCAACGATTAGTTTTTTTAGCAGATAAGCTAATGTTTTCTATATAAATTAATCAGTAAAAACTAAACTCGTAGATCTCTCAATGAGCAAATATAGGAGATTAAATTCAGTGAAATAATATATAAATTATTAAATTGATATAATTGTTTAATACATTTGAAATTAAATGCTAAATCAATTACGAAAATTTCTACGCAAAATCCTATTGAAACTCTTAGCAAAAAGTTAAAAAATACAGCTCGAAAAATATTATAATTCCTTTAAACTCTCATATAATCTTCGCTTTCCTCAGCTTTATCAATAATTTACCATTAAAAAGCGAAACAAAAATCGCAATCAATAAATTCGAATAAAAACGTGGGCTATAAAAATGATTTATTTGCATTAATTATTATTTATTGCGTGCTTACTAATTAATTGGCTTCAAAGGATTGGGGTTGAGTCAACAAATTGTTATTTGTGTCGTCTGTGTCCCAAGGGTCGTTGCCACCCATGTTCGCACGTTTATTAATTTATAAACCAAAGGAGGTGTATTTTCACAATTTCAATTCAATTTCATTTATCAAGCAGACAAGGGAAAGTACACTGCAATTAGCTCACAAATCAAGGGTTCAATATTCCCGATGAATCACTTGCCGAGAGCTTGTTTGAAGAGTAATTTGCACAGGTTTTGCCACGCTTATTGGGTTAATCTGTTAGCAACAAAATATAAATATAAATATTTGCCAGACAAGTCTAGACTTTATGGCCTAGAAAAGGATTGCTAATATATGGTTTAAATATTTGAATTAACTTACGGTTGCACTAACTATAGAACAAGTAAAACGCAATTCATTTATAAATTGAATTCATTTACGATTTACTGCAAATGAATTAATAAAATATTCTCAAATAATCCAAATAAGAATGCATCTCTGGTTTGCTTTTCATTTTTATTTATTTAATACTACAAATTGTTGTAACTTTGATTTCATTTTGTATGCATATCCGTTGAATCTTTATTGATTTTGTATATTAAGTTGAATTTTACCTCTCCAGCTCTTTAGCTCTTTCAATATTTCAGTTTTATCGTTATATTGATATAGGTAGGTAGGTATATATGTATACATTTTGTTTCTCTTTGTGTGTTGTGTGTGTATATGTTATGTATTTAACACTATTTGTGGTTTCATTTGTTTTCTTTTGCCAACTACATACATTTCATTTCATATCATTTCATTTGTGATTCAGAATTTTGTTGCTTGGATTTACATATATAAATATTTATCTCGGCGTCACTCAGCTTTACATTATAATGGTCAACAATCGGTGAAACGTAAAATCACAATAAATAAGTGCAAATAAAAGGGAAGCTGTGTGAATTGCTATATGTTTTAAATACAAAAACGGATTGTAATTCTTAAATTTATAAACCAAAGGAGAATTTATACAATTATCAAGCTGACAAGGGGAAATTACATAGAAGTTAGCTCTTCAATTTACTAAGAGAACTTACATTTTGTTGAACAGAAATTCGCACAGGTTCCTCTACATAAATATCGTCTACAAACATATCGCAAATACATAAATTGGGGCTTAGACTCACATTAACTAGTTTAATTATATATCGTTTAATTTGTGCTTTCGCTTGCCATAACATAAGTAATACGCAATTAATTCTAGAATCGCCAATAATATCGCATTGCTCTATCCCGGTCACGGAAAGTCTCCTCTGCTGGGCTGATGGGGAAATTTATTGACTTGGGAATGTGTCTTTAAAATGTTTTAAAATAATAGTCTCTCAACTGCAGAGCTGATCGTTAATAATACTGCCCCACCAGCCTTCTTCAAGGACAGTTGTTGTTAATGGTTGTTTGCCGCAGAAATATATATAACATATATTGTACATTGCATAATTCGTTAATTATTCGCCTTTGAACATAAAATACGAATTGTTCAGCGATATATACTTAAAGTTAACATAGCAAAAGTTTTTGTAACATCATTCTTCAGCATTATTTTTCTCTTACACGCTACGAAAAAACACATTATATCGATTGTTTGTCTGTTTTGGAATTACACAAATTAAGTTTATCGATTTATCGATACGTAATAAACCTAAACACTGAGGACGTCATGAGTTTGGAAGATTAACAAATGATAATAAAAACTTGATATAAAATTATACAAAAAAAATATATTGCACATGGAAAACAACAGTTCAAACTGAATGAATAATTGTTTAAATCGTAAATCGATAATCGTTTATCGTTAATTGCATATCGTTCGATTGCTTGATATCGATTTTCGTGTCAAAGCTGCCCCAATATGAGTAAAAAGGAACCATATATTTATATAAATCATATTTATCTTGTTGTGTTTTTGCTTCCAAGTTGAATATCGTGAGTAGTGCGTGAATATCGTAGATCGCTAGCTTAATATCGTTCTCAAATGGAGTTCCGTGATTCCTTCACATATCGTTTTTAACTATTTTGAATAGTTGTATTATTAATTTGTTTGTTTTCGTTTTCGTTTTTTTCATTTTGTTTCCTCAGTTACTGATGCTGCATATTTATTTTGCATTTGGCAACGCTTTTTGTTACTTTGTTACTTTCGCACTTGGTTTTTTTGTCATTATAAATCGAGTGTGTTTGTGTGTTTTTTTAAGATTGGTTTAGCTTATTGGCTATTACGAGTTACAAAATTCATTCAAGTGTTTTTTAAATATAGTCAACCTACAGGGAAAAATTCAAAATTAAAAACTTAAGAAGGTGTACATAATATTTCTTCTTGTTAAAAATCTGATATTGATTGATTTTAAAAACTTTTTCTTTAACATTCTTGTTTGTTTTCTTTCTTTCTTTTTTTGATGCGCTTAAAACTTACACTTAAAGTGACTCGTAGGTGGTGGCTGGGAATGGGTTTCGGGATGGGGTTTTTGGGTTTATATAAAATTCATTGCATTGCCTATGTGCTACAATCTAAGGTGATCGCCAAAATACTCTCTAGTCGGCTAATCGCATCATGGAAACAGTTGCCTCTTCTTCTCTTGATTGATGTACAAAATAAGTGAAATATATTTGAGTCCAAAATCGATGTTAAACCGGTTAGGAATTGCGAAATTTGAAGGTTTTTATGGAAATTTGAGGTGCAAAATTGATGAAACTAATTGAAACTTTATATATATTAGGAATTATTTATACATTTAAAGTATTTCTAATATAAATTCTACCTTTAGGATCACTGAGAACCAATTTGTTATTAAAGAACAAAATGTTATTGTGACAAAAAGAACAGAGGTTTTATTAAAACACAAAAATTGGAAGACAATATTATTTATATCTGATCAAATAGAAATATATATATGGACAAGGAAATTCGCAAGTATCTGCGCTGTTTGACTTTCAACTTTACTAGTTTCCAGTTATATTTATTACAAATACTTAATACAAAACCTTTTTAAACATTTTTAAAAGCTTTTAAGCTTAGATATCTTTTTAAACGAAAAATACTTTAAATTCCGCAAAATGATTTAATTTTTAAATTATTTTCTCAACTTCTTCAAAGACAATTAGTACAAATTTTAAATAACTAGAAAAGTTTGAGAACTTTAACTTCCACAAAACTAACTACAAATTTCGCAAACCGGTTTAAATCTTTTTTTTTAATGGAAATAAATGTATAAAAATATATATAATAAAATATATATAAACACTTTCACTGATTTTCTCAACTTATTTCACAGCATCTTAGCCACAATATCGTTTTGATTAGGTTTTAAAATAAATAAATATGAGTGTTTTCGATTTTGTAAAACTTAACAGAAATAAAATTATCGCATAAAAAAAAAAACATATGATGTATTTTAAAAATTAAATCATAATTAAATATGCGAATAGATTAAACTTTAAACAGATTATTAGACATAAATAATAATATTGTAATGGGTTTGCAACTACTACTTATTCTGCTGTTTTTTTGCTCCTTCCTCTCCTCCTTAAACATCTATTTCCTGTGCCCGATGTCGCGCTCGCTGATCCGTAATCACATATATGTATATATATATATGTCCCTCGATGCATATATAGTTAGAGTTAGGTTATGTGGACAGCTCCGTGCTGCCACGCCTTACCATATTCAGATCGTTGAAATCGATTTCCGTGGACTCGATCGATTGTATCGACGACGAACTGCGCAATTTGGTGCCGGGAAACTTGCCGCGACTCTTTAGCGCCGTCAGCTATATTTTTAAATTGAAAATTAAATATTAGTTAAAATTTGGGAAAAATATAATTAAAAATATAAATTTATAGGTGGATATATATCTAAAAACGAGTTCAACAACATATGTACAAGGCCAAATCCATAACTCCTTTAAATATTGATCATGCAAGGAGTTACAAGAAAAGTAAAAGAATTTGTAACTTGAATTTTTAACCAAAATTTTAGCTAAACTTTGAAGAATTTAAAAAACTTTTGCAATTTTGTTCAAGCTTGATTAAAGCTTATATTTAATGTAAAAATAATAATAATATAAAAGAGTTAAAAGTTATTTACTATTTTAATTCAAAGTATAAACAACCAGCTTCACTTATCTTTTGACAAAAATATAGTTTAATATTGATTTATACAAATATATTAAATCAAGGCTTAATATACGTCAAATAACTTGAAAAGAATAAAATTTTGTTACTTTATATTTTGTCTAATAAATTCTCTTTCGTTCTAAACTAAAACTAAAATAGGGTTTCTCATTCATGATTCTAATTAAAATTGTTTCAGCCTTGTATTTACATATCAGATATATATATTTATATACATAACTTCGATCACAGTTAAATCTAAAACGTGCCTTAAATAACTTATAGATTAAGTGATTAATTGCTATGAATGTGTCAGTTGAGGCTACGGCCAAGGCATGCAAGCGTGCAGAAGAATAACAATAATACAAAATAACACTCCCTCTTAATATTCGCATAGCTGATATTTAGCATTTATATAGTATTAAAGAATATATAGCGAGGCTGAAAAACAAACTCGTGTCAAAACACAGCATCATTTGCTGTCAGCAGATCATGTCAATTTTTGATGTCTTGACAATGACCACTGATCATAATACAAACAACACCGAAAGTCGATTAAATTCAGGCCACAAATCGGATGTAGTAGGTCGTAGTTTTACAGGAAATCAACTAAAACCTAGTCTGTACTGTAAAGTTGCTCTAAAAATAATAATACAACAAAATAGAGCATTTTAGGTGTAACTTTTAAGACAGATTAGTCCATATTTTTCCTTCAAAATAAGAATTTGTTTATATTTAAATATTATTTACTATAGTTTATCAGTTTCCTTTTACTTTTAACTCTTTAAAAATATTATTACCTTTAAGATTCAAGTAAATTACGCATAAAGAAAGCCAAATCTATTATTAATGTTTTATTTTTTACCTAAGCTTTAACACTTTCTCTAAGAACGTAAAATAGTTTACAACTTAACTCTCACAGAGGTTCGAATATTAGCTGAAAGCTCTTGCAAAGTCGATCTACACTGATCAACAAGTTAAAATTTCGCTTTAATAACTTTTGGAAGCTCTAAAAAACATATTTGGTAAATAACATGTCGTTAAAATTTTACGGACAGATAAAGTGCCCGTTAAAAAAAATGTACTGGACGACCATGTTCACGTAAAGGCTAACTTTAACAGGGACTTGAACTCCCAGTCAAGTTTTTTTTCGGTCCGTAAAAATTAGAGTTGATTTAAGACTTTCTGCTAAGCCTTTAAATATAAATATTTAAATATAAATATTATAAAAATAGATTAAAAAAATCTGTTTTGGTACGGTGTCTTGTGCTTTTCTAGCGCTTAACAGCACATTTTGGTGCTTAACAGCACTCTGTCAAACTTTCTCGTTCGGATAAAGTTCGTTTTAAGAGAAGTTTATATTGTATTCAGCTATTTTTTTAAGATAACTATCTGAGATTTTAGCAATAAGTATAGAAACCTTAGTGAAAATTATTGTTTAATAAATAACCGTCTTTTACAACTTGTTTTTTTTTTTTTACTTATTTATTAAATCAAAGCAAAAGTTTTTCAAATTAAAAAAATATTCTGGTTTTCTAATGAAAATCTAATTAAGGTAAAGTTAAAATTCATGCGAAACCATGCTATATAGAAATATAAATGGGATTTTATGATCACTGGATTATAGCTAGACGAGAGACTATATAGACCATGCAAGTTAAAGGCAGTATTTAGGGGCAGAAAAACGCTACAAATACGCATTAATTAAGCTAATACTGAGAAGATTTTGAGCAATTTTATAGTTTTTTAGAGACCTGAATGTAGTTCGAAGCTTTGGCCTGCTGCTTGAGGTTGAGGTTGGAATATGTTTATTCGGGAATTGAGATTAGAGGACAATTGTGGCTTCACACGAGTTTCGGGTTTTATTTTTATTTCTATTTTTTTCTGGGGTTTGTAATTCGGTAGTTTTTGTATTTTGATTTTGAATTTGTAATACTTTTTTGGTAAATTAGTTTTTGTTTTTGTTTAGATTTCATTGAATAGTTTTTCATTTGGTTTTTTTTTTTTTTTGTTTTTTGGGTTGTGTTAAGATTAGTTTAGCTTATCCATTTCCACGGCTCAGTGTCGGGGCTGGTTATTGGCGTGGGATACTATATATTTATAGCAAAACCAAAAAAACAACGCACATTGTTTGGTTTTTTTTTCGTGTGAGAAAGAAAATTCAATGAGAAATACAAACAAGATTATTATCTTGGCTTTACAAGGTGTTTAACAAAAAAAAAAACATGTAACCAAACGAAAAATATTTTGTAACAAAAATAAAATCACAGAAAAGCTTAAGAGCAAACTGAAAATATATTAAGGAATTATGCCACAACAGTTAGCGGGGGAGATTTGGAAAAATGTGCTTTTTGCTTGGTCAAAACCTGGCATATACTTTATATATTATTAATTTGTTTATATTATTTATGAGTTGTTATTCAGTTACAACCGAATAAAGCACAGCCTTTGATTTTAACCAAAGACCTTCTGATACATAAGATGAGTAACGCTCTTACATTTTATGAAGATTGTAAGATCCTTTGATCTAACTGGCATGACTTTAAGGAAGATTTATCTTGACCCAACCATATTTTAAAGTAAGCAAGCGCAAATATTCATCAAGACAATAATTAAATAGCCTGCATCTAGCATTTTCTTGGTAGCAGTATTTATAAGTTGTGGTTCCCAGTTTGGAAATAAGTATGGCACCTATCTAGTTCTTGAAATTTTAGTGAGTTTTGTGATTGATTTGTGTGCATGGGGTTAGTTTTGAAGAAATGCTAGTGCTGCTGCTGCTGCTGCTGGCATTGGATTAAATTTAAAACTTAAAATGTAAACAAAACCATAAAGCAAAGGCTTGATTTGATTAGCAACAAGTGGTGTTTGTTGACAGGAGTAAATTAGCTGTCTTTCCTTACCTCCGCCTTCATGTCGGCCAGCCTGTCCTGCAGGTCGCGCACCTTATCCGAGTCGTCCAGATTGGCACGCAGTTCACCCTCGGCGAGCATCTCCGAGTTCTATAAACATAAAATAAATTAATTAATTAAGTTAAATATATTTAAATAGGTTAATATCCATATCAAACCTTGGTCTCCAGCCGGGAAATTTCCTGTTTCAGTTCGGCCACTGTTTGGCTCTGTTCGGTGAATTTAATTTTCACATTCATTAGCTCATCCTTCATGCGAGATTCCAGATCCGAGTATCTACGAATGTGATAGAACATTTTATTAATACAAGTTTATAAATTAAATTTAAAATAAATCCCACCTGTGCTGCTGTTCGCGTGCCTTGTTGGCCATATCCTTCTCCCTGGTAACAGCCATCTCGAGCTCTTCTTTGAGCTTCTTGTGCTCTTCGTCCTGCCGCCTCAGCTGATTGGTGGACACCTGAACCTGTGTCTCCAGCTCCATGACCTTAAGGCGCAGCTCCTTGAGCTCGGTAAGCGTCTCCATCTCCCGGATGCGCGTCGTCATCAGCTCCTCCTCGAGCTTCTGTGTATGCTCGCTGCTCTTGGAGCTGTCAAAGAAGTTCGTCAGCAGTTTTTTGGGCGTGGAATCCACCGCATTGGTGGTGCGTTCGGTCTCGCTGCGCTGATTCTCGGCCAGCTGACGCTGCCACTGGGTGCTTAGCTCCTGGACCCGCTGCTTGAGATCCTTCAGCGAGAGCGAGGCCTCTGCCTCGCGCAATTTACTGGCAATCAGTTCGTCCTGCAAGTGGGCCACCGAATTATCGGGCGTCGTCTCCCGCAGCGTCTTCTTGTCCTCCTCCAGCTCCTCAACCTTGGCCTTGAGGTTACGGATCTGATCTTCACTCTCGGCGAGACCCTGGCGTACCTTGACCAACTCTTCCAGCAGACAGGAGACCATCTCGTCGCGCTGCTTGAGCGCCTCCTCCTTCATGCACAGCTCGTCAATGGAGGACTGTCGGGAGTTATTCTATATTTGAAAACAAATGAACAAGGAATTAGCTTTCATCTGGGCAAAGGAAATATTTTGTAATTGATTATTTTGGGCAAGCAGAATATGTGTTTTGTGTGGTTAGTAGCTAAGATACGAATAATTACAAAAGCTTTTAGATAATGTTTCTGTATATTAAATAAAAGGTTAAAATCTTAAAGAAGATCCTAAAAGTAATTGTTAAATTGATTAATGTTATATTGTTTGTAGTAAAAGTTAAATAAATAAGTAACGTTATGGGTTAATATATATTGTAAAATTAAATTATTGTTTATTGTTAAATGTTTACTAGCTCATGAGAATATATATACTTTTTGACTATTTATTGGGGAAAAAAATAGTCTTCTTTCATTGGTTAAAAAATCTAAAATATCGATATTTCGACACTGTAGCCATATTTTATATATTTGATATAAAAAATCGATATTCAAAATATCTTAAATATCGATATTTCGACATTGTAGCGATATTTTATATATTTGATATAAAAATCGATATTCAAAATATCTTAAATATCGATATATCGACACTGTAGCGATATTTAATATATTTTCAAAATATCTTAAATATCGATATATCGACACTGTAGCGATATTTAATATATATTTGATATATAAATTAAATGTTACAAATGAAGTAAAAACGGCTACTTTCTATGGTCCAAATATCGAAAATATCGATATATTAATAATGTATTGATATCTAGTATATTTGATATTTAAACTGATAGCATATAGCGATATATAAGCAACAAATCGATATTTTGTTTGATATATCGGACCAATATAATAGAAAAGAAACACCTAAGTTAAATAACAACTAAAATTTCGGATATTTTTTGGTTATATTGAATTTTTTCACAACTTTTGATTCCAAAACGCAAAAGTTTTCTTATTTATTATTGGATATATAATTATATTTTAATGAATACAAATTTACAACAAAACAAAAAGCGTGCAAAAACATTATATTTCATGTAAAAACTACAAAACATGGTCACGAGAATTGTACTTACGCTGTCGATGGACACATTCTGTTTTTTAAAGTATTTATTTTTTTGTTGTATTTTATTTTTTTATGGATTAAAGCGAACATTTTGTATATGTGTGTGTGTAAGAGTGGGTGTGTGTGTGAAATTTGAAGCACCACAACCATAAGAAATCAAATAAAATAGAAAAGAATATAGAATATTAGCAACAGATTCAATTTTAGTTACAGGACAAGGACAAGGGCATTGGATTACTAAGATATATACTCACATTCTCCTGCAGTCGAAGGCTAAGGCCCCGTACCTCCTCGTTGGCATTCTCCAGATGATGGGACACCTCCAGGTAGGAACGACGCAGCTGCATCAGTTCCGTCTGAATGGCAAAGCTAAAGGAGATTGAATGATATATTATTTTTTCATCTTAATCTTAAAAGTTGAAAGCCTCACCTAGTCTCCTCCTCCTCGGCCCTGGACACCTGTCCACGCACCAATCGATCCGCCAATTCCGCACTCTCGGCCTCCAGCAGCTCGTTTCGCTGCTTCAGCAGGCAATTCTCCCGCCTCAGCCGCCTGAGCTCCGCCATCTCCTCCTGCTCCTTCTTCTTGAGATCCTGATACTCCTTCTCCATCTTCTTCATGCGCTTGCTATTCAACTTTATGGAATAGGCCAAGTTGAAGAAACCCTCGACGTCGGCCTCAACGCGTCCGGGCAGCTCCTTTTGGAAGAACTTCAGCATGGCCTCCATGTCCAGGCAGAGGAGCGTCTCCTTACCGGTGAGGAGCAAGGCCAATGCCACCTTGAATATAAACTCCATGCCCTCGCTGAGGAAGACGTCCATGATGCGGCAACTGAGATTCACATTCAACGTTGTGGTGTACAATGTGAGGAACCAGCTGGAGGCGTACATGGTCGTCTGGAAGCCCTGCTGCTGGAAGTGTATGTGCATGTCGGGTATCTGCTCCTGCACCAAGCTCTCCAGCTGGTACATGCACAGTCCCAGCTCCGACATCGATGGCTTGAACATGTGACGCATACGATGCTGTTGCATGATCTGAACCAGCACGGCAAAAGCCTCCTCCTCGGGCATTTGCATGAGAAGCAGGCCAACGATGAAGCCAGAGCCTTGGCAGTAGCCAACCTCACGGTCGTGCAGGGAATATGCCTTGATCACATTGAACAGGGCCTCCTGGCCGGGTCCGTCCTTCTCCTTGAAGAAGTCCACCTCGGGATAGGTGCGTGCAATGTCCCGTCGAATCACCTTCTCGCACGCACTGGTCGCCTTAATGTACTCGGCATACTGCTTCTTGTCGGCTTCGGCCGCTCCGCTCAGCTGTTGCCACACAATTGCCCGGAAATGATGCGGAATTCCGCGACGAACTAGCTCACTCACGCAGGGATTCTTGCGCTTAAGAGCGCCGTCCCAGTCGTACAAAATGGTGGCCCACGTCGTCCATACATCTTCCTCGGCCACCGAGTTGCCGCCTTTAAAGTAAAAAGAATTAAAATTAATAATAATTTTAAGTTAAAAGAATTTTAAATAGTAAATATTAAAAGGTAGAGTATTTTTCCTTATGATTGGTATGGCAGAAAAAGTCAATATATCGATATTGTATCGATATTTGAGGCAAAAGTCGATATATAGATCAATATTTTAACATTGCAATATATAAGTGCGATAAATATGTATCGTATTTTATATATCGAAGCAATATAATCGATGAAATATATTAATTTTATATAATGTTGGGATATTTTTTGTTAATATCAATAATATATATCAATAGTGCTATAAATATGTATTATATTTTACATATCGATGCAATATAATCGATAAAAGATATTAATTACATCACATTAAGGGATATATTTCGATAATATCAATAATATAAATATGTGAACGTTAAATACGATATATATCGACAATTTCACAATTTAATATATCAAAGTTTATAATATTTTCGGTATTATATTATACGAGATATCTATAATAATATATTAAATTGCATTTTATATCAAAGTTTATTATATTTTCGGTATTATACGCGAATTCTTGAACGATATATTATATCGGCTTTTTCCTTTTTTTGTACATCCCTAAAGGGTCTAAATCGACTCGTCTGGAAATGTTAGATCCGAGCTGCCTGCTGTAATTTTGTTTTAAGTGTATTTCAAATGTATTTTGAGTGTAGTTTAAGTTTATTTTGAGTATAATTTAAGCCTAGTTTATGTGTATTTTTGGCTTATTTTTAATGGATTTTTGGTATATATTGAAAATGAAAGTGTATTTTTTAGTTATTTTTTCGTTAGTCGTTACGCATCTTATATTTACAAAGTCTTCGGTTAGACTTTTAAATATTTTTAATGATCTTATTCAAACTAAAACAGCTAAAATTAAATATAGATATATCTTTTTAATTTTATAATATCAAGAGTTTAGATTAATTTTAAAGATTAAAAAGTTTACTTACTCGACGTGAGACTTATTTGACTCGTGTCCGAGTTCTTGCGACTGTGCGTTGAGTGCAGAGAGTTGAGGGACTTGGCATCGCTCTCGATGAGCTTATTGGCCGCCTCCAGCTTGGCCAGCAGATCCATCTCGGAGGTGGGCAGGTTCTCTTCGCCAGGTGGAAGCGGATCGCCGCCCTTCACATCCATTTTCGCTTGGCTCTCGGCTGATGAGGCAGTGGTCGTTGTGGTCAGGGTCATCTTCTTCCGACGAAGAACCAGTCTCAGTCTATACGCCCAACCGTGTCCCGAATCGTATCTTTAAGACTTGCCTCCTAGATCTCCTTAAGATCTCGATTGGGCCAAAGGCGGTTACTTAGCGGAGTGTTTTTTTTTTTATATTTACTAAGTGTAAATTTATCCTTTTCCGCTTTCCTAAGACCGCCACATATTGCTCCACATAATGCGCAGGTTCACAGATCACAGACTGAAATGAATAATAATAATAATTACATTTATATATATTTAACAATTATCACAGCAGAAAAAATCGGAACAAGTAATCTTTAAAATGTAATTAATACCGAAAGAGTGGAGTTGTTACCGGATCTTGAGACACCAGCGGACAAATGAACTTTTGCTCGAGATATGAACATGTGCCAGATACTCGTTCTACAAAATACAAAATATAAAACAAATAGTAGCGAGTGCAAAGCGAGTATTCCACTCTGTTTGCCCGCCTCTGTCTCTGTCTTCTGTTATTGTTTTGTTTATAATTCGTGCGCCCTACAAAAAACTTGCGCTGAACTGAAACTAAACTGAACAATAGCAAAAGCTGTCAGGGCTTTCTGTTGTCAATTGCCTTGGCGGGTTTTTCAACTCTGTCCCGGTAACTGAATAAACTTTCTTTCTGTTTCTTTTTTTTTTCACAATCAATTACCATAAAATAATTAATAATAATTTGTGTAAAGATGATGGGTATTTTTTACTAGTAATTTTTGTGGTTTTTTATAAAAATTGAAAGGGTAAGATATATCAATAAGAGTTTAGGCATGAAATTCATATCGAAAATGAGTTTAAAATATTATCTAGAGATCATTTATTATAATATATCGATTTTTTAAATATCGAAAATGATCGTATTTGTCAATAAATATCGATATTATTGAAATCTGCCCGAACCCGAATCGTATTTTATTTTTATTTTTGACTTCTGATTATATTGGTCCGATATATACAGCAGAATATCGATGTATTGCCATGTTTAAATATCGATAAATATATAGACTTAAGCCTAAACAAATACAGATTGTTATCGATATTTTCTACCAACGCTAATTCTAACCCAAAACGTTTTTAAAATCTATCTTTTGTTTTCTGATTTTATTGATCCGATATATAAAATGTATCGCCATGTTTAAATATCGATTTATGTAGGGACCTGAGCTAATAATATCGATATTTTGTACCACAACATTTTTTAAAAATTCATATTTTGCAAAATAAATTCATTTTACTCAAGAAAGTATACTTTTTATAGAGAATGTGTGACCTTCGTAGCTCTCCAAAGACCTGAAAAAAAGAGTTATCAATATGGAGTGAAAAAGATAGGAGAAGAAGGAGGAAAAACAATAATAGGCGCAGTATTAAATTGGCAATAATTAAACGATTCTGTTCTTCTGTCACTCCTTCTCTTTCTCTCTATTGATAACTTCTCCACACACATCAATCGGTTCAGTGATGAAAGAACTCTTTATCTGTAAAGTTTTTTGGTGCAGTGAGTAGAAAGCAAATATTTCTTGATTTTTTATAATTATCTGAAACTTTTGTATGCGTTATTTTTATGAAATAAATACAAATAATGGTTTATTTTCTTTTCTTTCACGTATTCTAAGAATTACACTTTATCAAATTGTATTGCATCAAACGAGAATCGCTTTTCATCTTTATCAAAACGAAATATTTAAGGTTCTAGGGATTTATTGATAAGTAAATATGTCATCTATATAAATATTTTTCGTTCTTTTTTTAGGACAAGAAAATGTCAGCATAAATGGGTTATCGAATGTGATTGAAATTATAAAGTAAATTATAGTTTGAAAGTACATTTTTAGACATTTTTGTGTATTGTTATAATGGATACATCTGTGGTATTTCTCCTATATTTTGACGTATCAATTTTCCTCTTTAAGATAGATATATCTCGAGTACTATAAGTCTGCCCCTGTCTAGCCATTATCTAATGCATTTCTCGCTGGCCAGACAATGCCGAGATGTCTATAAGGGGCGTCTCTTTGCCCATTTAAAATATTGCTCTTTCAACTGCAGTTTTATTTCCAAACAATTGAGATTTAAAAACCAAATGAATTGAAATAGGAAATAAGAAATATAGGTCAAGAAACGATAAACCTGAACAAGTGGAATATGGAATCACTATGGGAAAGTGCATTGGGTGTATATATTTATATTTTCAAAGATAGATCAAGGTTTGCCCATTTGCCACCCCTTCAAGTGATAGTAATAAATTTAAGTTTTTAAAAAAAATTACATTATAATTGCAAAGGTAAAGTGGGGAGTGTATCTACATGTCTACATATATATATCCATAGGTCTCGCCTATATGTCTTCTTCAATTAATTTCTTGGCCTGATTCATGTTCATGTCTATGTTCATAGGTGCGAACGCAAAAACCTTCCATGAATCACACACAGAAACGTTTTAAGTCCATTAAAAATTCCATTTTGACGTGTATTTTTTTTACAAGGCGTAGCATTCAATTTAAATTACAGTAAAACCAATTAAGGTAGATATAAATTGCGTCAATAGGGTTCAGACTTAATGCGTAGTTAGGTGTGTTTTGTTTTTTAATAATAACAAATTAATTTACGCCTAAAAATAAACAAGTTTACCCAAAAAACATTAACATTTGCAAGTTAGAATTATTAAAAGTTCCTCCATTATTATGTGTACATAAAAAAACAGCTCCAGCATAAAGATCTAGACAACTACCTCTGTAATCCTTACTTAGAATTCAAAAAGCTGCACTGAAAAAAATTCGGAAACTGCTCACTTTATTCTTATCATTTTTTACAATTAATTATTTTTTTAATAAAATTAAATTACGCCTAAAAATAAACAAATTTTCCTAGAAAACATTAACATTTGGTAGCTAAAAAATTTAAAAGACAGCACTGAAAATGCGGAAACTGCTCTTGTTATACTTATCATTTTTTACAATAATACTTGGGGCAGGGGATCTTTTGAACAATAGACTCCACTGTATTATGTATGTGTCCAAGAATGA
The DNA here is from genome assembly GCA_008042585.1 of Drosophila punjabiensis. Classification (NCBI taxonomy): domain Eukaryota; kingdom Metazoa; phylum Arthropoda; class Insecta; order Diptera; family Drosophilidae; genus Drosophila; species Drosophila punjabiensis. Next base: position 209,754 of record VNJR01002310.1, on the reverse strand, counting down.
CCACCACGCAAAATCAACACAATTTTATACAATCTTTATTCCTTTAACTGATATCAACAAGCAGCTAGCAGCGCAGTTAAAGAGCAAATAAAAAACACCGAAATACAGCAACAAAATATTAAAAATGTACTTGATTTGTACACCTGCTAGAGGTAAATTCAATTTAATTATTCCCAAGAAATCTCTATTTATTTATGATGAGCCCTTTAACCAGAGATTGACAAGCCATATCAAAGTTTACTATAAATATGTCACGTGTGAAGTAGTTCTTCCAAAATGGTCATTTAGTTTTTCCAAATTATTAGTCTTTTTATTTTTGGAAAAGCTTGTAGGTATTTCGTGACATTTCCTATGAACTCTGAGGGTTTATGTTATGAGTCATGTTGTGGCACAGTTATCGTTAGGACAGCTGATAAGCGATAACATCGTAGGACCAACGTGACGTATGTGCAACAAGTGGAGAAATACTACACCATTAACACTCTATAGTATTACTCATTTATCCCACGCAATGTTATTGATTACAAAATAAAACAAAAGGGGAAATAAAAAACAAAAGGGAATGAAGTGAGTGAATGAATGAATGAAACTCAAGTGTCGTCTATGTAAGCTAACTAATGCATTGTGGATATACTTGGCTTTAATGCAAGTGGAAAGCGTGTGTACAGTGGAGACTCACAGAAATTCACACTTCTAACTTATTGCCAGGTTAACACTTTTCTCACGTCATGATGACAGAGAGTATTCTTCATTTTAATCAATGACACAATATAATATGTGAACATGAGTATGAAATATACAGTGCGTTGTGCTTAACTCGAAGTTTTCGTTACTAAGCATGTCTATCGATATGAATATTTCGCAAAAACATTGATATTTCAAGAAATATATTACATTTTCTGATAAAACATCGAATTTAATGTTAAAATATCGATCTACTCGAATAATCTATAAAATATGTTCTAAAGTTTTCGGGTTATATTGGTCCGATAGCACAAATATATCGAAACACAAAAATATCGATTTGTAGATCGATTTTTTTGATACAGTATCGATATATAGAAAATTTTAAATATTGGTCCGATAGCACTTATGCATACCAAAGCGTAAAAATATCGATTTGTATATCGATTTTCCGATCAATATTTCAAAAAATATAAAAATTGTTAATAAAACATCGAATTTATCGTTTGAAAATATCGATATAATCAAATAATCTCGGTAAAATTATATCGAAACATCAAAATATCGATTTATATATCGATTTTGATACAATATCGATATATCGATATTTTTATCAAGTTTTTAGTGTGACTACTGTTCTGCAAAAAAAAACACATATCATGCTTCCCCCTCAAAATACTGCAATGTCGAGCCGAAAGCTCTCGCCACAAGGTCAAAGGCAAAAATTATTCAATTGCAGCTCAAAAATACAAATATACGTAACCCACACGGCAAACATTGAGTACACTAAGAAAAACCGCCCACATTTTATTTTTTTTAATTTATTAATAGACAAAAAACAAAAAACAAACAAATAAATCCAAAATCGAACAAAAAAATGGGGTAAAAATAAAACTGTAACAGGTGGACAACGACTGGAAAAGATAAAGACACTGGAAAGGCAAAGGCAGGCGGTAATATCTCATTAATACGATACGTGTTGATTAGATTTCGACACGACAGAGCAAAAACAATATAAAAATAAGTCACACACAAAGGAGCCTACAATGTGTGTGATGTGTGTGGGGTGTGTGGGGTGTGTATGGGGTGTATGGGGTGCGTGTGTGTCTGTGAAAGTAAAAGCAAAGTAAAAAAGCAAAGCCAGAGCCAAAGCCAAAGCCAAAAGCAACAATGCAATCGTAAAGCCAAGTCTCCATTGAAAATAAGGTTAGTTCACCCGCGCGATTCATAGTTTCAGTACGAATTGTCGTGTCAAGCGCACAGGAAGCGATCGCAACCCGGATCGGATTGGATCGGATCGGATCGTACATATAACTATATATAAATATATATACTCAACGGCGGCGATCGCATGCGGAAAATAAGTTAAATGTAATGCCAGACGCCCAATAATAATAGTAAATACGTACGTAATTGGTAAAGTCATTTAGCTTCGCGTTTAAAATCGAGTCCGGCTATTAATAAGCAATAAAATCGGTCCATAAAACAGGCCCTAGTTTCCCTAAAACTATATATATAAATAATACAACTGACAAGAACTCATGAAAATGAAGATTAATCAATCAAGCACTTGAATCCAAAATAAAATAAACAATGATAGCAAAATACTCTAGTAATAAATTATAAATAAATAATAATAATATTTAAGCAATTGCATAAATAATTCTAAAAACAAAATCAAAACGCCAAATATAACAATTTGAGAAAAAAATATAAAATAATAAACAAATAATATACAAAAAATATATATAAAAAATGTATTTATATATTTTTCTATAAACTAAGTAAATAAATATTAAAACTTAGTTAAAAAACAACTCATTCTCCTTTTGTACATATATTGGTTTCCTATACATCTTTGAACCAAATTCAGCAAAACAAAAAGAAACTGAGGGCCTGATAAGGCTAGATTAATTCGGCTGATGATGCAAGAATAAAAAAAACCCTAAATGGAACCGGAAAAAACTCATTTGCTTGGCAAACTTTGGAGTAGAAATATAATACTCTGCAAGCTGCATATAAAATTAAACAAAATGTTTATAACAAATATTACAATTTTCTTAAATTGTGAACAAAGAAAATGAATCATTTTCGTTTTACACAAATAACTGTGTAAAAAAATTGGAAAACTCAAGGAAATCAAGCAAACACAAAAGATTATAAGAATGTAATTTTAATTTAAATTGTTTGTTTTTTTTTTTATTGCAAACAAGGAAAACTAAAAAAATAAATTATAATAATAAGATATCTTTTTTTTTTTCAAAATAAAAATACTAGTAAAATTGAAATAAAAATAAAACACAAATAATAATACAATTAATAATAGAATAAAATTAATAATAAAAAAGTTAATAGCACAAAGATAAAAATAAAAAAGATAATAATAAAATAAAGTTTACAAAAAAAAATTACAATAATAAAATAAAAATAATAATTAAGCTTAAAAAATATCAACAAAACTCTACTAAACCCAGTTAAAATAATGATTGTTTTATGTTCCCCTTTTTTTTTTTGTTATTTTTTTTTACAACATTGAAGTGAACACCATGACGAAAAAAAAAGCCCAAAAATTACCTGCTGTTCAGAGCTTTGTATATTTCGACATAAATCGCACGAAGTAAAAGCAAACAAAAATAATCACACATATAATAATTGACTTGAGCGAACAACGAAAAAAGAGCGCACAACAAACCAGTTTCTTTGAACTCTAATTTCACAAAAAAAAAAACAGTAAAAAAAGGAAAAAATCAAAATAAACGAGTTTCAAAGTTGGCAAATTATATATACTATATATATCCATATATAACACCTGTTTGCACCCTTATATATTCGCGGAGCCCTGAGTGATTTGCTTTTATTTTAATTTTTTGCATGTGAAGACAAGGTCAAAGACTTGCCAAAAAAGAGTAAAGAAGAGCCAGCCGAAGCAGAGGAGATACTAACACGATGACGGCCAAAACGGAGATTAAATTGCTGGATCAGGACAGCCAGGAGCAGGAGCAACAGGTCACCACACCTGGCACTTCCATATCCACATCCTCGGAGGCGGAAATGGAGACCGAAGCAGAAACGGAAACGGAAACGGGAGCGGGTGGAGCTGCCACCACCAGCAACGAACTAAGCGAAATCTTCTTTGTGGACAATAATCGGAGGAAGCAGAGCATCAAAATCCAGGTGAAACTCTGCCCGGAGGGTGTCTACCTGCGTCGCGAAACGGACGAGGATGATCACATCAACGAGCAGCTGATCAGGATCGATGATATCATAGGTTCCCGCTATGGACCCCGCCTGAGGAAGCGCGCTCGCGGCGGCCTCAACTCCTGCAAGAATCCCAATGTGCAAACGGACGAGGCGGCAGCGACGGCACCGGAACCGGATAGCGACAATAGCGCCTACCTGTATATATATGCTTATCTGAAGAAGGAGAAACCCTTGAGGCGGGTCCAGACCCTCCGGATTCTACGCTTCCGTTCTAGCCATGATTATGCCGTCAATCTTCACACCGCCGAGCAGTGGCATCGAACCATAAGGCAGCACAAGCGAGGCAGTGCCGGCTGCAGTGCCACCAGTCACATTGGAGACTCCAGCAAACAGCTACTGATCCTGCTCAATCCCAAATCCGGCTCCGGCAAGGGACGGGAGCTCTTCCAGAAGCAAGTGGCACCTCTCCTGACCGAGGCGGAGGCCCAATATGATCTGCAAATAACCACGCATCCGCAGTATGCCAAGGAATTTGTGCGCACACGAAAGGATCTGCTGGAGCGTTATTCCGGGATTGTGGTGGCCTCCGGCGATGGTCTCTTCTACGAGGTACTCAATGGTTTGATGGAGCGCATGGATTGGCGCAGGGCCTGCCGGGAGCTACCTTTGGGCATCATACCCTGCGGCTCTGGCAATGGTTTGGCCAAGAGCGTGGCCCATCACTGCAATGAGCCATACGAACCGAAGCCCATCCTGCATGCCACACTCACCTGCATAGCCGGCAAGAGCACACCCATGGATGTGGTCAGGGTGGAGATAGCATCCAAGAATAAGAACTATGTGATGTACTCCTTCTTGTCGGTGGGTTGGGGTCTAATTGCCGATATCGATATAGAGAGCGAGCGCCTGAGATCAATTGGTGCTCAGAGATTCACTTTGTGGGCCATCAGGCGATTGATAACATTGAGAACCTACAAGGGCAAGGTTTATTACCAGTTGCCCCCGAAAATAACTAAAGTGGAGCAGGCCAAGGAAGCCAAGGAAGTTACCAGAAAGGCGCCTGCCAACTTTACACCCACTCAAAGTCCAAAGGAAGTCAGTGAGTTCCACGATTTACCCGAGGAGGAGGAGGGAGAAGTGGAGGATGATGATGAACACTTCTCCGATGCCATATCCCTGAACAGATCTGTGTACCGACAAAATGCCGATAGCTGGCACTCGGCCATGTCAAGGAGAACCGCCTACTATTCGCTGGGAGGACCCAGTCTTCGTTCCAATCGCAGTCGAATGAGTCTGAACCAACGCATCGAGGCGGCCAATGCCGAGTTTGCGGAGTTGGTGCCATCGGGCACCCTTCCGGCTCTGAATATGCCTCTGGAGTCCAAGGACGGTTGGGTCTGTGAGGATGGTGACTTTGTGATGGTCCATGCCGCCTACACCACGCACTTGTCATCGGATGTCTTCTTTGCTCCGGACTCTCGGCTGAGCGATGGACTCATCTACCTGGTTATCATCCGGAGTGGAGTGAGTCGCCATCAGCTGCTGAACTTTATGCTGAGTTTGAACACGGGCACTCATCTGCCCATCGGCGAGGATCCGTTCATCAAGGTGGTGGCCTGTAGGGCTTTCAGGATCGAACCCCAAAGCTCCGATGGCATCCTGGTGGTCGATGGCGAACGCGTTGACTATGGACCCATTCAGGCTGAGGTAATGCCGGGTCTGATCAATGTGATGACCACAAATGGTCAGTGATTTGTGTATGATTAGAGTCACATTTGTGGGACAGGTATATAGGGTATATAAGGTCATGGATACCAAGTCATCTTTCATAATTAAATATATAGAAAAAGACAACACCTAACAATAGTATATATTAATCGAAAATGGAATCAGCTTTAATAAGAAAAAATCATATGGCGTTACGCATCTTATTGTGTTTGTATTGCTCAAAGAACGCTAAATATAAGCTTGATTTTTCTTAGAAATAAAATTTATAAGTAAAAAATGGACAAGCAAATTCAAGTTAAAAAAACGTACGACGTTACGCATCTTATTGTTTGTATTGTCTCAAAGAAAGCTACAATTAACCTTAAAGTTTTGTAGAAAAAATATGTAAATAGAAAATACAAAACAAGAACATACAAATATCTTATTTTTAGACATAATATTTTTTTTTATGTTTTTTTTTTTGATACCAGGTATCTCACAGTCGAGCACACACTACACCATAAATTGCCACCAATTTATGTTATTAGAAAAGTTAACAAAAAATTAATAAATGTTTAATTAATTATATTATAAATATAGTAACCAAAATGTATACGCAAAATGACAACTTCAGGTAGTACATTTAATGCAGATCTTGCCCTATTAGTTTATATAAAAATGTTATAAATATGAAATTAATTATATAACTTTAAACTGTAGTTTATCCCATAGTTCTCATAGTATGTAAACTTTCCATCCAAAAACAAAAAAAAGAACATCATTACCAAGTATACTAAATGGTTTTCTACACATTCTTTTTTTTTAATCGGCCAGTACGCCAAATAAAACCAATAAAAGCTATAAAATGACTTTAGATTATGCGGAAGGGTACACTTTTTGCAGGTGCTTTATTTGTGGCCGTGGAAACAAAACGATTTGACGTTGGAAAAGTTTAGAAAAAATCCACAAACATACATAAAAAAAACATCAGTATGTTCGCTGGCTCATCCGGTTGCATGCCGATCTTTATCGATAACCAGCCTTTAAAATGGGGCCTTGATTGGCCTCCGAAAATGCCACCAACACAATCACGAGGAACCTACACCTGTGGTCGATGTTCAAGTGGGGACTTCAATAATTGTGTTAATACCACTAGCACTAGCCAAGATTGGTAAGATTAACCCTGAAAAAAAAGCTAGCAAAGCGAGGGATAACTTGAGAACTTGTAGAATTAAGGCAAGGTACAAGGTTCTTGAATTTAAATAAATAAACTAGTATTGGTTCCTAAATACTTCCTAATAAATTGTACTTTTATTTTAAACGTAATTAAATTTGAATTTATTAACATTAAAAGCTGTCCAAGTATTTAATATATAAATAAATGACTAAGATTTCTACACACTTAAAAATTATTATTATTATTAAAATTAAAGAGTCTGCCCTATAAAACAAGAAATTATAATAAAATTGTTAAAATACAACAGAGTTTTCGAGTTGTTAGTTGTAATAAAAGAGTAAAAAGTGCAACAAAATCAACGTATTTTATTGGGTTTATCTTTGACAGGAGCACTCAAAAAAACTCTTTAAGGAAATACAAATAAAACACACTCTTGTGACTTGACTGACATTCGGAAAGGGCAATAACTTCAATTGGAGCAAAGAGCAATCCCAAAAGCCATTAACAGAGGTAAACTGATTGTCACTATTGGAGCGTTATTTTCATAAATATTTCTATTTTTTTTACCATCCCACACAGACAGACGAGTCTGGTGTGGATAGATAACAGCTTTTGGGTCTTATCAACACACACACATGGGGATATGGAAGCAGTTTCGAAGGGACACCAATGTGGAGCATACTTTTAGGCCCTGTTTGATATAAGGTCGAAGATCATTAGGGATTTGTATGTCGTCAAAAGTTATTGATGACAAAAAAATATGGAGAAAAGAAATGAATTTTGATTTTGAATTCTATAAATGTTGTGCTTTTAGACATGGATTTTATTTTTTTTTTATATTTTAACCGATTTACTTTTGGGAACCTTGAAATATAAACAATAGTATAGTTGAAATAATTATTATGATCATTTCTTCTAGCTTTCCTATATATCAGATATATATCTGAACAATTTCTTGTTTTATTTTATTATTTATAATAAAAGAGGGAATTGTTGAAATATATTGAATACAGCAAGTAAAGCTATTTATAATAAAATAAACTAATAAGTAGGAAAGAAAGTAAAAATTTCATTAGTATTTCCTATTTTTCCGAAAGGCTCCTACTTGTACACCCTAATGAAGTTGCTCCAAGTTCTTGTACAAATATTATTATTTATAATTCGACAGACTACGTTAGTGCTTGAAAGTACATCGGAGCATACATATGTACAAACATATATTATTGTTCTGAATTGGCAATTCTCGACATTGTTTCGCTTTTTCGCTATCAACTCAATGCGCGAAGATAATTGCGACAGAGAGAAATCAAGCGAAAATATAATACAAGCAAACAATGAATATACATATATGTGTTTATATATATATTTATATATCAAAGAGTAACGATAACAAAAACTAATTGTGGTTACAGTCTGTTAACAGATGTCAGCACTCTGTTAGCTCCCAGTGTAAGTCTGCCTCCTCCTCTGTCATTAATTAATTAATGGAATCTTTAATTAAGACAGAAGCGCGGGTTGAAATATATAATTTTTGCCATGGTCTCTGGGCGTGTACTATTAACTTTGGGTTCTAAGACCTCTTTAAAATTATATGTACAGTGCCGGAACATTAAAACATACATAAAGATGGAAACTGAAGCACACACACTCATAACAGATATTTCTGCACTATTTCCATACTAATTCATTCATAAAAGTTCTCTTTACTTTTTTCTTTCTTCTTCTCCGTTTGAAGGCAGCGGCGGCTTTTATGAGAATTTCAGGAAAATAAAAAAAGACTCGTTAAATCTTAAGCCTTAACCATGCACACGAACATATATATATATATATGTATAAATCCAAGTTTAACAACGAAGCCAACAATAATTCCTATTATATTCACGGGGTTTTTTAATCCGTTGAATCGCAGGTAAAAGTTTTCAAGCCCATTTTTTCTGTGACTAATACTTGGCATTTGAAATGTGAAGCTTAAAAAATATATAGCAGCAAAACTTGATTGGACAATCTCCCTCTCACTTGAATATATTTGTATTATATGTATCAATATTTAAATTTCAAATAAGTCATTGTATGGTTTTTAAACTCATAGGTAAAAGCCGAAGAAATTTTGTACAATTTGATAAAGAAAATACATTTTAAGAGTGTATAATATTTTTTAAGGTAAGTACTCCTATTACTTTTAATAATAATAATTATTTAAAGTAAATTTCTCAACTATATTGAGCTCTAAAAATGAGTAAAATCTCAAAATATAACTATGTATAAATAATTACATATGTAATAAACATGCACTTAAATTTGGAATACATTTAAAATAAAATTTAGAATAAATAAATATTTTAAGTGAATTTCTCAACTATATTGAGCTCCAAAAATTGATTAAAATATCATAATAAAGCCTTATATACACAATTACATATGTAATAAATGTACACATTTTAAATTTGAATAAAATCTGATAATAAATATGGAAGTTTTAACACAATAAAGTTCTATTATATTTCTATCTCGCACGCACTCGCATTTAGACTCGCCATAGTCGAGTTTCAAACCATTGTTTCGAACTAAAGCGATTTTAAATTAATTTATTTTTATTTTCAAATTATTTGTAGAACATTTATTGTTAAAATCAAGCACTCTCCTCTGTAGCTAACTTACTTGATCCCCTAAATACAATGACCACTTTAAGTGGACTCCACTGTACCAGAGCGATTAGTCAGGAACCTGTTGGTGAATAAGCTTTAGCTAACATTTCCCCCCTCGCAACTTTTAAAACAAATCCATTTAGTGTTTTTTTTTTCGTATTTTGTTTTGTTTCCGTTTTGTTTTCTTTTTTATTTTGATTTGTGAACTTTTTGTTGGTCAAAATGAATAATGCATGGGTGACCATGGGGCGAAAGAAATTAGCGGAGCTCATTTGTAATCTTGTTACTGTTTTAAACGCACTTGCATTTAAATTTTATAATGCATCTGGAGACATGCCCCCGAGCAGATGCTTCAGAGACCACCAGAGACTCATGCTTATATGGCAAACATTACTGACATTCTGGAAATTAGCTTGATTATTAATAGACCGCAGCGGGGCATAAATAGTCACATATGTGCATATGTCCGCATTTCTGGGAATTCTTAGATATATATATATATCTTTTTCTAGACTTTTTTAGCATGTCTTTTGGTCGTATATATTTGCTGAAAATGTTGCAATATTAAATATAATTAATGTTTATAATTTAATATTAGATTTACAATGTTTTGCTGTTTTAAGTCATAATTTTATGTATGGTGAAATCATATATTATTTTATTGCTTTATAATCAAATTACTGTATAATCATCCGATTCCTACATTATGAGAAGGTCGCTATTTTTGCAGACAATGCCAAATTTTGGATACAAAAATTCACAGGCATTATTTCTGCTCTATATTTTGTCACCAGTGTAATTTTAACCCAATGAATGCCACGCCCACGACACAGAAATATATATATATATATATATGTACATGTAATACCCAGGACCTACACAAGTACATATACAAGCCAAACCCTCAACTGGCCAACTCTCATTAACCCAATTTGAATTGTTTGCTTGGCAATTGAGCCCTTGGCACTGGGAGGAGACTCTTAGTAGTTCATGGAAATTTCAAAAACACAAAAATAGAAGCTAAATTCATTAAACCAGAGATTGTTTAATGCATATACTTATATCCCCCTTACAAGTCCGAGAGCTATACACCCCTCGCTGGCTTATAAAAATAGATAACCAAGTGGCCATCATTGTTCATAATTCTAAAATAATCCCATTAATAGTTTTCCCATTAGCTCGGCTCAGATCTAATTTTTTTAAGTGGTAATTTCCAAATGCATTTACCTGTCCCTTCTTCAAGTACACTTGTATTGTATAATTTGTGGAAATGCTTATGCAAGGTAAACAATTCTCCCGAGTCGCCCAACTCAATTTCCCTAATTATCAGAGAGCCTGACACAGAAACAGAAACTGATAGGGCTCAAATAATAATAATAACAAAAAAACAGCCAGAAGCAGGAAAGAAGAAATACAACTCCGCAGGGGCAACAAAATCGTGAAAGAAATGAGGCCCAGACGATAAGCAATGCAGCGATTTCTCAATCAGACGAAGGTGGCGCACTCTGCGTTCGTACAATTTCAAGATTTCGAGGGGAAACAATGAAACTTTATCGCACAAACCAGCAGTCATTCACAATCGAAGTGAACTAGTAAAAAAAATAAAGACATAAGTTTGATATGTAAAATAGTTATACTCTTAAAGTTTAGCTTTAACATATAGTATTTATATAATAATAATAATTTAATATTAAAATTCCTTAATGTTCATTTAATAATATTCTTTAGTAGATCATTTGTTGTTCATTACTTGTTCACCTGTTGTTTATTACTTGTTAATTTCTTGTTCATTTCTTGTTCATTCATTGTTAATTTCTTGTTCATTTTTTGTTCATTTCTGGTTTGTTTCTTGTTCATTTCTTGTTCATTTCTTTTTTATTTCTTGTTCATTTCTTGTTCATTTTTTGTTAATTTCTTGCTAATTTCTTGTTAATTTCTTGTTAATTCCTTGTTCATTTCTTGTTCATTTATTATTTATTTCTTGTTCATTTTTTGTTAACGTTTATTTTAAAAATTGTTATTACTAAATAAATATATAATTTATATATGATCTGCAATCACTTTGAAGTGTGTGAACCATAGACTTCTCAGCAATTTCAAGGAGTAGCGCATATTCGAAATATGCTACAATCGGGAATTGGAATGAAATTATGAAACATAATTCCCCTGAGCTAAAGCAATCCCACGGAACCTAATTTTTATTTACTGAATGCTACCCTTTGCTACCAAAGCACTGAAAACAAATTAATAAAAAATTCTTTAAATCATAATTTGATATTAAAATAAGCTAAATATTTTCAAAAATAATTTATTTATAATACAATAAATTGCTCATCCTCCGTAACATAACGCATTTTAACGTGTGAATTGTTAAAAGAAAACATTGACTCTGAAACTTAATCAATTGAATTAGCATAAATTAGTTTAAATTAAAATTTCAAGTTCAATTCCCTTTTGTAAAATGTGCGGTCAAAAAATCACCAAATAAATGAATATTATATGATATTTTGCAGTGTACTACCGCTAGCCATTGTTAATTCAATCGCTATTGACTGGAAAAACACACATACAGTAGCATTCACAAGTGCATCAATAAGAAACTCTTTTTTTATGCCATATTCGAAGCGTTTTGGATTTCAACAGATACCAGACACCAACAGAAACCATGACTGAAATTAAATCAGACAACTTTTTCAGGACCGAGCCACGTTGAAAAAATAACAACAAAAAAAACAATGTGTCTGCAATTGCATGATTGCAAAAAAATAAAACAAAACAATCACTTTAGCAAAAAAAAAAAATAAAAAAAATACAATCGGAAAAGAAAATTAAAAGCTTCATTCAAAATGCAACACTACAAATCTAGAAAAATACATTAAATATTCTAAAGAGAAAAAATAAATACAATTAATTAAAAAATAAACAAACATCAAAAGCAACAAATAAAAAATATTACTTTTAATATAATCCTAAATATTTATAAATTAAAATAACATATATAAATATGTTACTAAATATTTTCTCATATATTCCTAAAGTTACAAGATTTTATTTCAACAATTTTTAAGTTAATAATCAGAAATTCGTTCACACTCTCAACGGTTATTTTCTGTACCCAAAAATACCAACACGTCAACGAGCAGATTGGCACACATAACATATTGGAATCGGCTGTGAGCCGCTTCTGTTGTTAACCCGATTTTTCTTTACGCTGGCTTTTGGGGCACAACCATCAGGTAAGTCTCCATTTGTCCAGGTGGCAACAATACGTTCGCTTTACACATGTTTGGATTTTGGATGCTGGGGCTGCTGCTGCTTCTGCCCCATTGTTGTTTGTTTTGATATTTCTGGTTGTTGGTGTGTTTTTGTTGGTGTTTTTTCTGCTCCCTATTTACTACTGTTGCCATTCCTCTATTGCCTATTGCCTGATCTTTACATAACGGCACTTTTTGTGCCGAATAAAAATGAAAAGGGACGGAAACAAAAGCAGCTGCGCAATCGCCAGAGACGGCAATGATTTTTTGTTTTTGAAAAAAAAAAAACTCAAGACGAATGCATACAACAACACTAATACAGTGGGCTCTGGCTAATACCAGAAATTACAGGTGAAGCTATACATAAAGAAACTTAAAGGAATGTGTTTGATAGTATTCAAAGTGAAGAAGTCAATGGATTGGTAATACAATAATAAAGCTTTAGAGGTAGAAGAAAAATTTGAGTGTTAAAGAATCTTCAGGCGTTACCCATCTTATTATAATATTGTCTTTAACAAAGTCGCCTCTCCTTCTGAACTCTCTCTTTCTAAGATACTATTTAACAATCAAAACAAATATGGATAATATAAAGAAAATGTCAAACTTTTTTATTTGTTTATATTTTAGGTTATAAATTTAGTTAAATATTTCAAAAATAACTTGTTATAAGTGTGAAAGAATCTGAAGGCGTTACGCGTCTTATTATTATATTGTCTTTTTTGTTAAATCGACTCTTCTTCTGAACTTTCTTCCTTTAGGATACTCTGGAATTTTCCAATCAAAACACATATGGATATTATAAAGAAAATGTCACGCTTTTGTATTTATTTATATTTAAAGTTTTAAATTTAATTAAATATTTAAACGATAACTTCCCTATTTTTCTAGTGATCACTGTAATTTCCACGTTAGCTCGCTTAATTTGCGATTATTTTGGCAAGCGCTTGTTATGTTCCGCTCACGAAATTATGAAAACAAAACAAAAAAAAATGGTATGAAAACAGGCTCAAGTGAAAATTGTTTTTGTTTTTTACATACAGATGTACATATTTTGTACTTTTCGCGGCTTTGCACCGAAGGTCAAAAGCTTGACTTCGAGTTCCACATGGGCAACATAATAATAACTAACAATAAACAGCCGCCAAAATATCATAAAACAATGCAAATAGTAAAACATGGCGAAAACACTTGAGCAGATAATTGAAAAACCCGCCAAAAAATACCTACACCTATATTTTGTTGTTGCTTTTTGGTGTGTGTTGGTGCGGTTTTTTTTTTGGCAAGAATGAAGGCTATTCTGGTCTAACCTTCCAGATAAACAGATAATGACAGATGACAAACCACTGACATACATACACCCGCACTATCTTCAAATTTATGATCATAATTAACATAACGATGACTTTCTGGCCCATGTGTTGGGCAGGTTTTAATGTTCGTGATTTAAATAAATAACACAAAACTCTGTATAAATGAAATGTGAATGAGCACGCAACATCTCCCTACGCACAGCGCACACCCAAGCACAATGGAGTATACAAATGTTGAAATATATATATACAATATATATATCTGTATAATACAGCAGGTAATATAATAATAAAAAACTAGTCCTAACAATTATATTTCTATAATATATATTTCACATTTTATTTATTCATATTTAACAAAGTACTTTAGAAATGTACCAAAATTCACCTATCTGAAGAGATATCTATGCTTATGTGAATATAAATAAAAATCTCCATTGAAATATTTTGGTTTTAAATTATAAAAACAACAAGGATATCCTCAGCTTTCCCGTTGAAATTCAGAATCTCAACCAGGTTTAAACCACGGTTGGTGCTTGTGGCGACTAAAAGTTTTTGGAATATATTATATGGTATAGCAAATATTTCGTTTTTATAATGCAGGCTTAACAAATATTCTTTTTTATATTAATTTCAATTGGTTTTCCACTAAAGAAAAAGTAATTCTACAACAAAAATTAAGTATTAATGTAATTATTTAATTATCTTGAAAAATATTATCAAATGTGCAAAAAAAAAAAAAACAAAAGTTCGTAGATTTAAAAAGCTTAATATATACATTTAAGGTCAGTACTTGACATTATAGATAAAAAGAACCACCTTACCGGCAGTTAAAAGTTTACCCATCGTTAACCCACATATTTAATTTTATACAAAAATTTTTATCGATAAAATATAAAACAAGGTAATTATTTAGCTATTTTTTTCTGTGAATAATATAATTTTTTATTTTTTTTTTTTTTTATAACTTTTACAATTTGAAAATAAACAAACTCCGAAAACAATAAAATTAACGCTTTTTACATTTCACATTATAATGTCATTTCTATCATATTCATTTTAAACGATATATTATTTAAATATTTATAAAAATAATAAAGGGATCACCTACAATTATCTATAAAACTTGACAGCACAGCTGTAAACCTAATTTATCGACCATCACTGTACCACCGTATGTATGTATTTATGTACACACAGACGTGGGCCTGTGCAGTGTGGCACCGCCGCGCGACGTACACAAGGTGTCGCCGAAGGTGGCAACGCGCAGGCGCAGAAGAACTTTAGAGCGAGACGGCGCGCCAGCAATTGCACAAAAAAGTGGGTGGAAAAAAGACAAGGTTACAACACAACACACACAGCTGATATCGGTGGTGGAAGTGGAAGTGGGAGCGGGAGCGGGAGAGGGGAATGGGCCTGGACACTGCACCGTTACAACTTATTATTGTTTTTGTTGTTGTTCTCTCCGACTGTAAATGAGAAGCTGCGAAGCAGGCGGTGGAACGGATGATGAATGATGGATGAATGATGATGAACGAGACTGGCAACGAGGCTTTTAATCATATCAATGCGTCGGAATAGACGTATATATAGAAATTCGTACCAGTTTTTCGTACTGTATTTGGAGAAATGGTTACCGTTGCGCTGCTTCGCTAATTTGTGTTAACACACACACACACACACATAGGCACACACGCCACAAAAAAAAAGAAGGCAACCAGACAGCGAAAGAAAGTTTTGTGTGTTTTTCTCTCTTAATTTTTTTTCTTTCCGTTGATAACTACACACGTATGTATGCACACGTACACACGTAGAGTTGAAACTCTACGAAAAAATATAAATAAAGATGCAAAAACTCACCTGCCTGCTCTTCTCCTCTGCTGCTGCTGCTGCTGCTGCTGCTGCTACTGTGAATAAACCGTTATGGGTGCCGCGGGTGGTGGGTGTTGCTGCTGCTGCTGCTTTTTTTGTATTTCTTATTCCTCTGCGGCTGTTGCTGCTGCTGCTGCTAATTGTTTCTTACGCGTTTTGGCCTGAATCAGAAATACACGGGAATCCATTAAACTCAAAAATAACTTCCAAATTTTGTCGACACCACCGAACTTTTTGCTGCTGCTGTAAACGTCACACACACGCACTCACACACATCTACATATATGTAAATACATATACACGGCGACACCTTTCTCGCGCTAGCTCGCTCCCGTCTACGGGTCCTGCGGCTCTTCTTTCGATTTTATTAAACACTTTTTTCGGTTTTCAGGGCAGTAGTTGTACTTCAAACATTTTTCATTTATCGCTCGAAATTGCACTTGAAAAAAAAGCGTACAGCGATGGAACAACAGAGGTGAATTGTTGCAATACGAATGTTTTCTTCTTTTTTGTCGCCCACTAAACACAGGCAGTGTGACCGTACTATGCTTTATAATATATACTAGATAATACCAGAAATACCATAGCAGGGATGCTAAATTCAAGTTGGAATTTAAGTTGGAAATTATTTGGTTTTCTTCTTTTAATAAATTATTATTAACTGGAATTGTTGTTATTTATAGCTTTGTAAGCAAATTAAAAGTAAGTTTATGAATTGGAAGCAAAGGTGCGAAGTTCTCTTGCATAGTTGACAATCTTCTTAAAGCAAAGCAATTCTTTTGTGAAAATGTATACTTTTCTTTGGATTTCAAATAAAAAATGTAAAAACCAAAAAGAAAAATATAATAATTTATTCTTTATTAGTTTAAAACAAAATATCATGAAATAAATCATTTAAACTCTTAATATCCATTAAATCCTTTTGTTTTTTGACATATATTTTCGAAATTGGTTTAAAATGCATTTACAAACTTGTAAGAAACCCACCAAAGCTCATAAAATCCCTTAAAGAAGTTTAAAAATTATTTAAATTGATTAGTTTTTATTTTTTAATTTTAAATGTTAAACATTTATAACATTTTTTCCTATTTGTATGGTACTCCAGGTACAAACTAAGGCTATTGGTTCGAAATTGTAAAGTTTAATATAAGTACAAGACTCGCAAATAACAGTTTCCTGAATATTTTTCAAAATTCCAGACTTACAGCATTATTAACAAATCAAAGTAAAAAGTTAACAATAAAAAAATTTAGGGTAACAATACTTAAAAACGTAAAAAGAAGGTCAAAATAATTAAAACAAAATCGAACTTAGTGTCCTTTTAACTATTAACTGTGTGCAAAAAGTATAAAAATATGATTGTATTTGGTAAAATATATATTATTAAAGTTATATTCATTAGCTTGACGCTGACTTGGTCAACTCATGGTCACATCTTGCTCCACTTTGGACGTCCACTCGAACTCCTCCTGCTCCTCTTTCCAGTCATGTTCATCAGTTTGTTGCCACTCATCTTGTTCTCTCTCCTGCTTGTTCTCAGCTTTATCTGTTGTCTCGCTTTGCTGATCCTTTTTTGGCAGCCTTTTCTTTTTGCGCAGCAGCTGCTCTTCCTGTTCCTGCTCCTCCTCATTCTCCGCTCCCTCCTGTTCTTGCTCCTGCTCCCTCAGCCACTGCTGCGTCTTCCTGCCACGTCGATGTCGCCTCAAGTGCAGCTCCAGGTTCTGACGCGTAACGCAAGGCTTCTGGCAATGGCTGCAGGCAAAGGATTCCGGCCAGAGCTTGGGATCACTCCCCTCGCCGGCTTCCTCCTCGCTCTCCTCGTCCTCCTCCTCACCTTCGGCGGCATGCAGACGCTCGTGGCGCAACTGTGAGGCGTGTGTGCCGAAGCGCTTCTCGCAATGACCACACTGGAAGCGTCGCTGACCCTCGTGGACGACCCTGACATGGCGACTGATGGCGCTCTTGTGGCGAAACAGCTGCGGGCACTGTTCGCACTTGAAGCGCTCCCAGGTGGGATTATGGGTGCGCAAATGGGTACGCAGCTCCGTTCTGGTCACCTTGGCCACGCCGCAATGCTCGCACACGTGCTCCTTGCGCTGTGCGTGGCGCTTCAGGTGCTCCCCCAGGGCATTCTTGGTGCTATACTGGCGGTTGCACAGCTCGCAGATGAGCTCCCGGAGCTCCTGGAGCTGCTGCTGCTGCATCTGGGGATGGGGATGGGGATGGACATTCCGCATGTGCGAGCGCAGCTGCTCGTAGCGGGTGAAGCACTTGTCGCAGTTGCGGCACAGGAACGGTTTCGTGTAACCCTGATGGACACTGCGGATGTGCGCCTCCAAGTAGGGCAGCTTATACACTTGCTTCCCGCACTGGTCGCAGGCCAGGCCGGCGCGCCTTTTGTTTGGCGAGGAGGAGACATGATCCTGATCGTGACGCTGCTCCTGATCCTGCACCTGTGTTTTCTCCTGCTCCTGCTGCACCTCCTCCTCCAGTGTCTGTTGCTCTTGCTCAGCATTTTCCTGCTGCTCCACGAGCTTTTCTAGCTTTTCCAGCTCCTCTTGCATTTCGCTGTCCTGGGACTCATCCTGCCCTTGGTCCAGTGGCTCCTCCTTCACCTGCGGAAACCCTAAGAGAGTATTAAACCCTGGCTAACCAGAGGCGCGTACCAATCATGTATATCCCACCCTCTCTGCTGGCATTTCCACCGAATTTGGAGTAGAATCGGGATCCTTCGTGCCGATCAAGTAACCAGCCAGCTTTTCGCTTGTTTCTCTGGCCACCTGGCCGAGCTCCTCGAGCAGGGCCATCGCGTTGTGGCACAGCTTGCAGATTTGCGTTGGGAATTCGTGCGGCTGCTGCAGGATATCGATGTCGAGGCACTTCTTTAGCAGCTGAATCAGACGGGGATTCGGGCACTGCGGCTCCCTCAACTGGCGCAGGCAGATCCTGCATAGCCTGGCCAAGTCCGAGGCGGTCAACATTCTGCTGGGATCGGAAGCAAACGCCCAAGAAGTTCTGGAGAATCTGGGGGATCTTGTATTTCCAAGTTTTCGTGGTAACCAGGGTGTGGATCAGTGTGACCGCCGCGCGACCTTTAAAAAATACCCGCAAATCGGACGAGCTGGAGTTGGAGTCGGTCTATCGATAACTGGCAATAGCCTGAAAAATAACCTGTTGCTCAAAGGGAAATGTGGGAAACGGTGATTTTTTGTTTATTATTTTTGCTTTGTTTATTATTTTTAATAAATATAATGGTAAGGATATTTAATGAACGTATAAACAGGGTCTTCCCTACACTACTGAGTGACTGACTTTAAGAAAATATCGGCAATATTTCGGCAAAATACTGCATGTTTCTTAAGCAACAATAATAAAATATCTGCAAAAAAAAATCATTTTATATTTACTCATACTTTGTTTAATAAACACAGTTAATTAATTTGTAAAATATACAAGCAGTGCTTCCTGCATCACTTAATATATTTAATTTTGCTTGATATTCCTTAAATTCACAAAAAGCAGCCATGAAAAGCGTGACTTTTTAGTGCGACCATTTTGCCGGCTGACCGAGTCAGCATTGTTTGCCATTTTCCGCCTGCGTTGACGCTGCCACACGGGCGCACGAAATTCAGCACAAGTAATCTTGTTATTTTTTATTAAATAATCCGCCCGACGCGATCGGTTTCTGAGCTGGACCCCAATTGTACCGAGACCCGAGAGCAGCAACTAACAGCGCCGAGATGTCTCTAAACCTACAGTACGAGGAGATTGGCAAGGGATTTGTACAACAATATTATTCGATATTCGATGACCCGGCGAATCGGGCGAACGTGGTGAACTTTTACAGCGTGAGTGGTGTTGTTGTTGTTGCTGTTGCTGTTGTTAGGCCTTATTTCACTTTATTTCTTATTTCATTTAATGCCAGAGTTAGGGCTCCCCTTCCCCCCTTCCTCCCTTTCTTGCGCTCTGTAGCTGCATCCCGAAATCCATCTGTTGCTGTCTTGCTCGCTCTCGCAGTGCTCAGGTGACGCGCGACGCGCCCTTGAAAAATTCCGCCTTCCGAAAGAAGGAAGCAGGCAGCAATGGCAAAAAGAGCGCGCAAAAACATGCAAGGAACTGCTGCTGCTGCAGCTGGTGATAAACGGGAAGTTGGAGCAGATAAGCGGGGGAGCGGGGGAGGAGTGGAGGAGTGGGAGCGGGAGCGGTAGCAGCGGAAGCAGGCTGTGCGGGAGCGTAGCGATTCTCGAAGTTTCGAGTGACACATACCGCTCATACCACCAAGCATTGTGATGTACATATATGCATATGTACATTCATGCATACATCTGTAGACATCATTTTCGAACATACATAAGTATGTATGTATGTATGTTCATAACAAAAAACGAGGCATAAAAACAAAGTATCAAAAATTGTTCCACAAACTAGAAAGTTGATCTTCTAAATAATGAAATTGAGTTTCAAATTTACAATATAAAATAAGGGAAGCAAACATAATTAATAAATAATTAAAATATAGAACCCCAAAGACTCCTTCTTGTTTTAAATGAAACCCCAAAGTTATAGTAAAAATAAAGACCGTTCCAAGCGATCTTTTAAAGTCTGTAAAAACCTTTATAAATGACAATCTAAGATCTTTACAGAATTGTAATATAACTAAACACGCAAAAAGTATATTTATAATATTTAAATTGCTTTAATATCTACTTATATTTGCTTCATTTAATCATATTAATTTATTAATTAAAACCCAAAAGTTATAGTAAAAATAAAGACCGTTCCATGCGATCTTTAAAACTCTGTAAAAACCTTTATAAATGACAATCTAAGATCTTTACAGAACTGTAATATATCTAAACACGCAAAAAGTATATTTATAATATTTTAATTGCTTTAATTTCTACTTCTATTTGCTTCATTTAATCATATTTCTCTTTTTTTCCCACTTTAGGCCACCGATTCCTTTATGACATTTGAAGGCCATCAAATACAGGGAGCCCCGAAGATCCTCGAGAAAGTTCAGGTCAGTGGAGTATATTTTATTAATTTTATTATTATTACTTACCTATTTTATACTTTAAATATGTATTGCAGAGTTTGAGCTTTCAGAAGATCAACCGTGTAATAACCACTATCGATTCGCAGCCCACCTTTGACGGTGGTGTGATTATAAACGTTCTTGGACGATTGCAGGTAAGCTGTTTTGCTCATTTTTTATGTCATTAAAATTAAAAGTAAAAAAAAAACAAACCGCCCAAGTCCCTTGCTAAATTTCTCCACAGTCTGCAGTCGTTAAGGGGAATATTTAATAAAAAATATCTCTTAATAACTGGCTGTGTTGTGTACAGTAACGGTCAGGATAATAGCACGCACTGTCTATATAGATTTCAGATCAATTATTAACAGATTTTGGTACACATAATAATATGAATGAATATATTAGTTTGTTTCCTTTCGAAATTAGTTTAATTTCTCATTTAAAACTTTGCAAGAAATTCTAATTATGTTTAATTAAAAGTTTGCCATTCAAAAGGGAGTTTAATATTATTGTTTTTGATAATATATTTGTATTGTTTTGTTTGAAAATGTATAAATTAATTCAGTTTCAAAATTCTCATTAGCTTAAATATATATTTAAAAAAAGCTTTTTTAAATCCGACATGTCTAAATATGCTCGCCTTTTGATCCTTTACAAATTGTTTGCCTTGAAAATGGCAATAATTGTATAAATATTAAATATAAAATATTAATATTCGTAGCACATATCTTAACAACTAGAAATACAATTATTAAAGTAAATATTTGTGGTATATATTGTTTTAGTAATGAAATATAGTACCTTAACATTTGCATCCAGTAGAAATCAAACTTAATCCTTTTTTCGAGCTAGAGCTTTAGACAAAATTGCTTTCCAGTACTTCGATGTTTTTCGATATTTTAAAAAAAAAAATTAAATTAAAACGAATACACGTTAATATTTACTCTGTACATAAAAAGATGATTTTATATTTTTTATACACCCTCAAAATACTTAAAGACATATTGATTCTTTCGAAAGCGAAATCGATAGGCAACCAGAATCCAAATAATCGATGAAATTGTTTTTTCTTTGCCCCTCTCTCTTGTTTAAACACATAACTTACGCAAAATAAGCAGATCGGATCAGGAATAGGAATTGATATCAAGGGAAAAATTCCCATACAATATATCGACAAAAATGTCGCTCGATATCGTACAGAACATATCGAAAAATATCGAATATCGTAGACAAGTGTTTAAAAATATGTTATTATTTGTCCATCTTTCCGATTATACATAGTTGATCATATGTCGCACATATATTGTAAAATTAAAATACCGATTTATATCGAATTTTGCTTTAAATATCGATGCAGGATCGATATTTTCTACCATTTTAAATCAGTACTACTTACCTAAAACATTTCTTGCAAACATTTTAAACCGAAAAACGGGCTCTGGTGCTATTAACCTACCGCAAAACTGAACCCAATGCCTTGTTCTCCACCCGCAAAATATATATCGTAAATCGTATTTCGAATATCTCAACATTTGGTTATGTTTGTGATATGAATATGAAACCCCGACGATGCAGACCGACGATGATCAGCCGCATGCCTACATTCAAACTTTCGTCCTGAAGTCTGTGAGTGGTACCTTCTTCGTGCAGCACGATATCTTTCGACTATCGTTGCACGACGTGTAGCCCAGCCTTCGGCATGCCACGCCCAGTCTCCAGACCCCAGCGCCAGGCCAAGTCAAATATAAAAGTCAGAAACGAAAGCCAAGACCCAGAAAAGCAGCCAAATGAAGCACACAAAAAAAGAAAAATCCAGCCAGCCAAAAGATCAGCAAGAAACCTGCAGAAAAAAGCAAATAATCGATTATCAGAAATCAAAAGCAAAAGAATCCTTGCCGTCCCGTCGTCTTCTTCCACCACTTCTTCTCAATTGTCCTCACAGTACGTGAAGTTCAAACGGCAATTAACAAAAAAAAAATAAAAGCAATTGTTATTTACGCTTATCGTTTCTTGCATGGTTTTCGTTTTTGTTAATTTTCTGTTGTAATAAAAACCAATTAACAAATTGCAAAGTGGTCGCTGGGAAACTTACATTTTATTGAGTTATGATTAGTCAGAGTTGTGCCTTTTTATTACAGTTTATTCTTTGGATGGTATTTCTGATCTAAAATTAAGTATTCAAAAGAAACTCTAGAAACATATTTATTTTTGATTAGGGGAATTTCATAGTAGTAGTTTTCTATATTGTTAAATTTATTTAAAGGCAATAAGTGTACAAGAAACAATGTTAAAATTATTGATGGAATTATTTTCCATGTATAAATCTTTGGTATTATCTAAAGGAAGTAAGGTTCTACTTTCTTTCTACTTCCTCACTATATTTTAATGACCGTATAATACAAATCTTTATAGTTTAAACATTAAAGATTGATCCAAAAATATTTAGCACTGTATTTTATACATGTTTTTTATGTCTAGCATAAAAACAGATGATAAAAATATTCCCAAAAAATAGATTTTCTGCTTAAATATATAAAATAATTGAAAATATCCTTAAAACTCCTTTAAAAATAAAATGCTAGTTAATGGTATACTTTTATATTTGTTAATATAAATTTATTAATTTAGTTTCGAAACCCTTTTTCAACTATTTTTTATATAGCTGTTGTAATAGTTGTTCTTGAACTTGATGTTTATATTAAATAAACCGCTTTTTTTCTCGTAAAGTAAAATCATTTGTAAAATGGGACTTTTTTTTAGCAGGCAAAGACTCAGGCTACCATATTAATAATGGTTTAATATTTTATATTAATTTTTCAATCAAATTTCACACACTTTCATGATTAATATCAACTAAACAATAATTATTTTCAATAATTTCATTTGATTTCTTTGGAAACCACTTTTCAATAACTACCTTTCCATTATTATATTAATTTTTAAAGTTTATTTTAAAATATTAATGCAGAGCAGTTTTGAAGCGATCACAAAACCAAAAAACACACCTTAAACTACAACACTTTCTCCCTATGATTCCTATGTGTGCGTTTCCTTTCCATTTCTCTAATATAAAAGTTTTTCGCACGCTTGTTAAACGATTATAAAAATAATAATAATTAATTAAGGAAAGCATAGCAACTATTATAAATATTGCGACTTTCTTTTTGTTTTTTAAGTGCGACGATGATCCACCACATGCCTTCTCTCAGCTGTTTGTGCTGAAGGCCAATGCCGGCACCTTCTTCGTGGCCCACGACATCTTCCGACTCAACATCCACAATACAGCCTAAGGAGCACACCACACTATACACTCTGCTGAACAAGAATATATATATTATATCCACACACAACACTCAACACACATATACACACAGTGGAACAACCCCACATCCAAAGATGGAGCATGTGACGAAGCTGAAACAACTGGCTTCTAGGCGACTACTCAACAAGCAGAAAGTGTTCTCACGTTTATCAACAGTGGAAAAAAGTAAACAAAAAACAAAACACAAAACAAACACACACGAACAATAAACAAAAATGAAATGCTAACTATTATTACGATGTAAACAAAATGAGCGACGAGCTCGCGATTTACCTTTATTTGTTTGTTTTCTCTTATTCCCCCATGTTGTGTCGTCGTCGTCATCGTCGTACCTCCGGTTCTCTGGATCTATGGGGATCGGATCTCGACAACTTATTTAGCTAGAATTAACGAATTTGGAATGGAATGTGTGTGGTTTATTCTGTGAGTGCTCAAGTTTTAGCGAAAAGTGTTGCGTTATGTTTTCTTTTTGTACTTTTCTGCACACATCAAAATACAGTATCTTAATTCAACGAAAAATAACAATAGATTGTTTTTCCTTTGAGGTCTGAAAATGGTATTACAACGCAATCCTAAAGATACTTGAAAGGGGTTCAGTGAATTCTCTCTTTAATCATAAAGAAAGAAAAGTTGTAAGATAAAGAGTAATGCGAGAATTAATTTTTATTGTTACAAAAAAAAAAAAGAAAAAACATGCTTAAATATACAAATATATTAAAGTTGACATCTGTTTAACTGGTTTTCCAAATTATAAATAGAAGCTGATAAAGAATATTCTCATTAAACTTACAACTATTAAATGCATTAAAAGAAGCTCTTCTTTAAATTATGGCTCTAGGCATATAGACGATGTGATATATTTTTTGTTTTTGGATGACAAATGATTAGGCCGGTTTCCTCCTCTTTCTCCTCCTTCTCTCTTGATCATCTTGATCTTATTTGTCGCGAAATGTAAAAACGGCATCGAATCCAAAGAGCACACCATTCACAATGGATAGCGAGGCCTTGATGAGCGCCAAGTCCCGGGTTCGGGTTCGGAAGGAGAACTCCCAGGCTTCGATGATGAACACACCGCTGGCCACAAACAGAGTGCAGCCAAGGACACTGAAGAAAATATCGATGCGTTTGTGGATGGGCGCACGCATTAAAACGCCTGGAAATTTTAAGATAATACTGATCTGTACATTAAGCGTTCTTCTATTTGGAAAGCATTTCAGTTAATTAAGATGCTGGCTGTACTTTAAAGTGTTTTTAAAATAATATTTTCTTAATATTTTAAAAAGTTATAAATAATTTAATAAAAAATGGATCCTAGATATTAAGCAAAACTTTACAAATGTCTTATGATTTAGAATGACTTTCAGCAATAGTTAAAGAATTTATTTTGTGGTATGAAGGATTTGAAATCTCTTTTAAAGGCGTCTAAAATTATAAGCCCGATTTATTTTAATTAAATAATAGAAAATAGCTTTTTTTATATCTTTTTAAATTGCAATTTTAAGAGAAGGCCTAATATTAAGTTCCAATGACTTGAAATCAATTTTAAAGCGCCTGAAAGTATGCAGCGATATGTTTGTTATTTGAAATTATTTTTCATTTTAAGTTTTACAAATTTTAAAACTTATTTGTAACTCTTAGAGTAAATAATTGCTCTTAAAACTCACCCGCAAACACTCCAATTACCACTATAATATAACCTGTAAAGGTGCCTGTGGCCAGAAACGATGTCATTATATCCCGATCATTAAAGCTGTAAAAATGTAGCACTAAACAAGCCACGGCAAAGCCCTAGGAAAGAAAAGATAATAAGGAGTAAAATTATTATAATTATTATTATTATTAAATAAATAAAGAAAAATTATAATAATAAATAAATAATAATTATTTTAATAACAATAAATAAGATTTAATTTTTACATACACCATAAAGATATTGTCTACTTTTACAGATTTTCATATAAATTAACGGTTTACTCACATAGCAGATACTTATTTCTGACTATTTGTTCAGTAAATTTTTTAAACAAAAGCCAATAGGAATTTCAAAGCCTTTAAAATGCCAGCCAAAAGTATGCTACAAAATGTGATATTCAAACATTTTATGGCATAATTTTTAACAAGGGACTTAAGGTATTTCAAAACGCAGTTGTTTTTCTGGAACCACATAATGTTTACTCGGAATCAATGTTCAATTGATTGTTTCCAGCTTTAATTTTATATATAGTCCCTCAATTTTGAGAAAAATTTTAGGCTTATGTGTTTAAGTTGGGTTTTTAAGGACTTTTAGAACGTTTATAATAATGGAAAATGTCTCCTTCACCGTATTGTAAACTTCTGAGTTTTTTCTTAGACTTTATTAGATTATCATTTAAAAAATATTAAGAAAACCCAGCAGTTTTCATTATACCAAAACTTTTTCACTTTAAATTAAATCACAAAGGATCACTTAAAAAAATTAAAATATTTTTTTACCAATTCCAGGAACTTGACCACATTGAGGCGACCTTTTCGCTCGCCGTGAGACATTTTGTGAAACTGCTGCCGCTGCTGACAGTCCTCAAAAATGTTGTCCAGCTTTGAAGATTTGGCCACAAACTCTTTTTTTAAAACCAAAAATATATATTGAACAATTATGCGGAATAATTCCCGATTATATCGGATCGGTTTGAGGCGTGCACACGGCGACAGCGCAAGATATAAACTGAATCGAATGGACGATGCCGCTGGATGGTTGTGGGGATGGATGCCATGCAAATTCTGCAGTCTGCAGTTTGCAGTTTGCAGCGCAGCAGCAGCCAGCTACTGGAATTAATTAATTACACTTAGGAAATAGGCTTTTCATTTTTCCATCTCGGTTTATGGGCTCTCGTTCGGACCGCCCGCCGCCCATTCGGAATTTCAGAATTTCAGAATCGTCTGAATAATCGTTCGCTCTGTAAACTGCACTTGAGGCCCAACCCATCCCTTGCAACTTGATTGAGTGGCGGCGGTTCGGTTCGGTTCGGGTCCCGGGTCCCCTGTGTGGCATCATTGTGATTGCATTTAGCCCCCAGAAGGTTGTGCCCAAGATCGGTGGAAATGGGGCCAGCGGGTTAAGTCGCTAATTTCTAGTTAGCAACAATGGAAAATAGATCGTTCTTCTATTAAGAAATCATTTCATTAAATCAGGGTCGGGTTAAAGCGAAAGAAATTAACTTAATTTAAGTATAAAATATATAAAATTCTTCAGTTAAATGGGATCTATAAATGTGTCTTATCAGTTTAAGGCACCTGCTGATATATATATATTTGTACATCAATCTATACTTAGCCCTCTTATCGCGTGACCTGTTCGATTAATCCATAGTTTCATTTCTTAATACCCACACTATGTATTCATTTTATACTTTTAAGTTTTGTTTTAAAATTGTAAATAGTATGGAACTAAAAGCTTTTGTTTTTTGTAGTTTGACTGTAATTACTGGCAATTTGTTTGCTTTTATGAATCCATTTAATGTTAATCGTCAGCACTTAACAACAACAACATAGAATCAAGTAAGAGTATGTCACACAAAGCTTAGTGTATTTTATTAAATTTTAGTTACTTAGTTTTGTATACTCTTTAGCAGTAAATGAATCATTTTCCAGCCTATGATCATCATCAGCAGACTAGATCTAGCCATGATAACATGATACACAGAAAGCTCTATTTTCTTAGTTTTGTTAAGCCTATTTTCACTTCGAGATATACATATCTATCTGGATATATCTTTTTACATCATAAAAATAAAGTTTTTATTTTTAAATTCATAGGTATACGAAATGAACTTTTTATGATTTTAGAACATTATTTTTAATTCTATCAAAATCGAACTACTGTAAGGGTATAGAAATATCGACTTCCGAATGTCTGTTATTTTCCTTTTTATAATATTTTATAAAAACCGGTAGAAAATGTAAATTCAGAACTAACATTCTATAAATGCATTCAAAGATTTAATGAAAATAGTGCAAAACTTTAGAAAAATGCAGAAAAAAATTAAATATAAAAATAAATAGACCCATAAAGTATTAATTTCTCCCTAAATATACAAAATTGTTAGAAAATTAAGATAGTTTAAAATTTAAATAAATTAAATTACACGTGTTTTTCCTTTTTTTACAGAATTTAAGAAAATAATTAAAAGCCTATGAAAACTGTATGGAAAATGTTTATAAAACATTAATCATTCTTTTCTGATGAACCCCTAAAGTCACACTCTTAGGAAATAAATTTAATATTAAATATTTTTAAACGTAATATTAACTATTATAATTTCTTTATTTTAGAATAATATATATATGTATATATATAATATTAAATCTAATAGGTATTTATCTGTATTAGAGTTATAGTGACTAACCCTTTTGGCTCTAAAAAAATTAATTTCTTTTTCTTACGTTATGAAATGTTAAACAGTGAATATTTTTTTTTTGTTTTAATATCAATATGGCAATTTTTACAGAAACAAGTTTATTTGAAATTCCAATTTATATAGTTTTTCTGATAAGTGTAAGTAAGTATGTCTAGTAAGTTTCGCCAGTATTTATTCTATAGTCGTTTGCAACCAGTTCCCAGTACACAAGTGCACTTGCAGCTCTCAAAATGCTGGATATTGGTTTGATTTCCTTGGAGAACCAGGTGTTCCGCTGCTACATGGGATGGACGGCAATATTAGTGCTAAAAATCTTTGCCGCAGCCATTTATACGGGTCTGATGCGCTTCTTTACGGCCGTAAGTTATCTTTCGAATTTTTGATAAGTTTCTACAAAGTAGATTTTACATGTATGTAATTATTTACATGAAATCTACTGATAATACATTTACAATGGTGGTTAGTTGAATAGGAACGTATATAAAAAATATAATAAGTTTAAATAAAATTAAAGCAAACTTGCTGCGAATTTACCAAACAGTATTTTAGGTTTTTAAGTAAATATGTTTCATATATTATAAAATATGTCTGTGCTTTAGAAAACTATACTATTTTCTTGGATATTGGTGTACGTGCGAGTGACCTGCAGCATGTGCTATTTCTTTTCCTCGCAAACATTCGCTGCCTCAGAATGACTTGACACTTTTCCCGGCATGAGCTAGAGGGAGATGGCAAACATAAGAGAGAGCGCCAACGTGAGACCGGCGATATCGCGAGAGCCAGTCTGAGAGAGAGCTTCGAGAGGGTGCGGTATAAAAAAAGAGAGCAGACGCCAGCAAAGCTCACTAGTTTTTTTCACCTCCAACTAAAAACACCGGGAGACCAAGGCAGAATCTTAATAAATCCCATAGATCATATCACACATAAAGAAAAAAAAAACAGCTAAAATGGCCAGCCCCGTGGAACTCCTCAGCCTCACCAATCCCGTCTTCAAAAGCTTCGTCTTCTGGGTCGGAGTTCTGGTGATCAAAATGCTGCTTATGAGCCTGCTAACCGCTATCCAGCGCTTTAAGACCAAGGTGAGAGGGGGGAAGGGAGGAAGGAAGGTGGCAAGAGAGAGCACAGTTGGGTCAAAGTCTCAAATACCGCGACTAATTTAACAAAACATGTTTTTTTTTTAGTGAGAGCTTAGGGTTAAGCACTTAGCCTAATAGCCTAGTTAACCTGACTCTGGTGAAAGTGCCCTTTGTGTTATATATATTTTAAAGCTTATCGATAACACGGGAAGTAATTTAATGTTATGTTAATATGTTAATGCATAATGTTAAGGAGAAATGTCAGTAAATTTGCAATTTGCCAGTGAAATTGGTCTATTAATTATGTATATAAACCTGTTTTTGAAAAAAGAAATTGGTTATACAAAACTTGGATTTGCAGAGAAGATTATTGTTAACTTTATCAGCCAGTTATAGGAATTTACTTATAGGGGAACTTTAAGGGCTTTTACTGTAACATATCATTATCAGCATGACATTTCAAATATCACTTAAAACTATATAAGAACTATACAAGTTTATAAAGTTTTGTTATAATTAAAAATTAATTTTTATTACTACCTCAACAAAATTATGAGACTTCCCAGAATTTTCATAAAGAATTAAGGTTATTGTAAAAGCTAATCATGAATATTTAAATATTATTATAGTAATTATATTATTGTAATTATTATATTATCATTATAATATTTTAATTTTGTTTACTGATTTAAATTTCCTTTTTAAACCCTTTAAATACATAAAACTCCAACTTAAATCACAAATCTCTTCACTTTCAGACCTTTGCCAATCCCGAGGACCTTATGTCCCCCAAACTGAAGGTCAAGTTCGATGATCCTAATGTGGAGCGTGTGCGTCGCGCCCATCGCAACGATCTGGAGAACATTCTGCCCTTCTTCGCCATCGGTCTCCTGTATGTTCTGACAAATCCCTCCGCCTGGCTGGCCATCAACCTCTTCCGTGCGGTGGGAATCTCCCGCATTGTCCACACCCTGGTGTACGCCGTGGTCGTGGTTCCCCAGCCATCCCGTGCTCTTGCCTTCTTCGTGGCCTTGGGTGCCACCGTCTACATGGCTCTCCAGGTTGTGCTGTCGGCTGCTTTCTAAATAAACTTTAGTTTAGTTGTCTAATTGGAGAATGTTTTTGTATAATTTGTTAAATATAAAAGGCTTTGGCTCTTGTTCAGTAAGATTTTAGGCTACTTTCAGTTTTTTACTATTAAATAAGCCTGAAAATTACTCCAAATTTAAAGAACTCACCAGTACACCGACTTTTTACTTTATGATAAATATTTATATATTTTTCGTAAACAAAAAGCTTTAACAACTAACAGAAATATTTAGAGTCAGCCTTAAGAGTTGCCACCGCCCGTTGCCTTATCCTTGTCTGATACCTTTGGCTGCTTATCCAGAATATCGGAAATGTCCCCAGCCAGCTGTGTAAATAGTTTGGAGTAATCGCTGTCGGGATGCTTGATGACCACGGGAACACCGTTCTCACAGCACTCGGCAATGTGCGGGTCGAGGGGCAGGGAAATGAGCTTGCGCGGCAGTGCCTCCTGGGAACGGGAGCAAGTGCTGTCCTTGAAGAACTCCATGCGCTCGCTGCAGTTCTGGCAAATCGAGTATCGCATATTCTCCACGAGACCAAAGATGGGAACGCCCAGTTTCTCGTACATTTTGGCACCGCGAACGGTCACCTGGACGGCTGCCGTGTGTGGAGTGGAAACCAAGATGACGCCCGTGATGGGTGCATGCTGGGACAGCGACAAATGGACATCGCCCGTGCCCGGCGGTGTGTCCACGACGAGAACGTCCAGGGGTCCCCATTCGGCGCCCTTCAACAGCCGCTGAACGGCGGACATGACCAAGGGGCCGCGCCAAATGATGGAGCCATCCGGCGGCGTTAGCATGCCCATCGACAGGCACTTGACATTGTAGTTCTGCGGCGGAATCATCAGGTTGTTCCGTTCGTTCACCAGCGGCTCGCTGTGCACATTCATCAGCAGCGGTATGCTCGGTCCGAAGATATCCGCGTCCAGCAGGCCCACCCGCTTCCCCAGGCTGGCCAGGCTGCAGGCGAAGTTGGCGGCAACGGTGCTCTTTCCCACGCCGCCCTTCCCGGAAGCCACAACGATGATGTTCTCGACGCCGCTAACAGGTTCCCTTTTGGGCAATCCGCGCGCCATCAATGCCGCCTGATGATCGCTTAGTTTCGTTCCATAGAAACGCCGCAGCAAGCCGCCGGCGCTGACCAATGGACGCAGCATGGCTGCGTGTCTCGGTTTAAATGTATTTGATAGCTAATAGCTATTAATATTTCAATAATAAAGAACTTAAGGCTCTTATAAAATATGTAAACAAAAACAAAAGGCTGTAATGTGACCGTTTGTTGTTTTACAACACTTGTTGGTGGCAATTAAAAAGAGTTTTGTATTTTATACTGCAAAAGTTTTATTTTCACTGCTTTCTGCATTTAGTCTCTTGCTATTTTGGCATTTTTTAACGATAATAATAAATATGTTCCAAATAATTTGTGAATTTCAAATAAAAAACGAAATTTTTTTGGCTCGATTACTGCCTATCGGTGTGACATTGCGTTAGACTAACATCACTAAGCAACAACCAAACCAGCTGATCCTCTCTTTCTTTTCGTTTTCTACACTGCAAATAAAAACAGTTGTTTCTATTAGGTCTACCGTTTTTTATTTTCTTAAGTCTTTTCTTTTCTTTCTTTTTGATTCGCTACTTATTTGTTTCTACATTTTAATGTAAAAAATTAACAAAATGATTTTATATATAATCTAAGCAAGATTACATCTCCGACCAAGCTTTGCGTTTTCGATATCTCAGCTTTTTGCTTGAGTTTTCAAGACAATTTAGAACATTTTTAAATTGAAAAAAAAAGTAATAATAATAAAATACAAAAAAATAAACTTAAATATTCAATTATTTATATATATTTATATATTTTTTTTTTAGTTTTACATTTAGTTGACATTAAATCTTTTCTCAAGAAAATCAATTTTTTTTTTATTTGCTTCTTATTTGCTTACACATTTTAATATAAAAAATTAGCAAAATGGTTTTATTTTTAATCTGAACAAAATTACATCTCAAGCTTTGCGTTTCCAATATTTTAGCTTTTTAGCCTGAGTTTGCAAGAGAATTTAGAAAATATTTAAATTGAACAACAAAACAATATAATAATAAGAAAATAAAATAAATTAACTTAAATATTCAGTTATTTATATATATTTATTTTTTAATATTTATTTTAATTTTCCCATTTTATGGACATTCAATCCCACTGTGTACTGGAAGCTTGGGAGAGCGTTAGAACGATAACCGGTCCAGCTTTGGCTCTCTCGCTCTCTCTCTACCTCTCTCTAGCCAACCAGAGTGGCTTAAGCCTTAATTTTATTGCCATAAAAATATAAACGTTATAACTAAAAATCTAAATTAAAACTCTTACTATTATTTACTAATTGTTTTAAGGTTCAACAAATTCAAAAATACTTTTAGAAATGAACTTCATAAAACTGCTTCATAATTAAAATATATCTGATCTTGTGTCGCTCAGCGGAGACTCTTGCCCCACTGTGCGCTGCGACTGCCTCTGCCGGCGTTCCCAGAGTCTGGCCCCCCAAAGTGCTGTCCGTGGCAGCATCGTGGCTTTTGCTTCTCGCAGTTGTGGCTCCTCCATCGTTCGCGTTTCATTTTAGTTTTATTCGAGAACATCACATTTAAGCACTAGTAAGTATTCTGTTAAAACTAAAACAAAAGTGATTAATTAGGATAGGAAAAAGCAAACTCCCAACGAAGTTCCTGTATCCTGTTTTTTAGACAAGCTGTTGGCATTAGTTTGTCTTTTTTCAATCAACTTAAATGCCGACCGGCTCTTTTTTTTTCTAAATAAATACATAAATAAGTACATGCGTATGTATGTAAAATAGGAAAGAAGGAAAAAAAAACACATGTGCTCTGTCTACTTTTTTGTTGTTTTGGTTTTTTCGCTGAGCGATGTTTTTCTATTTCGTAGTTTGCTTGTGAATAGAAATACCTTTATGTGTGTGCAAACATGTGCCGTAGAAACGGAAGGGGAATAGATAAACAAGAGAGAGAGGGAGAGGAGAGAGAGCTGTAAAAAAGTCCAGTTGGAAGCTCGAGTCCTCTCTCCTTGCACTCTCTCTTAATTTACGCTTTGGCAAGGCTCTGTGGTAAAGAAAGTAAATTTAAGGAAAATTAACCAAAAAAAAAAGGTTAGATAAAAAAAGTGCTAATAAATCAGAAAAACGAAATACAAAGAGATGCATATTTCAATTTTAGATAGAAGATAGATTTGTTAACTTGTCATAAGTAAGTATTTTTAAACTTAGCTTTTCACTTTAAAGTCTCAAATGAGACTTAGGAAAGCCGATATTTGTATGCTCTTACAGTTTGGAACAGTGATCCGAATTCGAAATTGATCATAGCTAAGCTTATAAAATATATTAATTTTAAATCGTAAAATTGTTTAATTTTGTTAGGTTAAAAACACTTACTTATGGAAATTAAAATTAAATTTTTATTAGGTTAAAAAAACTTACTTATGGAAATAAAAATGGTGAAGGAGTTCAAAATCAAACTTTTATAAACTTGTGACAATTCTAAAAAATTTTCTATCTAAATCTAATCTAAAATTGTAATTATTTCTACAAGGGTAGTCCCAAAGATCATTATTTTTGTCTACATTTACATACATTACATTTTTTCCTGCTAATGTTACACATTTTTAAGAATATTAAAGAAGAAGAAATTAAATTTATAAAATTAATTGTTATATCAGAAAGACCGTTAGATGTTTGCGATCTACCCTGGAAACCCAATTTATGGCATTTTCTAATAGAACCATATACCAAAATGTCTCTATATAGTCCCTTATTTGAGTTAGCTTAGCACAGAACAGTAACTTCAAGTGGCGTGTCGAATGCTATCAATCCGAGCCACCGGGATAACCTTATCTGCATAGTAAATATATATAATATATATATATACAAACTACCTTTATTGATAGGGTTTAGTTTCCAGATCCATCCCAAAGATAAATAAAGTATCAATTGGGTTTACAAAAAAGAGAGAAAATTAAATAGTTCCACAGAACTGCAATAAAATTGAATTTGGAACTTGAAAACTTCCCCAGAATCTGGTTAATTACATAATCATAATTTTTTGCTGATCTCGCCATTTTTGAACTTTCCCCCAATTGGTGTCGATAAGGAAGACCTTGGGATTTATAATAATAATCAAATAAGCACGTCATAGGGCTTTATCAATTATTCCCATGGCTACAACCAAAACAGAATTAATATTAAAATATATATAATTCTAAAAAAATATAAGTTGAAAAATCCCTCTATCTCAGCATTTATAAGCTCGTGTTTCTGCCAAGTTGCTAATTGTTTTCCTCTCAATCTAATTTTGCACGTCATCGATTTAAAAGCAGGCTCGACCTTTTCGCTTTCGATCACGAAAATATCACCAGCACACAATGAGACAACAAAAAAAGATCTATTTCAATTCCGATTTCGATTCATACTTTAATTCCTGTTCCAAAAGATAAGGTCTGAGGTCTAACTACACCATCTGGTGATTCGAATATTGTGAATAAACAAGCAGGTCAGCAGATGATTACAAAACTCATAGGCTTATTTTATTATGTCAGTAAAAAATAAAAAATAAAATAATAAATAATATTATTAAAATGTATATAATCTAACTTTTCGAAATATCTGAATTTTTAATTTAAAAAACACTTTGACTAAACTTTTGTTAATTATAGAAGCTATTTAAATAAATATCTAGAAATATTTCATATTTAAAATGGAAGGAATATGTAATATATCGATACTGTCGATATATAAATTGATATTTTAACGAAGCGATATACAATGTGCGATAAGTCAATGTTCTGTTTGATTTATCAGACCAATGTAATCGATAGAAAAATGAATTAATATATAATTTCGATATTTAATAATAGTGCGATATTTTTCGATATTTTAGAATTCGATAAAACACAGTTTAGGATATTTTCAATCAGACAACAAGGGTGATAAATCTATATTAAAATCTCTTTATCATATTGGACTTTTTCTTACAATATATTTAGATCCCTAAAATGTATCCTTTTCCCACAGAGATGCCTCAGCCGAAACCCTACGAAAGACCCGCCGACTTCATCGATCCCGGAAAGCCATCGAAATGCAAATGGCATTTGGGAACCACCGAGAAGTCGCCCCACACACAGCGGGGCATTGCGCATCGCCAGAAGATCACACCGGACATCCTGGAGGTGATTGGATGCACTCCACTCGTGAGACTAAATCATATTCCCGCCAGCGAGGGAATCGAGTGCGAGATGTGTAAGTATAAAAATAAATCCCAATTCAGAATTACTTTAATAACTTTTTCAATTTTCTTTTGCAGTTGCCAAATGCGAGTTCCTTAATCCCGGTGGTTCGGTCAAGGATCGCATCGGTTATCGTATGGTGCAGGATGCCGAGGAGAAGGGTCTCCTTAAGCCAGGCTTCACGATTATCGAGCCCACTTCGGGCAATACAGGCATCGGACTGGCGATGGCCTGTGCCGTCAAGGGTTACAAGTGCATCATTGTGATGCCGGAGAAGATGTCCAATGAGAAGGTCTCGGCCCTGCGTACTCTCGGTGCCAAGATCATACGTACGCCAACGGAGGCTGCCTACGACTCGCCCGAGGGCCTGATCTATGTGGCCCAGCAGCTGCAGAGGGAAACGCCCAATTCCATTGTCCTCGATCAGTATCGGAATGCGGGCAATCCGTTGGCCCACTACGATGGCACTGCCGCCGAAATTCTGTGGCAGTTGGACAATCAGGTGGATATGATTGTGGTCTCGGCCGGAACGGCGGGCACCATTAGCGGCATTGGCAGGAAAATCAAGGAGCAGGCTCCAAACTGCCAAATCGTCGGCGTGGATCCCTTTGGTTCGGTCTTGGCCCGTCCCAAGGAGCTCAACAAGAGCGATGTGCAATTTTATGAGGTAGAGGGCATTGGCTACGACTTCCCACCCACCGTCTTTGATGACTCCGTGGTCGATGTGTGGACAAAAATCGGTGATCCCGATTGCTTCCCCATGAGCCGGCGTCTGAATGCCGAGGAGGGTCTCTTGTGCGGCGGCTCCAGCGGCGGTGCGATGCACGCTGCCCTCCAGCATGCTCGCAAGCTGAAGAAGGGCCAACGGTGCGTGGTCATTCTGCCCGATGGCATTCGCAACTACATGACCAAGTTCGTTTCGGACAACTGGATGGAGGCGCGTGGCTTCAAGGAGTCTGTCAACGAGCATGGCCACTGGTGGTGGAATCTAGCTATCCAAAAGCTACAGCTTCCAGTGCCGGCAGTAATTTTAAAGTCGGATGCCACTGTGGGAGAGGCTGTTGCCCTGATGAAGCAGC
This sequence comes from Drosophila punjabiensis, assembly GCA_008042585.1. Taxonomy (NCBI): domain Eukaryota; kingdom Metazoa; phylum Arthropoda; class Insecta; order Diptera; family Drosophilidae; genus Drosophila; species Drosophila punjabiensis. Next base: position 172,626 of record VNJR01002310.1, on the reverse strand, counting down.
ATCGTGCGGACCATCTGCCTGTGGTGGACAGCGAGGATGGGTAAGGATTAACATTTCCTTTTCCTTTGAACCAATTTAAATTAATATCCTTTCTCTCTTATTTTCCTTTAGTTCCATTTTGGGCGTGGTTGGCCAGGAGACGCTGATCACTCAGATCGTTAGCATGAATTGCCAGCCCTCCGATCCCGCAATCAAGGCTCTGAACAAGCGTGTGATTCGTCTGAGTGAGTCCGAGATTCTTGGCAAGCTGGCCCGTGTCCTTGAGGTGGATCCCACTGTGTTGATTGTGGGCACAAATGCCGCCGGCAATGAGGAGGTCAAGGCTTTGGCCAACAAGCTGGACGTGACTGCCTTTATCACGGACGCTGGAAATCAGAATTCCAAGGCTAATGGCACCACCACCAATGGCAGTGGTCATTGAAGCGCTAATCGAATTAGCTTTTTATGCAGTTAGAAACCATCCTCGAAATCAACAATAAACCTACCGACCATAAACCTAAGCGCTGTTAACTTATAAAGCCTAATTCCACTGTTCTTTTTTTAAACTGTTTTGGAAATATAATTTTTTAATATAAATATAAATATATATAAACTGGAAATCAGTGGAAATAGGTTATATATATGTAAACAACCTGCATGCATTTTGTCTATTTGATAATAAAAATATCTTCTTATAAATACGAAATATATAAAGTTTAGTTTTTAATGAAAGAAATTAACAATTTCTCGACTTTTCCAAGTTGTTTTAATTAGAAATGGTTGATAATATCGAAAAAGGTCGATATACAAGTCGATGTTTCAATGCTACGATATACATGAAAATATTAATCGATATTCTGTTTGATATTTTTACATTAAAAACAAATCGATATTATCGAAAAATATCTGAAAAATTTATAATTAATTCCTATTTTACTAGAATTAAAGACAACTGAATTATACAACATTTTTCAGATATTTTTCTATAATATCGATTTTTTAATGTTAAATGTAATATTTTTTGATATTTCAGATTTCTAAATATACAAATTTACGGTATTTTGTCGATTTTATATATGATTTTCCTTTTCGATATTCATCTTACAGTCTTACAGAATTAAAAAAAAAAACACTGACATGGGAGAAGTCTAGATCTACGAGCTGGAGTCCCCGGCTTAATAACTTTTGCACTAAATTATTTTTTTAAGGCAAAGTTCTTGCTTTTAATATAGTTTCCCTCCTCACTTGCTATTTAAATCCGCAAAAAGTAAACTTATAAATTCAAATCTGAAAAGAAAATGCTTAAATAAAATATAAATAATATTTATAATCATATATATAAATAATTTTAAGACCCACCCACAAAATAAAACAAATTCCCCATTTAAATTGATCACTTTTATCATATCTATATATATATATTTTTCGTTCGATTTGCTTGCATGTTGTGTTCTTGTTTCACTTTCCACTTGAGAAATATATTTTAAGTTTAAAAAAAAAGTACAAAAATTAAAGGCGTGCAACAAGTAGCAACAATTAATACTCAGTGAGCAAGAGAGATTGCCAAAGGATTCGAAATAAATAGAGATACACAGAGAGAGAGAGAGATGGAGAGATGAGAGACAGAGACAGAGGCTATATATAATGTACAAACGTAGAATGGAGAGAGATAGAAGATCGATGTGACATCGAAAAATCGTAAATGTGTTCTCCTTCTCCAGCTCTCAAAGAGATGGCGCCACACTGGAATGTTTGTTCCCGATTCGTCGGAGCCTTTAGACTCCTCGATTTGGCAGATCCTTGACCTTGTAGATGCGCACCAGCCAATGTTCCGTGGTGTAGGCCTCCTCCAACACATCCAGCTCAAAGTCCTTGTTGCCAATTTCCGCAGCACGCACCCGATCGTAGCCCTGGGCCTTGCCACCCTCCGTGTACATCTGGCCAAAGCGATAATAGCACATCTTGTACATCAGACAGTTGAGCAAAGTGGGCGAGCCCTCCTTGTCGACACGGAACTCCCCGTTGGCGGCATAGTAATCCTTCTCACGGATATGGGCACCGCGATCCGTGCTGCCGCCAATGCGGACCATCCACAGGAACTTGTTGATGTCATCGGAGGAGTAGCCGGTGAGGCCGCCAAAGATAACCAGGACATAGTCCACATCCAGTTCGCGCATTATCTCATAGGCCTTCTCCTCCGACGAGGCCATGGCCTGGCCCACACGCGAAATATGCGTATTATTCCAAGTATTATTATCCACCAAAATGGTGCGATTGGCCATGGCGGTGATTTGATAGCCATAATCCCACCAGGACATGATGCGAGCATCCTGAAATAGAGGAAAATATACAGCTTAGTCTTGCATTTTTAGAAAAGGAAAAGAAATACTATTTAATTTGCTTGTCAGCTAGTTTGTTTAGTACTCATTATGTTTCATACTCTTCCTATCAAGAATTTATACAAGTAGTCATCATTTTTTTTGGCAATTAATAAATAATTGAACTAATTAACTATACTCACTTCCGGTGTATTCATCTGCAGCCAGTAGTATGCCTCACGGAAGTCATCAAATATAATCCTGCCGCCGTCATGCGATCGAGCACTCAACACAATACTGGGCGAGGAATACGCCTCCGAGGTGACCCAGGTGCAGTGCAGGGTATAGACTATGAGCATTAGGGTTATTATCCCCACAAAACCAATGGCCACCTCGCTCTTAACACCGCCCGTCTGCTGCTCCATCTTCTTGTGCTGCCGCTTGCTCTCGACGCCCCCGTGCTTCGACGACGAACTGCCGGCATCCACACTCTTGATATACTTGGCCAGCAGATGGGACACAGCAATGCCGGATAGAACGCACATTACGGGCGCAAGAACCAGCATGAGACGCACCATAACGCCAGCGAAATAAATACTGGTCACGCCATACAAGATAATGAATATATTCGAGTCGGTTAGCTTGGAGAAGCAAAAGTACAGGCCGGCGGGAAAGAGAAATACCAAGATCTGTAAAGGATCCAAATATATAACAATAAATATAAGCAAATGTACATTAAAATCAATTAATTTGCAGACATTGCCTCAGCGATCAAAGTGCAAGGTAATCATTCAAGTGCATTAAGACGCAACACTCATACGCATCGTTATAAAGTTTTCATCTTTCGGCTTGAAAAAATTACCAAAAAAAAAGGAAACCTACAAAAGCTTACCTGTAAATCAAAGTAAAAGGATGACCAGGATGTGGGCTGATGTTCCGAAACCGAGGCAATAATTGGTATGTGATTCTTGGCATAAGATGGATCCAGCAAAGAATAAAACCGACCCGTCCAAGGCGATACCTTGCCGGTAATGGTCAGCAGAGTGCCCACAACGAGCACTACGGTCAGCAGGCTGGACATCAAAGTCTTAAAGAGCAAATCAAAGTGCTCTTTGGGTATGCGGGAGCGCAGATAGTCCACAAAGGCATGGATCTGGCAAAGACCAAAGACGCCCAAGGCCTGAAAAGGGGGAAAGAATTAACAATAATTAGTAAGACATGTAAAAATTAAGGTTTGATTAATAATATAATAATTTTAGTGATCAAATCAGCTTGGTTGTTCGTACTCATTATGTTTCATACTCTTCCTATCAAGAATTTAGTAAAGTATTCATCATAAAATGATCACTAGAGATAAATCTCTCTTTACAAAGGATTCTGCACACTTACCAGCATATGCTCCGAGCTCTGTATGGGCTGGAAACCCACAAATGAGATCTGCATGGACAGGATAGTGCCCACGCAGTAGAGCGTGCTGTAGGCTATGTAGATCCTATGGGAGAACCTGCCCGTTATCATCAGAGCCACCACGTGCAAGGGTATGAGATTGATCAGGAACACATAGCCGCCCCACGAGGAGACCATGTAAAAGTAGGCCAAGGCCGCCATCGCTGACCAAAAGATGGTGCCCGTCTTCACGGCCTTGATCCACAGATAATACGTGAAAAGCATGCAGAAGATGGCAATGCCCTCATTGTCATACGATCCAGCCACGGATCGTGAGATATAACCCGGCACAATGGAGATCAAAGCGGCAGCCACCAGTCCAGCGCCAGTGCTCTAAAGGGGAAGAAAAGTAAATCAATTAAAAACCACGTGTGAAAAATAACCTTCAAAAAACTCACATGAATCTCCTTCGTAAGCGCATAGGTCACCAGCGTCGTAAGCGAGGAGAAGAAGGGCGCCAGGAAGACGCACACATTCCGTATGTCAATGGTCACATTCAGCAGCCACATGAGGCGGTATAGCGCCGCCGAGGTGACCATCAGTCCGGGATAGATGGTGCCGCCAATGATGCGGCCGAGGGGATACCAGGCGCGGTCATCGAACCAATTGTGGAACTTGTAGAAGCCCTGCTCGGCCAGGAACCGGGTGGTGCGGTAGTTAAAGTACGGATCGAACTCATGGATAACGCTCTCGAATCGCAACACAGAGAAAAGGCGCGTGGCGAATGCTGCACGCGGTCAAAATCGAAAAGAAAAAGGAAGTTCAGTTTTTACTATGCCTAGAGATGGCACATCTCAATTAATCGATACATTTATCGGTTGAAATTTAGCTTAGCAAAGACAGTCACCTCATGTAGGAAAAACCATCTCTATAGCTACATATCGTTATCGAACAAAGCAGATTTGTTTTTTGTTTTTAATAACAAATAAACTAACAAATAATACCAAATATGAGCAATTAACTCACACAGAACTGCCGCCAAAATGAGTATGGCCAGTTTAACCAAGTGCTCCTGCTTCTCCCATGTGAGCAAGCCCCTGGCGACGCCGCCCACGTCAACCGTCATGTCTCCTTTTCCTCTCTCGCCTGCCGGCGTTTTCGGCTTTGTTTATTCCAATTCAAGGTCTCAAATTTAACCGGTCTGGGTTGGTTTAGGTTCTCCGTAAGCCTTAATTAATGAATGGATCACTGCACTAGGTTTATTGCTGCTAATATTCGAAAAAAACTAATTGAAATAATGCGCGACAGAATTTGCAAGCCGTGGCAGGAGAAGACTTTATCGGTATCGAACTATCGTCTGATAAAACAAGAAACTATCGTCAGCAGCGTGATGGCACAGCTAGACACGATTTTTTCTTCCTTTTTTGTCAAAACATGTTTTTTATTTGAGTCATGCTTTTGGTTTTAAATTTTTCCTTAATTATTGCCTTATGGCTAGATAATGTTGGGTGACTAACTTAAAAGATTTTGGCCGAACCGGCTGTTCTTCCTCTTATTGTTGTCATTGCCAGCTGTTTTTAGCGCTCTCTTTTGAAGCTTCGCTCTGTGCATTGCTCTCTCCCTCTTCAGCAACGAGAGAGACTCGGTTCTCTCTCCCAATTGCCGCTGCGATGACATAAATTAGCTTTAAATTAATGTAGGCCGATTTATGTATATATTCTTATATTCTATTGAGCTATTTGATTCTCTTGTTTTATTTGCATTTATTTAGGTAAAAGGTTATTAGTATGAGAAGTGAGAAAGAGAGCCTAAAAAGAAGAGAGGGCCTAACTAGTGCTATCCGAGTTTTAGCTAGAAATTAGCTATCTCTAAGCGACAAATTAATATATCGTTTTAACAACCAAACTGCAACTGCAATAAAACGTAAAATAATAATTTTTTTATATATTTGTTTATTCAATCAATTCAACAGATAATCGTTAAATACATATATTGAAATCGGTTTGATTTTCCCCAACTCTTATTGTATTCTTTTACCAACTGTTTTCCAGCTAGAACTCGCGCATCACTGGGCGAAGCGAATCGAGAGAATCGGCTGTTCGCGGGAGAGCAGAGTGCAGAGAGCACGTGAACAAAATTTCTATTTAAGCCACCGCAAAATTCACTATCTCTTTGCTTGTAAAAACCGCCAGATATAGCGGGCAAACGGCTCGATTGGCAACGCTGTATCTTTGTTATTCTTGAACCGACGTCTTCGCAAAAAGAGAGAAATATGACAAAAGAAACATTCGTATCCGATTAACCGGGCTGAAATAAAAACTAATTATTGATATCTATCAAACATACACATATATTCCGATACATATAAATTTCCCATACACGAGACCACAAAAGAAATCGGATCGCCCTGTCGCAAGCGCGGAACAAATGCAAGTGACTTCTGCTGGTAAATAAAAGTTTGCTTTTCCCACACAGAAAAACAATAAACTCGAGTGTTAATGGCATTAAAATATTAAGTACAACAACAGAGAGAGGGAAAGTGTGTGTGTGTGTGTGTGTGTATGTGCATTATCTTTAAAATCATTATTTTTTTTTTCAAGTGTTCGGTGTCATATACATATGTATTTACATGTACAATACATGTCGCACATGTATATAGGAGACTGGCGGCGAAGGCGTTGTTTGTTTGTGTTTTTGCTGCTTGACGTTATTTTTTTTTTTCAAGTTGCGCCAAAACTAATTAAATAATAACCATTAGAGTTACATACGTACGTATGTATGAGTGAGTGCAAGAACGGTGAAAAATCGAACATCAACGCTCTAAAAAATGTGGTATACGATGCATGTGTGTGTGCGTGCGGGTGGTGGCAGCGGCGTCGGCAGAGGCAGCGATTGCAGTTGCCAGCACGCATCAAAGAAGTACAAGAAGAAGAAGAAGAAGAAGTAGAAATGGATGATTGGGGAGGGAGATATGGAGTTGGTAAAGAGTAAAACAGCAACAAACCCCAACTCCTGCAGCTGTTTCTCTCCCTCATGTGTCTGTGTGTGTGTGTGTTTGTGAGTGGGTGTGTGGGTGTTTGCATTTGCATAGCATTTTTGGCATGCAACTTTTTAGTACATGTTTGTGTGTGTGCGTGTGTATTTATGGAAGCTAAGCTAGTTTGCCTAAAAGAGCAAAAGAGAGGAGAGATTGGGGAGTATTTACGTACATACAATGTACATAGTACACAGCATGTTCATATACAGCCGGTTGACAAATAGCAACAAAAAGCAATTGCCAAATTTGCATCCCATGGAGATGTAAGAAAACCAAAAACAAATAAAAATGCTTTCCAGAAATCAAAAGCAGCTGCTGCATTCCAAAAATGTAGTAATAGATTCAAAAATAGATCGAAGAGTTGGAAAACATCCCTAGATGGCCGCGCGTTCTTTGGCTCTTGTTAGTGTAAAGAGTGAGCTCTTATTTTTTCCAGTATTTTTTTTTTTTTTGTAATGATCGTCGCGTGTGAGCTTAATAAAACAAAACATAGGAATTGCTCGGGGTCAAGAAGATCGTCTTAAAGGCTACAGAAAAAAGCTTAATATTAAAAATTTCCATAAAGTATTTTGTTTTAATATTTAAGTATCAGAATTCAATAGCAAAATTTGTACAATTGAAAAAGATTTTAGATTAAAACTTACAAAATAATGAATAAATAAATAGTACAACAAGATAGAATTCAATATAAATAATTGGTAATAAAACCAATAAGACTTGAAGGACTTAAGAAGTTGATGAACACTTTAAATAATCTTAACTACTAACAAAATAGAATATCTAATCATTATTATCGTACACAAAGTTGGATAACTAACTGCTATTTGATATCTTTTCTTTTATTTAAATTCATTCTGATAAGATACATAACTTATCATTTTATGAGTTTGTGGTACAATTTCCCGGAAATTTCCTTCTGTTATTTAGTTAGTAAAATTTTAAGCGGAACGATAAGAAAATTTTTTTATCTTTTGTGAAGTTGGACTCACTGTCAAGGCCTTTTCAGATCGGTAAAATATCAGCTGATTTCAGAGGTATTCGAGTTAAGTGCTTTGCTTATGTTTACTCTCTGTAAATCTTTAGATAAAATAGATAAATCTATTGATCAATTAACTATCAGAGACTTTAACAGTGAGAGTTGAAGTCATCTGAAGTGTTGGAATAGTTTTGATCTCTTTGTTGCTTAAGATTTTCATATTTGAATAATTAATATTTGACTTTTAAATTCAAAATAATTGTATGCTGCGAAAATAAGATGGCTGTCTGGCAATCCATCAATTTTTTATGGATATTCATTTTTTCCCAACCCATTTACAAAGTAACTGAGTGATTAAGTAATTTGGTTTCTTTTCGTTGTCTTAGTTTTTTTTTGGTTTTCAAACCGTTGCCTTGCTTTGGATGTTTTTTGAGCATAAAAAAGATATAAAAATTGAATATGGCATATGTTGCTGCCTCTTTATTGTTATTGGTATAATTATATTTTGTTGTTGCCGCTTTTTGTGTTGTTTACGCGTGGGAAACGGAAATTGGCAAGAAACCAGAGAGAAAAAGTTGCCTCTCCACTTGCTTCACCTTCTAAAAAACTGCTACAAAATGGTTTTATAATTGTTAAAATGCTATTTAAGCCAAGAGAAACACACACTCGGGGAACGCCTTAAGAGGTCGGTAGTGTATGGAAATGCATACTTTGATAGTTTTGGGAGAGGAAAATGAGTTATTTTAAATTTTTATTTTATTTACAAATATATTCTAATATCATATTCCTCAACATATGTTAACAAATCATTTATTTTGTTTATTTCTTAAAAAAAATAATAATTATAAAAGCTTATTTCAGTTCATAATACTTCTCTTAATATTATATATTTTATAAATTAGTTTGGATACAGGGTATCTCACATTCGTTTAATCTTCTCTGTAGCTTTTTGTTGTTTTTTTTTTATTCAATTAATTTCAAGTAATTAAACTATTACAATGCTTACAATTTTATGACTTGTTGCTAGGGGAAAATTGAGAAAAGGGTGCCTCTATTTTCACTTTTTCCATTTCTATCGACATTTGAAATTGCCACCGCTTACATATATGTATACATACGTACATATATGTTCCGCTTCCAATTGGATTACGACCCAAGCGACCATAATTTGTCTGCGGGCCAAATACCGATTAGAATCGGCCAAGATATGGCTTGCTGCGGGCTATTTTTTTGTATTTACAAGCCTTTGCTTCGAACTCCAAATACCCTATATCTTATAGGGTATAGGTTATATCTTTTAATGATTATTTAATCTGGTTTAGTCTGTGATCTTCATAAATTTAGTCAGAAAATTGTAACGCGGGGAAGCAATTATTTCTGAGAACATTAAGAATACATTTATATTATTAAACAGCTTTAACAGCCGCATCGATCTAGCCAAGTTCCTCAATTTAAGAGCTATTTAGATGTAACCTTCAAAAAAGTCTCCATTTCTGGTAGTATACAGTTCATTCAGGAAAATTCCATTAGGATTCTAGCTAGTTTCTTATTGTGACTCATCTAATTAGAAGGGAAATGCAAACAAATAGGGATATTATATCTTATTGCGATATCTCATTAGATACTTTTACCCCCCCCCACACGATAATTTAACGATGATTGCGTTTAAGCAAACACCAATCAATCGATTACTTCGATAGCAAATTACCTCGCCGCAAAAAAAAAAGGGAAAGAGAAAGAAAAAGAGGCACTGACCATTAACCCCCGCCTTTTCCCCATTTCTTTATTGTCACTATATAGTGGCCATTGATCCATGGCCCGCTTTTCATTCATTACCCGTTGGACTCTTTACTTTCCGCTTTTCCTTTGTCATTTATCCGCTTATAGGAATTTTCACAATTAGAAGTTTAAAAATTACTCTTTTTTTTAAATTTTTTTCCAGACAGTGTCCTTTTGTTATATATTTAAAATTATAAATTATAAATAATATTAAAATTACATTGGAAACCATATATTTCAAATTATAATTTAAAAATAATATAAAAATCACGTTGGAAAATCATTTTTAAATAAAAAAGAAAACCAACTTGGACATAGTAATATTTATTTATTAAATAAATCAAATTAAATTTAGGTTTGTTGCTTGTTTTTGTGATTTATTTATTACAAAAAACATATTTCTACATTAATATTTATAACTTTAAAAAGCCTGTTGAATAGCACGTGCTTTTATTATGTTTATAAATTTAATGTCTTAATAAATAGTATAAATAAATAACGATTATTTAGCACTTTTTTTTTCTCTGATTTATGGTTTTCTTGTCTTACACACTATGTTTTCCTATTTGCCCTTCTCTTAATATTCATTCTGTTTTATTTATTTCATTGTTTAACATTTTTTTATTTATTTATATTTTTTGCGTTTTTCTCAAGTTGTTCCCATTTTGGTTTTTGGTCTTCACTTTTTGGTCTTTTAAGCCAAGTCGCGCTTAGTTGTACATATATTTATTTTGTGTTTGTGTTTGTTTTGTTGTTCGCTGCTGTTGTGGACTTTGTTTTATTTATTGTTGTTGTTGTTGTTTTCTCTTCAAGGCAACAAAACGATGACTTCATCTTCTCTGCCCACCAATGTCTGTGCGTGTGGGTGCATTGAAGTTGGGTTACCCTTTTATCATAAAAACCACAAAATACAAATGTAATTTATTGATATTTTGTATATTAATTCCTAAATGATTTATTCTTTGTCTAGGTATTTTTTTAAACTAACCGTAAACTATTATTAAATATTTATTCAAAAGACTTTTATCAAACCATTTTCCTTTCTTTAAAACATTCATTTATATTCACTGAAAATTGTTTAAATTTGAATTGCATTTTCTTGTTCTCGAAATTTTGATTGTTTAACTCTGTATATAATTATATTATTATATATAACAGACATAAGCTACATTATAACCTTATAATAAACATGACAAATGTGAGAAAATTAAATTAACATATTAACACAATTTTAATTTGCTTAAAAAGTAACATATATGAAAAATGGTTCTGTTAAACTGGTTTTTAAGGGGTCAAAAGAAGGTTTGATTTACAAAAATAATTCAAAGCTTCGTTTGCAGACTTATTGAAGGTCAAGAAGTTTGTGATAACCATTAGGTTGTGACTAGACCCAGTTGGGAATTTTAGAAAATTTATTTTTATAGTTTATTTTGATTCAGAATCATAGATGTATTTTTCAACGAAGTTTTTTAGTTAACTTAAAATTTTTTAATATCTTTTTTAATCAATAATTCCTATTTTTCATTTTTACTACCACATATATTCGAGAGACCACAAATGTCACCATAACCCTGCCTTTGTTTCCATTTCTTTTCTGACGAGAAAGTGTCGGCTTTGTTTGTTTGCTTGTGTTGCTGATGATGTGTGTCACTTGGCGCTATCATCACTATTATCATCATTGTTGCAGCCCAGCATGCAGAGTGTTGAGTAATCATCATTCCAGTCGACATCACCATCACCATCATCATCATCATCATCACCATCGTCAGACTGTCAGTCATCGCTTGGCTGACCGCTTTCAATACCCAAAATGCACTGAGGAAAAATGCGAGCAATGTTTAAATTATATTATATGATGTTTATTTGAAAATAGACTTAGGTGACTTTGTTATAGATATATTTATTGATAACTATAGCCAAAAACTGTGACTTTAAATTGAATTTTTTGTTTTTTAAATTTAAAAAATGTACAAAACTAAGTCTAAAAATCCAGGCGAGGTTATGTCGTTTCTATATATGTGTATCGTTTTAAAATGGCCTTAAATAGTGCCATAAAAAGTGTTATAAAATCGTGGAAAAAATACATAAACATAATTCCAAATAGATTGTAAACTAAGCGTGTTTATGTAGGCGGAATTATGTCGCTAAAGTCTAAATAAGTACAGCGAAAGTTATATCTTTAGCTGTTTCTTATCAACAAATGTAATACCTATGATCAGAAATTATATTCTAATTATTAAAAATATTTAAAATCTTTTAAATTATATTTAATTACACCACTTTTTTCTCAGTGCAGTTGAGACCACGAACTTAGTGACATCAAATTGATTATTTGAATGCCCTTTGTCCGTCGTCCCCTCTTGGTGTGTGCGCCTTCCTCTTTCGCGCTATCTGTCCTTCTCGTTGCCTTTGTTTTATTGTCCACAAGTCCAGGCCGGAAATGTTTTGGTTCTGCACTCCCCAGACCAACCCCAATATAGAATATATATATATATACACATTTAGACTGGGAACGTGCAGCTGTGGTCAAAATAATAGCACTAATGATAGCTTTACCTTCAAAGGTGTGCCATATATTAGGTTTTAAAAACTTGCATACATATAGTCTACTGAAAAATAATATTTGAATATATATATTTTAATATATAAAAAAAGATTGCGTTAGGAAATGTATGCGATTTATATTTGATGTAAAAATTAAGTATGGTTCATATTGAGATTAATTAAATTAGAAAGAAAAAAAAATTATCTCAAACGTACGAATTTTTTAAGTTTCTTTTGCAAGCTTTATTATTTATTATTTTTTATTTAAATTTTTATGCATATATTTTATTAATATATATATTTAAAATATTTATTTAATTCTTATATTGTTTTTTGTTTTATTTATTAAAACTTAAGTTATTTTATTTTAACCACAACTGTAAATGCTCTCCCACTCTCGAACTTTTGAAAGCCAGCAAAAGAAACCTTTTGAACCTTTCCCACACACGCAAGTTTGCTTTATTTTTGTGTATATAATATATACATATAATCTCTGGAGAGTTTTGACCAAGTTTTGGTCATTCTGTTGGAATCTTTATTGTTTGGATTTCTGGATGATTTATTGCGAAATTTCTTGAAACTGCAGATACGATTTGGAGGTCACTGGAAACTAGGAATATTAAATTTACATATATATTTTTTATGGAAAAAATATCTGACTATTATATGTCGATATTAGACGAGGTATACATGTATATATCGATATTCTAATGGTGCGATATACCTTTAAAATTTCGAACCAATAAAATCGGAAAAAGAGATTATTTAATAACTTTTTTCTGATGTATATCGATAACATCGAGATTCAAACATACAATTTGATATTTTGTATATTTAAATATACGATATATTCGATATTCAATGAAATTTCATATTTGAACGCTAAAATTGGTATTTTTATATTAAAATGTTCGATATATCAAAGTTTACGATATTTTCGATATTTAAACGTACAATTCGATATTTTTATAATAAAATTTCGATATATCAAAGTTTACAATATTTTCGATATTTAAACGCTCAGTTTGATATTTTAACGCTAAGTTCGATATTTTTCGATATTACAATTTTCAATATATCAAAGTTTTCGATATGATTGTCAATATCGTATATGGAAGTGCTTTTTTTATATACATCCCTTAACTGAACTACTTCTATTGTACATGTGCAATACGTATAATTATATATATGTGATCTCTGGGAATTGCTGCACAAGCTGAGCGAATTCCCAAAGGCTTGCAGCAATATCGATTATATTGTTATTTATTGATTTGCCAAGGCTAAAATCGTCTCACGAAGTTACAATTTTTGTTTTTTTTCTTTTGTTTCTTCATCAGCTGCCTAAACGATGCAACAATGTGACATGCGACGGAGACGGCAGCAGCAGCAGCAACACCAGCAGCAGCAGCAACACCAGCAGCAGCAGCAGCAGCAGCATCACCATCATTATCGGAACCGTACTACTCTATAGTTAGCTGTCCGAGGAGTAGCAGCATTCGTCAATGTAGAAACAAAGAAACATCAAGGGAAACCAACCAACAAGTGAAACTTTTTAAAGTTACAAACTAGCGGGGTCTTGCACCAGCCAAAGCTAAATCGTTCTCCTTAGCGTTGACGTGAACCACGGAGCGGTTGGCTTTCTTTTTGAATTCAAGGTGTGATAACAGTTTGTTAAAAATAATATTTAAAAAATGCGAACATCTGCTACAGCCTATAGCTATAATTTATACATGTTTAAAGCAATTATTGAAATCATAAATAACTTGAATTAACAATAATTTAAATTAAAAGCCAAAGCGAGGACACCAACCAATTGGATAACGAGTGATCAATATTGGATTTTTACAAAAAAACAACAACCCAAAGACCACATTTAAGGAGAGTGACAGACTGAAACGAAGGAGAAGAAGAAGGAGGTGAAGAGTGCAAGGAGCAGGAGGAGCAGCAGCACTGGAATGCCCAGCACGGCGGGCAGCAGTGCCGCCGGCGTTGGCATGGGCGCCCTGATCAACAGCGCCGGCAGCAGCGCCAGCAGCAGTGTCATGGGCATCGGTCTGGGCTCTGGTTCCGCAGCGGGCGCCGGACCTGGCGGACCAGGATCCGAGGCAGGAGCTGGCTCCCTTATCGCACAGAGCACGGCTGGCACTAGCGCCGCCAGTAGCGGCACCATCACCTGGGACAACAACGGCACCCTGCGCTCCATCAATCCCGGCGATTGGTCCATCGAACAGTGCCTCGGATGGCAGCAGCCGCATCATCTGTACTTTCAGCTCGGCTGGGCCTTCCTCTTTCTCGCCTTCCTGGCCCCCCACGGTCCCTACGGTTCGCTGTGGATGCGAACGATGCTCCTCATTGGCTGTTTGATGATGGGCATGCATGGCTACCTGGTTGCCTGCACGCCGGATGTGGTTCTCTGGTCAGGAATGGGAATGGCGGTGAATTTTATCTACCTGGTCGTGGTGCTGTGCCGCCTGAGACCGGTACGATTCGAGCAGGAAATCGAGGCGGTAAGTGAATGCTTAATTGATTTTTTATTTCAGAATATATAAATGTAGGGTGTGGGTTTAAAATATAGGATACTGGAGTTCTTGAATATTGCTTTTTTTATTGTTGCGTATTTTAAAGTTAATCACAAGTCACAGCCTTTGAGAGAAGAGCTCTTGTAACGAAGAAAGTTCAGTAGTGCCAAAAGCCTTGATTTGCGAGTAGAGCCGTCAAAATATCGATACATATTTAAAATATATATATATCGAATTTATCGATATAAATCGAGTTTTAGATATATTTCCTTAAACCCGATATTCATATAAAAAATATAATTTTAATAAATTATTTGAAAAAGCATCTAAATGTCGATAATTATCGATATTCATATAAAAAATAGTCATTTTATGGTTATAATAATGCTATATCGAATATTTCGCTATAAAATATCGATAATATGACCTATTTAATATATCAAAGCATACAAATTTTGATTTAATTTATTTAACATTATTAAAATCGTTTTTTTTACTGTAAAGTCTAATCTCATCTTTATATTTATATTTTTATTTTTATATAATTTATATTTTTAATAGCTTCTGCTTAAATTTATTTAAACCCCTCCTAAGAACAAACAATTGTTTTAATTTTTGCGAAAGATTTCAACTTTCCTTTAATATTTTTTTATTGCTTTAATTTGTGTGTTTTTATGAGTTTGTTTTGTTTTTTTTTTCTCTTTTTTTCATTGATGTATCTTGTTGTTTAAATTTAAATTATATATATTCACAAGTATATCATAAATACATAGTTTCGATAAATTAATAAATAACAGAAAAAACACGTACTGAATTTGAGTTACAAAAAAAAAAACAATATAATTAATTATGAATTAAGCTATTAATTATTTAATCTGTGTAAATTATTGGCTAGCGACTAAAGACTAAATGTGCTGCTGCGGTTGGCGGTTGAGAGTGGGTGTGGGTGGAGCGTGGGAGTGGGAGTGGGAGGCGGGCTGAGTTTATCACAGGAAATCGGATTGGAAAATCGTAGCGGATGATGTAAATATTGAAATGTAACATTTGCTGTGCGGACTTTCATTGTTTTTCTTTTGCTTGGGTAATAATATATAATCAATTGTTCAATGAGCATATTATAATATTATTGAGAGAAGCACTGAACATTGAAATATACGGTTGGTATTGTGATTTATGGTGGTTATGGTGATGATGTTTGTTGACTTATCCTATCAGGGATGCCCAGGGAGACCGCTTTCCGACTTGAAAAGTGAACAAATTAAGAAAATTTGGGATACATTTTAAATTAATTTCAAAATTCGTATGGGGATCGATGTCCTTGGGCACACCCCTTGTTTCTCAATTAAATTCTTCACTCCGTCCAGCCGAGAGAGTGTCTTAGCTGAAATGTATTTTCGATGCCAGAAAATACAACTGCAGACACGTTGTCAGCATGACCGTCATATTGCCAATGGCAATGGTCATGTGAATGCGCCGGAATCCCTTGTGTATGCGCTGGTAGTGCGGACAATCAACGAGATCGCCCTGAACCAAGCTGCCAACCTCCTGGCCACTCCCAATCGCATCCTCGATCCTGTATTTCTCGTGCATGAGCTGCAGCATCGGCGGCACCAGATATAGCCGAACCACCACCTCAATGCCCGTCGCCAGGGCATGGGATCCTATTTGGATACCAGCCGCCGTCGTCCATCCGCTCAAAAAGTACTTGGCGTAAACGACCAGCATCGTTAGGCTGAGCATTGCGTTGAGGGCGAAGTAGCGCGGGAATAGTATCTGCTGGCACTGTCCGAATACGTGACGTGGCAGGGAGAAATACAGCGAGAGACCTGCAAGTGGAATAAAATAATTATATAGATTAGTAATCTGTAGTTAAGTTATAGATTGGTTATAATGTAGTTACAGTTTGCTCGACTATGATTATGATTATGTATTCTCTTGGTAGAGTAATTGCCTGAAGAGCCTCGCTTTCAAGGGTTTAATATCGAAGACTGAAGATGAACGAGATCAAAGATCACTGATGGATGACGATACGATCTGCTGTTGCAGAAGAATACATCTTTTCAGGGTTTTACAAAAAGAAAACATACACGTTTTGCTTTGACTGTCGTGATATTAAGAGTAGCTTTTCAGAACTAGCTCCGATCTTCCTTATGAAGTATGGTTTTGTCTGTGATACATGAAGTTCTCTTGAGTGTAATAAATCTGGGTTACTCATTATGGATATGATCATTTATAACACTTTGTTTTGATAAGACTTACCAGAGACAAATGTCATCCAGATCTGCGACCCAAAGTGGGTGGCAAAGGCACCTAGATAGACCAAAGCCGCTGGTATAGTCGATGGTCTTGCTGCTGCAGGTGCTGCTGTTGCTTCTGTTGTTGCTGTTGCTGATGTCACAGTTGTTGTCGTTGGGTCGATGAGATCGCGTCCCACAGTCATCAGCACAAAGGCCAATATGCCAACGGCTATCAAGTGTGCTGGTTGTGTTGTACGCGTCAGAATTCTGTAAAAGAAAAGGATATTTCAAAACTGGGTTTTAGTAATTTTTCAAATTTAATAAAAAAAAATTTTAAGTAATTTAATAAATAATCTTGACTAAAACCGAAATGCCCTTCAAATAGATTTATAATATTGAAAGTCAGTTCAAAATGTTCAGTTCAGTGGTATCCCATAAAAAACCTTACTGCCTAAATAAATCTTAACTTCAAAATATAGGTTCTGCCTATATAAATCTTTATTTAAAAAAAAAAACCGATGGCAATCTGTTGTATAATATTGCGCAAGTGTTAAAATAACAACTTTTTTGGATAATAAATAATCTTCAATGATACCTTTCTGTCTGTATAAATCTTTACTTAAAAATAGCGATGACAACCCTTTTATGACAACCTTTTATTACAACCCCCAGACATATCAATTTAATAAAGATTTATCTGTTTTTAAATATTATTCAATTCTTAGAATAATTATTTTTTAGATAATAAATAATCATCAATGATACCTTTCTGCCTAAAATAAATCTTAACTTAAAAATAGCGATGGCAACCCTTTCATGACAACCTTTTATTACAACACCAGACTTATAATTTTTAAATCATTATTTAATTCTTAATATAATTACCTTTTGGATAATAAATAATCTTCAATGATACCTTGCTGCCTAAATAAATTTTAGCTAAAAATTTAAACGGCAACCCTTTGATTACAACCCCCAGATGTCGTCAATTGTCAATTGTTGACGCGATAGTCTGAGTTCGGAGTCTCGAGTGGCTACCATATAATCGGAGTGGAATCGAAACGGATTTATAAACGTAATCGCAGCGTTATATATAAGTCCGATGGTCCAAACTCCAGATAGATATAGTTGTCGTAGGTAGAATTACGTAGACACGTGGCCCTCGTCGGCTGATTAGATTCGTTTGCTGGCGGGGGACAGACATATATATTATAGATATATCTAGGGGGGTTGAAAACCGTTCGTTGGGGCTTCAAATCCCCCCTTTGGATGCGCCACTGTGTCCGTCGGCCGATCGCGAATTTCTCGCCCTCTCTCTAACTCGGTGTCTACGCATTCGTTGCGTCGTCTGTCTGTCTGCCTTCCTTTCGGGTTTTTGCATATCTCTATGTCTGCCACTATTTTTCTATGTTTCTCTATATATATTTTTTTACTATTTTTTTTTTGCTGCTCGCTTTTTTGCATTTTCTTTTTTGTCATGCGGCAAATACAAAGCCAAAGTGGCGTACGTGCGAAAACGCATGCAACCAAATATTGTATATATTTCAAGCGCTGCTCCCTCTTAAATGCGGAGACCAGAACTAAAGCCAGAAACTATAGAAATAATATACATAGCCGCAATCTTCGCTTGAATATGTATATATATATATATAAATTTGCACTTGCTGCAAATCAGCTGGCGACCGTGAACAGCTGGTAAGAAACTATGTAAGATAGAAGACGAAAGGCTGTGTTTGCAAGAAAGATTATTCAAATACAAATAATTATGAACTTGGTCATTTTGAAACCATAAACTAGTTTCTAATAACAGCTTCAGCTGTTATATTATTTTGACCGCATTTGTGACCTAAAAACCTAAAAGCTCTTCCCCTTCAAGTGACGTTCTGTACGCTTTGTAGAACCCGTTCGCACTTTGCCCACCCAGCAGGTTATATAGCACCTGGGTTGTTGCTGATGATTCAGGGCGTCTTTAGGGGGAACTCTATTGACTTGCGATTTTTCGTCATCGCGTTGCGTTGATCACGAGATAACGGGCTAGAGAGGGTTAACTTATCATTGGGCATGGCGCCAGGCATTGCGGTCAAGGTAAATATAATATAATACTTGTGACTGTATTTATAGATTCATACCAATTATAATTAGTAATATTTCCCAGTTGGCAAAGTCCCTATGAATCACACAAATGTGGGAGGTGTTTCGTTAGGTAAGCCCAAGGGATAAATAACTTAACAAATTATATATTTTATTGCCTAGCATTCCAGACTTTTTGGCATGTGCTTAGGGCATCACCTTCCTAAAATACTCCCAGTTCCGAGTAACGTTCATATCGAATATTGGGTATGTCACGAGTTTAGTCCGATGCCAGTTATTATCAAGAGAGTGTTAATAATTTTATGGTGATGGTGATATGATGATGCTGACATGATATTGAATGAAATGGATCATTTGCTACTCTGATCAAAAAAGAACTCAATAAAGATCTAAGAGACTCTATTAATTAAATCACATTATATAGATCATTATTTGTCTAGATTTACACTTTCATTTTGATCTAATGACTTTGGTTCCTTAACTAGCGACACGTGTATTGGGTTTCCTGCTAAACGTTCTCATTTCCATTCTCTGTTTCTTTTTTTTTTTTTGTGAACTGCATTCCTTCTCTTTATTTCTGTTTGCATAACGGCATTCGCGCCTAGACAACGTGCAAATTTAATATAGAAAATAAAAACAGCAGACAGAGTCAATAGTATACAATAGGGGCGTGTGATCAGCATGATCCAGCGTCGTGACAACGAACTGATAAGCATTTTCTAATAGGTTCTAATACTCCCTCCCTCTTCCATTCATGGCACTTTCTTGTGTCACATGACTTTATTGTGGGAATCTTTTTTACCAATGACCGCACAAAGTAGATAATATTTATCTTTGATTTTTATAATACTAATAAATTGTGGTTGTATTTGATTATTATTATATTATGGTTCGATTTGATTGAGGAACATTTTTATCTCTCTTAATCTTTAGCTGTATTTCGATTTAAAAATATAATTAGTGGGTTTTCTGATAGCTAAATGAAAAAAAAAATAATAGAAACGATAATTATTAGACTTAATGTCTTCGCGCTTCCTGTCACTCCCCCAACATTTTTGTTTAAGCACGTGAGGCGCGTGCCAAAGTTTACACTGAATGGTAAACGGATATCGTTATATATTATTAATGTACTTTAATATTTAAAGTATTTAAATACTTAAAATGTAATTGTGTTATTAATAATAATAATAATAATAATTATTTTAATTAGAAAAAATCAAAAGGTATTTGTGAATTATCTCAAAAATAATTCCATTTCCTTGCATAAAAAATGGTATATGGTTCAAATAACATTAAGATTATTCTAACGAAAATCCTTATATATTATATAGATCGTTATATAGTATTATATAGATCGGTAAACAGTAGTATATAGATATTTTTTAGGACCTTCTTTATATCTTTTTCTATGCTTGATCTAACTGAGTTAAAATTTCTTTGGTTTTTATTTTTAGGTTTTTTGGGGTAGAAACTTACGTGTATAAACGACTGGCCTGCAGCTGGGCCACCAGACAGGTGATCCGCTCGGATACCTGGCGGGTCATCTGGGTGCCAATGGCCAGAGCGTCGTCCATTGAGGGCTCCATTGAGCTGAGCTTTCGCTGCTGTTGGGCTTTCAGAGCGGCGGCCGAGAGTTCCGTTATCTCGTCGCTCTCCGCCTCCTCTTTCTTTTGCTCTTTCATCATTTGTTCCTTCTGCTGCTGCTGCTGCTGTTGCTGCTGTTGCATTTTACGGTAGTGCGGGCAGAATTTGAGTAGTTCACTGTTAATATTGCTGTTGAAGCTGCCCCTTTTGACGGCAGTCTCAGCGCTGATTTGTTCCTTAAAGGTAACTTCCGAAACGGGGACAGTTTTGGTCACAGGAGCAACATCGGCGCCGCTATCCTCGCTGTCACTGGCGCTGCTGACGGTGGCATCGCTGCCGCTGCCGCTGCTGCTGCTCAGTTCCAGCTCTTCCAGTAACTGTTGTTGCTGTAAGTTCCTCTGTTGTTCCGCCTCCTTCTTCTGCTGTTGTTTCTTCTCGCGCTTCTTCAGCGTATACTTGACGCTGCGCACCGCCTTGGAGGGCATACCGCAGGCCATGTACCGTTCGATCTGCTGCTCGTCGTTGTTTTTCTCCATAATCGCCGAATTGTGGCACATCTTTGCATTGGTTTCCTTTCTTCCTTCTATCTGGTTAACTTTTTGTTTAGAGAACACACTCTTACTTTCTTTGTCTTGCTCGCACAGCAAAAAAAAAAAATCAATCGGGGTTAGTGTTGGAACTTTTTTCGGGTTGTTTTCAAACTTTAAAATTTTTGGCGTTTTCTTTTTTGTATTTTCCGCGTTTCTTGGTTAAATTGGCGACTGGGCCTGGGTCTGGTGGGGTTTCGGTTTGGGGTTAATAGTGTCTGGGGTTATTTTCTGGGGAGGCCACGACGCGGCGCGCTGAGGTGCGAATTTGAATGGGACGTCGACGGCGATGCCATTTGGTTTTATATAGCTACGGCGCTGCGGCAACGCCAGTTCTTGCGCTTCGTCAACGCCAAAGCTCTGCTTCCGCTCGCTTACTCGCCTGATCGATAGCTCCTCTCTCTCTTTTTCGCCCTCTCTTTATGCTTATCGCTCTCTTTGGCTTTCACACGCTGCAGGTACAATATTTTTTGCACTCGGATCAGCTGCTGGTGTTATCTTTAAGTGTAGGAGGGGGGCGGGGTGAACCTAAGTAAAGCAGCCATTAATTTATAACCCCTTTTCTTCACGAAGTCCATTTTATATTATGGCTTTTTGTGAATTTTCCAATATATTTCAACTGGAATAAATTGCAATGCACAAGAGAGGGAGGCTGCACCTGCTGCAGCTCTGTGCTCTTAAATTGCAAGCCGCAAAGGGAACGCTTACAAGTCAAGAGAGAGAGAGAGACTCTGCTAGTTCAGAGCGCCTCAATTAAATCGGGCTGTCACGCTGCGATCGTTTGACATTATTCCTACCGCCTTATAAGCACCTGTCAAATGGGCGCCACATGTGAATAGTTTTCGGACTAACCTTCGGGCGGTCGCCCTCCCTTTCTCTCTCAGTCGATCTCTCAGCGTTCCTCTCTTTCCGAAACTTTCCATCGACACATTTGGTTTCCGACAAAAAGCTAAGAATTCGAATTTCGTAGCAAGCGTAAATTCCTCGGACGTCACCATGCAATCGAGCAATCCCCGATCTTTGGATCTACCAATTCATGTTTTCCAAATGAGTCAACTTCTTAACTTTGGCGAATACTTGGATTTCGATAGCTGACGTCGCTTCTGAGAACTGTTCTGATTGCCATTCAATTTGTGGCTCAAAGAAAAAAAAAGGTGTTTGGGAAATATCGATTACTTGCTAAGTGTCCCAACTCCCAGGTATCCCCTAGAGGCTAATAAACCCTGGTGACGATCGAGGTCGTAGAAAGTTGCATCACAATCAAAATGCAATATATAGCAAGTTTGATACATTGTAATTTTGAGGCTTAATTTAGACACTTTTGTTATTTATCTTAAATGAGATTATAAAGATCTTACTTATCCAGTTACTTTGTTCTATTTCCATAATAACTGTCATTCAAGTGCCGAATGTTTGATGAAAGTTCGACCAATTCAAATGAAATCTCCCCTCAAAAGTCCAAACGATAAGGATAAGCAAACGATTGCATTAAAGTGAATCAACCACTGAGTAAACTCAGTCGTGTTCGTCGAGGATTGCAGGTCAAGGTCCTATACCAAAACTGACCACTTCTTGGTCGCCAGATCCAGAGAGCATTGTGGTGCACCCACTTCACACCCCCCCCAGAAATAATGCGCAAAAGAAGGCAAGGCACACGCAATTTCTGGCTGGCAAAAAATAGAATAAACAAGCTGATTAGTTTGATTAAAGGTCAGGCCGTAAAGCGAAATTGATTAAGCTTTAAGGCTTAATCATGGCCAATCAGTGGACCCCCAGTATCACAGGGGCACAACAGACCCCGGGATATATAGTACATATTATATGTGAATACATACATATATCCGCCGGGCGATTCTTGAGAGCCACGATGAGTGGCCAAGAAATCGCGATGATCAATGTCACGGATGTCTGGCCACAAAATCGCGGTGATCCAAAATCGGATTTAATGCCGGCATTTGTATGCACAAAAAGGAAGCGGGAGCCCCAAAAAGCGATCGATGTCGTCTCGATCGGAGAGATCTACGTCCGGCCAAGCAAATTGACAACAGAACGCAATCCGAACCGCAATTAGATAATGAGCAGTTTTGTGGGCACAGCCAAACAGCACCAGGGGAATCGTATATAGAAAGGCACTCTCCATGTATATCTTATCCGATTCGCCGGTTTCCGAAAAACCTCTTGTTATGTCGCACACGTTCCGCAATCGTCGGCGCGTCGGAGGCTTCACAAAAACAAAAAAAATTGTCTTAATGAATGAATCTCGAATCGCATCGAATATCTGGAAATGGCAGTTAATCGATCAAATGCAATGATATATAATAAGTTAGGGTATAGTTTATTATTATTTTAAATCAAAAGCCAGAAAGTTACAAAGTAAAGTCTTGCAGGTGATCAGCAGATCCTTCAATTAATAAGATAAGATAAAGTTCAACCTTTTTCCACAAACCTAGATATGTTATTTCTATTTTTAAAAGGTTTACTGTATCAAAAGTAAATGAATTATGATGGTGATCAATAAAGTACAGTTTCTTACGTTGTTATAGATATGTTCATAAATAAGTAATGAATGATTTATGAAAGTATTGGAATGTCTAAGATGATTATTATAGATATGTTCATAATTAAATAATGAATGAATTATGAAAGTAATGGGATTTCAAAGAGGATTCACAAAAATATATGTGTAAAACACCTTGAAACTGTTGTTGTTGCCTATTTACTTGCTCTTATTTACTTTACCTGCAATGTACAAGCAATTGCGAACGAGATAGTTCTTTTTGAAGCTCAGAGAGACACGAGAGAGAGAGTTGCGAATAATTAGTCTCCATTACGCAAAAGTTCGTCTCTTTAAAGCTTCTTTTCGTGTGAACTTGGAAGCGGAACCAAATCATTTATAGGGTTTGAGCCAAATGTACATAATGAAATACGATCTCTGTTTTTTTCCTAAATACAAAGGAAATTAGAAATTGAAGTGAAACTAATAAATTTTCACGTTTAAGATGACCTTTTATAACATGAAAACTAATTTCGTTAATATTTAAAATCGAACTTAAATGAATTTATATTTTGAGACTGATACATGTTATTTCTCATGAATGAACCCAAAATATTTGGACTTTGCTTTGATATCATCTTGTCATTGGCTTGGCTTGTGGGGTCAAAGTCTCTCTTACCTTTTTTTCAATCGACAAATATCGGTGTGGCGAATTTAATTTCATTTGCCTAAAATGCGGCGGACGTGCCCGGCCGGCTTTCGCGTCATATGATGATGATGAGGTTCCCCCGTCGCGGTGGTTTCTTTTGGCACCTGACGCACCACGAAATCTTCGAGGAGCTCTGATGAAAGACGTCCGCGTGTCCACGTCTGCGTCAGCATTAGGCATCAGCTGTCCATCGGTGAGATGGAGATGATGGCTCTGATCCAACAGATACTTATGATGGAAAAATATTTTTCCCTTTCCCCTCCGGAAGCACCCACGCGCCTTCGTTCAATCTTTGTCCGAATTCCCCATGTAATCCCTGTGAGGGAAAAGCACACACAGAAGCCAAACAAACAGACATCGGCCCACGTGATAAGGAAAAATATAGATATAGGCCCATTTCCCCAAATACTTACCCCCATTTATGGGCATGACTCACAAGGGGAATATTAAATTTATATTTTTATAGAATCAATAAGTCATATAATTGTAATATAATAAATATGTAATAATACCATATCTATTACAAAAAAGTATAGTAAAAAAGAGCAAGCAATTTGTTATCGAAAAAAAAAGAACTCTTTAGAAATATAGATCAAATGGTATTTCACCATAAATGGTTTCGTTTTCGGAGCGTCAAAGCTTGCGCTCACAACTCTTCTGCTCGTGATAAGAGACCGAGTCTAGCCAGAGAGGTAAAGAGAGAGGTAAAGGGGAGCGTTTCTGTTATCACAACAAGACGGCTGTTTACGGGCGTTCAATTGTTTACAAGCTCCATTGTTTTCACACGATTGACTTTACGTACACATTTACTTTTTTATTATCTTTTTACGACCCACTGTTGCCGACCGCCTTACGGCCTGCGGCTCTCGCTCGCTCTCTTTGTAAAGAGAAACTGCAATTCTTTGGTTTCTTTTCTCTCTTTGCCGCTCACTTCTTCGATCTGCCGCTGCCACCTGCCCTCTCCTTTGATCTCTCAATACATGGGAGGCATTTAGGCAGGTCAGTTAAGAGCTAACCAGAAGCGGAAAAAGAAATAAAAAAAAAAATGAATTGAAAGATAAAGGAAAAGTAAGAAAGAGCAATCATTGATTGAGTAAAGAAAAAGCAACATCATCGATCGAGTCAAAAAAGAGCAACATCATCGATCGAATAAGGAAGTAATTAGTGTCAAGCTTATAAGCCCCAATCTTTCCTCTGGGATGCTCCAGAAGAATTCCTTGCGGTTAATTGGAGTCTTCTTATGAATAATTGTTGACATGCCGGGCAGATAAGAGAGAAATCAATTCATAAACATTTCCAACGACATTTTTCCTGTCATCATATATTAAATCTTTGAAGCTAAATAGCTATTATGAATACACAGAGAGAATTTAAATTTTGTGAGAAGATAAAAGCTCTTAATTTGAGGATTTTTATAAATTTATGTAAAGATTTATTCTTTTCTACAGTATAACAATTGCATCTTAAAGTATAACACTTGCATTACCTACCTTCTTTACCTAAAAGCTCTTATTTTGTAAAGACATACTTTTCTACAGTATAACAATTATACTACCTTCAAGTATAACAATTCTCAAATTGCTTTTTAATTTTTCTCAAATTTAAATATTTTCTGTGTATGCTTTAAGTTTATATTTGAATTTGTTCTTATGTTTAGTTATATTTTGTGTATTTTAAGCTTACATTTTAACTTTTTAAATCTCTATTTACCTTCTTTATATATATTTTATATAAATATATATTAAAGATAAATAATGCAAGAAATATCAAGGAATTCAAGGCAGAGTCACACCTTAAATAATCATAGTTACTAGTATACCAGTTGTCTTACGGTATGCCAGTTTCCTTTGTATACAAGTTTTTTCTATTTTTTTCCTTTTTCTTATTTGAACTAACTTATGTGACCTTATTTCTTATCATCTGATCCCATTTGTATCTAAAGTTGAGTAGCATTATCTCTGCCCAACGATCGCTCGCAAATTGTTTCGGTTTTGGCTTTAGTTGAGTTGTAATATGTAATTTTTTTTGTTTGCTGTTGGAATTTGTGTTTGCTTTCATTGATTTCAATTTGCAAATTGCGAGCAAACTCAACGGAATCCGCGCTTTGTTTCCCACAGCATAGGAATAACGACCCCAGGCACATCCCCGTTCCGAGTGGCCCGGCTCTCCCAGTTTCCAGTTCCCAGCCAAGTTCCCATCCGCACACCAGTTCAGTATCCATCAAGAGGCTGGTAATCTGCCGTATCTGCAGTGCACTGAGCAAAAAAACAGATACTAATAGATACAAAATTTATGAAAGAAATAGGATTTTAGGTACAAATAGTTTTGAAGAAATATTTAACGTTTTAGTTATTAAAATTCTATGAATTTATTTTATTATTATTTTATTATTTATTTATCTTTTTGTTAAGTCCAAGAAAGTATATATTTTTTTCCTCTGCATCTATATCTGGGGCTGCCTTTGCCCCTGGATTCCGCTTCTGCGGCTCTTCTCCTCTCACTGCGGCTCTGTGGATTTATATTTCTTTTTCTTTTTTTTTTTGTGTGTGATATTTTTTATTTTTAGTACTTTTTTTCTGCTGTTTTGTATTTTGTGGCTCTCTGAGCTTGGCTTTAGCTCTGGCCTACGTGACTCGGACATTTGCGGCAATGTCCGACGACCAACTGGCGGCGACTGGCGGCCGGCGACCGGCGGCGACTGTTGCAAATCGCAAACGATCCACTGGATTCACTGAATCCGCCACCAAAAACCTGCCCCGGATCACAATTTGTACGCCCGCCGCCCCCTTCCCAGCCAGCAGTGCCCCGTGCTAAACTTTTTGATTATGTTATTTATTTATTTTGCCATGCTCGTTAATGTTTAATGTTATTGCTTGTCGTTGCCGCTGCCACTGCCTCAAAAAAAAAAAACAGGCAAAAAAAAAGCGACGAAACTGCAATCAGGAGATAGGGGAAACTCTGTCTGACTGAAGCGTTACTAATTTTGTAGTGTTCTAAATTTAGCTGATGTCTTTAATTAATTTTTGTATATATGCACATATTTAATAACGTTTTTATAGTATTTTTAAATTTTATAAAATATAATATACTACAAAAATCCAAAGCGGATTTAAAATCTTAAAAATTGACAGCTAAAAGTATGCAATACAATTTTTGCAACTCCCAAATTAAATGTAAATTTGTTTTGTTTTTAATAAAACATTTCGTAGCATAGTTTTGGATATATTTTTTAGGAGATATTCAAATTTAAGTATACTTTGTAATATTATTTTGTTTTTAGTAGTTTCTTTTAAGCGAATTGAAATCGCCAGCAGTTTTCAGGAATTATATTTTGACAGAAACTGCAACAGATTTTAAATAATTTTAATCATTTCACTGCACACTCTTTACCTTATTTTAAATAAAATAAGAGATTTAATATATTTAAAATCTGACTATATGTTTCCTATATTTGTGGAATTGCATGGTCTAATATACCCTAAACTCTGGGTAGTGAACGAACAGTTGAAAGTTGCCAACGTTTCAAGTAGCTCGGCGCAATGCGATCGCCTCCCATGGCTGCTACCCCCAGCGGCGTGTGTGGAAGGTGGGGGCTGATTGGGTTTTCGTATTTTTGGGGGCGGAGGGGCTGGGCGGGGGTCTGTCTTAGCGGCTGCGTCAGCAAATCGCACAATATTTTGTTTGCATGGCAACAGCGAAGCGACGCTGTTGTTGCCACCACGGGTCTTACATTTTGGACATGTGATCGCTGGTGGGCCCAATCTAGCTGGCCTCTGTTGGTCTCAAGCTCATCCACCACCACGGCACCTCTAGCACATGAGAATATACACAAAGCAAAAAAAAAACTTAATAAAAAATATATACAAAAAAAAAAATAATATTTATTTTTTTGTAATAGATAATTATATATTGCAAAGATTCTTTAATATCAATATTTTAAGTTTAAAAGTTATAAAAAACTTGTGCCAAATATTTTATTAATTAGCTGGATTTTTTCTTAATCGATAAATCCATAATATAGTAAAAAAATATCGTATACTTTAATTTATCGAATTTTTAAATATCGAAAATGATCGCATTTAACGTTTGAACTTCGATATTACTCAAAAATATTTGAAAATGAGTTTAAATATATTTATTTGTCTCCATTTTTGATCGAATTTCGACGATATACCCATAAGAATATTGGTTTATCGCAAATTAATCGCAACTTTAAAATATTGACCTATTGAAAATCGATAATGAATCGATTTATATATATTGTTTGACCTTCCAACGGTAGTAGAACAAATTTTCAATTTTTTTTGTGTCCATTTCTTTATATAT
This sequence comes from Drosophila punjabiensis, assembly GCA_008042585.1. Taxonomy (NCBI): domain Eukaryota; kingdom Metazoa; phylum Arthropoda; class Insecta; order Diptera; family Drosophilidae; genus Drosophila; species Drosophila punjabiensis. Next base: position 144,060 of record VNJR01002310.1, on the reverse strand, counting down.
TTCTTCGATATATCTATTGAAATATTAATTTATTCCAAATTAATCGCAACTTTAAAATATTGACCCATTAAAAATCGATAATAATATCGATTTATTTATATTTTCTGTTTTTCCTACGGGAGACAGAAAGATTTTCTTTGATGGAACTTAATCTCTCCGCTAAATTTTTAACATTTAGGCTTATATGCATATATATTTTTTTCGCTCAGTGTACGCCAAAGTTAATAGCAGGTAAATAGAGCAGTGGGAAAAGGGGCGCGATTATGGGTTGTTGTACTTGATGCAATGCAAAACAGTTAGCACTCGCGATCAGCGATAATATTTATTTATTTGCATGCTCCAACCGATTATTGTTTGCTTGTTTGTTTTATTTTATTTTTATTTGTTTTTTTTTTTTTTTTTTGCCGATTGACAACAGAGAATCTCGCAAGCGATAGACACAAAAACTGATATCTGTCAAAAGTCTAGGGAGTTTCCACTCCATATTGGAATGGAAATCATTTTGTTTATTACAAAAGACAGTAAATTATGCGCATATAAACTTGACGATTTATGTAAACGTATCGGGAACGAAAAATGACTAAGCAAAACCGTTCGCGGGTTGTTTTGATGTAAAGCAATCTCTGAATTGCTGGATATAGTTTTTAAAAGACAAGCGGTAATACTTTATTGATTATTATCAGCTAAAATCGATATATATAAATATTTATTGTTAAATTGATAGATTAAATCTAATTACTCGATTTAATTGGTCGTAATACTCATCTTGTGTGGTTGGTTTGTTATTTTCAGGTTTACCTGGCGCTTTTCCAGCCGCTGCACGTGACCCGCCATCAGTTCAAGAAGGTGCTCAACTGCATGAAGGTGATACGTGCCCTGAAGTACCAGGAGGTTTATGCCCAGGAGAAGGTCACCAAGGTCGACAGCCTGTCGCTGGTGCTTAGCGGCAAGTGAGTAATCATTCATTCGTTCATTCAGTCAGACTGAGATGACACATTCCTTGTGAATGGAAATTAATCGAAATGCATTTCGCCTCTTTACGCAGATTGGTGGTGTCACAGCATCAGAGGGCCCTGCACATTGTGTTTCCCCATCAGTTCCTAGACTCGCCGGAATGGTTTGGCGTCTCCACCGACGACTACTTTCAGGTGGGTCTCCGCAGAACTTTCTGTTTTTTGGGAATATTTCGATAAATTGTGATTTTCCCTTTGACATAGGTCTCCATTATGGCGATGGAGGAGTCGCGGGTGTTGATCTGGCACCGCGACAAGCTCAAACTGTCAATTATGGCCGAGCCCTTCTTGCAGACCGTCTTCGATCACATTCTAGGCCGTGATGTGGTCAAGAAACTCATGCAGGTCACCCAGGTAAGGATTGAGGGCTTTTTTGTATTGATATCGATAAGAAAAGTTCGATGTGGTATATCGATATAAATACAGCGCCTAATTTAATATCGAAAAATATCGAAATATCAGATAAAATATTATTTATTTGTTTTCATTTATATTGTCCAGATATATCAAACGGAATAGTCATTTATCGCGTGTTCATATAAAGAACGTTAAGGTCTCGATTTATTTATCGATTTTAGCTTTTAATATTGATAAACATACCTCGATAGTTTTTTACATTCCTACTTTATTGGAATAAAAGTCCCTAAGGTTTTAAAATCTTTAAAAATGTAAATTTACTTCTGAATTTTGTACTTACAACTTTTTATAGCATACTTTTCGACACAGATTAAAAAGTTTTCAATACTCTAGGAACTTTTTTCCTTTATTTATATATTAGGAACCTGTAGCATAAGTTCCTAATTACATAGTAAAAGAAAGCAACCTCATTAAAAACTTTCATATACATTTATACACTTCCAATAAATTTTAATACTCTTAAAAAAATTAAATATATACGTTTTTAACATAATTGACGGAATTTAAAAATTAACAGAAAATTCTGACTAAATATATATATATATTGTATCCCCTAGGTGAGCGAGTCGATAGCCAGCAATGGCTTCCTGCCATCGGGTGGATATGCTGAGGATGCTGAGGACAAGCCCATGTTGATACTTAAAAAGAGTGTGGACGTGGGCCATGGACTGACGGCCCTGATCAATCGGCAGCTCCAGGGTGAGTGGCTCTCCCATATCTCTGTCTTTTTCTCTCTCTCCTTTAAGAATCCCTTCTACCCAACCTAAGCCAATACAGCTGCGGCTAACAAAATAGTATCACTAACTAAGAAATTGCCTTTAACACACTTCCGATCTAGTTTTCTATTTGCAAAATGAAATTAAATTAGCTAAAAAAAAACTTAAATAAAATTAGAGATAAAATAAAAACACTGTTTCAGTATTTTTTATTATTGTTTGTAATATTTCAAGGTTTAAAGTAAAACTTGTTCTTTTTTTCCAAGAATTCTCTTCTTGAAATAAATTAAATTTATAAATTACTTCTTAAATTAAATATTTTCTGACTTTCTTTGGCTTACTTTACTGAAAAGATTCAGTTCTTCATTTATAATTCAAAATGAAATATAAAAACGTCCCAGTCGCCTTCAGATATTTAAATAAAACGCAATAATTAAACTTCTTTCTAAATACTCCGGATGGTAAATCTGCTCAGGAATTGTGTTCTTTGGAATTACAATTAAATATTATTATGAAAAATAACAAATAACAATATTAATATGAAAAGTATACTAGAGTGGTGGCCGCTGCTGTGTAGTCAAATATGTTTAGATGTGTGTTTTTCCTTTTGGGGATCTTTGTTTTCACCTGCAGTTTCAATGTCTTTCTGTCGCTGCTCTCTCCTATCCCCTCTCTCTACCTCTCTCTCTCTCTCTGTGTGTGTGCACGCAAGCTTTTTGCTTTTAACGGGGCTTCTTGCATGGCCAGAAAAACCTAACCTCCCTTCTCACTTAACCTTTAACCCTGTATTATAGTTTTTAGTATATAGAATATCTACAACTTGATTTTACATTACGATTCTTTTATGTTATGTGCATTTTGTGATTTTTCGTTTATTTTTTTTCTGTTCTGTTTATCTTTTTTCTACGCAAAAAAAAAAAAAAAAAAAACAAAAAAACAAAAACGAAACTCTAATTTTAGAAGAGCATGTTCCTTTACTTGGTCGCACGTACAAACAACAACAACTACTGCAACAACTAGAACCACAACAACCAGAAGCAACAACAAGCGCCAACAACATCGAGCAAAGTGCAATCTGAAAATATTATGCAATAAATACGAATACTTGCCGAGAAAAAACAAAAGCAAATCCAATCCAGAAAAAAAAGAGATAATAAATCTATTGCACGCGCACCCACGCACGCACACACGGAGCCTCCACAGTCAGTCATCGAACCTTCAATCCAATCCCAACTCTGACTATCCATCATCAATCACCGCGAACATCAGCAGCAAAGGCCACATCACCGATTACCGAAAGAGCTGCCTCCAAATCCATTGGCACATTTTTTTTTCACATTCTACCGATTGTACACATTCTTTTACATTTGTAAATTCGAAAGAAATGTCCAAAATATTAGTATTATGATAGAGTCATTGGACAAAAAATAGGGGTTTGAATGTAAATATATCGAAATTGATCGAATTTAACGTTAAAATATCGATATTTTGATTGTTATTATTATTATTATTATTATTATGAAATTTATTGAAGTATTCTTTTATTTTTTAAATACAACGATTATTATTTTATTGATAATATAATATAATTTTATGCAAATATCGAAATTATAAATACCGGAAAAGTTAAAGTTACAGTTTAAATATCAATGTTTTCATCGATAGCATTTTATTTATTCGTTTGTTTTCCTCATTATATTTATATTAAACAAAATATCGATTTAATTCGCATATTTCGTTAAAATATCAAATTACTTACTTATTTTCAAATAATCAGTCAAATATCGATCAATATGTATCGATCAATTGATTTGTTTTAACGTCAAACATCGATACTTTTTCAATATACTTATATTTTCTGCCCAATTGATTAATTTACAATTGTGCAAAGGTAAGGGTGCAATATTTTCTTCATTAAATTGTTTAAAATAATAGCAAAAAAAGATAAAAAACTGGTCATTGTGCCATTCACATGTACATTTGCACTCGAAATGTTGTATTAAAAATGTGCCAATGGAATATTAGGCCATTAGATCTTTAAAGTCATCTCATACTTACGTAGCATAGCAACTATATAGCACACACACTAATCAAACGAATAATAATCCATCTAATCATTCTAATAGCCAATCTTTGTACAACCCAAAACAGATCCCATGATTTTTTATGTAAACTTAACTTTTTAGCTTATTGTTAAACAAACACACACACTCGTCGTCACTTCAGCATAAAATTTCCATCGCTGCGGAAATGTACTCAAAAAGAAAGAAAGAAAAACAAAAAAATCCTTAGCAAAAAGCAATCATTATTAGTTACAGTCTGAAACCAGTTATTGAAGTTGAATTCAATTTATGCTCAGTTCAAACATTTATTTGTTTTTTTTTTTGACTTATCATGGCTGTGTGCATTGAGTTTGTAGTTAAACAAGACACTTGATTGCTCACGAATTATAGTTATAGTTTGAGTGGGCATTTCTCGATTAGACAGCTCGAACCAAGGTTTTGGACTTTAAATTAATCGATTATTAGACAACATAAAGCTGAGATCTTGAATATAAATCAACATTTCATCAAGATCAAATCAAATTGTATTAATATCTATAAAGAGATGGCAATTGTACAGTAAAATTTTCTGGTATTTATTTAATTTATATTCTGAGAAGTGAAATTATTAATTAATTTAATGATGTAATTATCAGTTTTTCTGGTAACTTCACAAATAGATCAAGTCAAACTTTTGTAAATAAATAAGCTTTTTTTTTGTTTTCAAAATATAGTTTTAAACTGCTGTCATAAGATGTTTATATTGAATTTATCCTTTGTCAAAGTCTATTTAATAACAGGATGCTTAGCTCCATACGAAATTCAATTGCAACGAATAATAGTATGGCGTTGCTCATCTTGTTATTACAAGGTCTTTGCATTTTTTAAGTACAAAAGTTTCGATTTAGAAATCAGGAGCCTTTTTTGGGATTCCATAATGGAAATTTACTGTGCTGGCACACAAGAAAACCTTACAAATTATATTTTGACTTTAACACTTTATTATTTTCTTGTTCTTTTATTTTATGCATTTGATTGTTTGTTTTTTTGTCGGTTTTTTTTTTGCTAATTTTAATTTGCATACGAATTGAGCTAACAGAAAGCGTGACAAACTAATTAGAATTAATATCGAATAATTATTGGCAAATAATGTAAGCAATAGCATAGCCTAAGTCTCTGTACATACAAAATATACACTTACATATTTAACATATATTGACCAATAGCACATTAAATCTATACATATATATCTTATGTACATAACCCCCTTATCCAATATCCAATGTGTAATGAACGAAACTAAACGAAACGAAACGAAATCAATGTGAATGTAAACAAGCCAAAAACGAAAGCTAATAAAAAACACACGCATACGAGTATGTATGTAATATGGAGATAAACTATTTGAGATAATCCCATTGAGAACCGATCGGGAGTCCGGTGTATAGTATCGGGAGTCATATGTCGCGTCAGGCAGTATTTATCAAAGAGCTGCCAGGCGAGGCACGCGCGCTTCAGTCAATTTGACATCATTATTAGCATTATTTTGGCGCAAATGGCATTGATTTGTTTTTTATTTTAATTCGCAATTATTTGGTCAGCCGCCGCTACAGGAAAACAATAACAAAAAAACAGAATATACATATATATGTGTGTACTTAAATATATTAGTTTTTTAATTGTTTGCCGCGTGTTAATTGTCGGGGGAATACGTTTTTGTGCAGTGTGTTAAAGGAGTGTCTTTGTAAGCAATCTCGTTGAAAGCAAAAAACTACTTAAGCATGTCCATAAATTTACACACAAAGTGCAGCCGACAATAATCACATTACTTTATATCTAAAACATTTTTTTTTTGCGCTTTAAAAGATGAGGGAAATTTTTAGGGAATTAATAATATTTTATTTTTAGAATCAAGAAAAAGTCAGAGTTACTTAAACTAAGAGTTATGTCAACATTTTTGGGTATCACTTCAAAAATGGGTTCAAGTATCAATTTGTTTTTTTTTTGTAAATATCAAATGGAAGTTTTTGGAAACACCAAGAAAGGTGTCAAAAAGTATGCAAAAAAGTTGACCTACTAAATCTTTATTGCATACTTTTTGACATCGTTTTTAAAAAAAGAAGTAGTTTTGTTTTCCTTTCCCAAAATAAATAAAGAAAATATTAAACTTTTTCTTTAAAATATATAATAAACCCTTGTAGAGTCTAGCTAAAATTCTATTCACTTGATTTTTTGTTATCAAATTTGATTTGTTTCAAAAATGGAAATTAAAGCTTAGGATTTATGTGTTACATTCATACATACATATATGTATGTACATTAAAATATATATGTGTCTGATTTCACTCACTGGATCCCCCCCTACCACCTTCTATATATTCTACGTTCTACAAATTATATGTATGTATGTGTTTGATTTGTGATAAAATTTATGTATTTGATTTTCTATTTTTTCGGTGACTATAATTTTGTTGTATGTCTAACGTAAACGTTCCAAACCAAAAATCGCATCATAAACGTTAATCAACAACTACAACAAAACTACAACCAACACCAACAATCCAAACCAACAACAACATCCAAAAACAGCACTGCCCAGGATATCGAAGTACTACGACTGCGGTAAGTTGATAAATTAAATAAAAAAAAGGATATATGTATCTAGCTTCTGAGGCGAATATTAAAGTGTCCTGACGAATTGCTTTGTAGGAATTATTATATTTAATTATAGTTCACTTATTGAAAAGATCAAATTAAATTAAAGGTAATATAAGATGCGTAACGCCACATGATTGTTATATTGCCTTTGCTCAAATGGAGGGAACACTTGTAGAAGAATTTCTCAAACTCATATGCAAGGAACAGTTTTAGCAGAATTTCTAAAATATCTTAAAGTAAAATTTTGAGAAATATAAATTGTTAAATTTATAGTTGTACTCTTTGAAAAGAAAAGTGAATATAATGTTCTAGTGATTTTTTAATTACTTTAATTTAAAGTTAGTACAAAAATCTATAAGGCACTGTTAAAGTCCCTGTTAGCTTACTAACTGAAAAAGATAAAAATCTAATAAATTTGTCGTAATAGCCTATTGGTTGTCTATCCTCCTGTAACTTTTAACGAAAGCTAAAGACTAACCAAGTCCTTTAAACTCTTGACAGGGACTCTGCTGACAATCAAATTATTTTAAGAGGGACTTAAGGACAGTCATAGAAAGTCACGGCTAATAAGTTTTGGTTGTTTATTGTGCAAATGTGAGATTACCTTTGACCCAGACTCGCTGTTACATTTTTTTACGTGTTGACTGATTTCTGATAGTCAAGTAAAGAAGTTGAAGAAGGGAATTACAGCCGTTGTAAGTTTTCGCAATAAACAAATCAACGATAGGGTTGCGCCTTATGCACACTTATAGGGTTTACAGCAAAAATTGACCATTTACAATCAGACGACATAGACAGTGAGAATAGAAACCTGAACTTAAACTTTTCGCAAAGTTTTACCCAAACCTAAATTTTAAATATCCGTATATATATTGCAAATATCTGAGCATCAACTATTTAATATTTCAATAAAACCAAAGGAATTTAAAGTATCATATTCATATATAACATATAATTAAAAGTATTTGTATGATCATATTAATAATTTGTTATGTGTATTATTTTGTTTTATTATTTGACAGAAGTTATCTTCACATAAACTTAACTAAATATATTAAGTTTTTGTAAAACCATATAACAAAATATTATAAAGAAATGGCAATGCTATGGTTCATGTTGTCCCCTGTTCGTAAAATATTTCTGTTACATTTTTTTTTAAGTCCTAGGACAAGGGTTAGAAAACTTTAAGCCGCATAGCAGAGTATGTACTTATGTTAGTCGTGTGTGTATCTGTCCCTTTCTCTGTCTATAAAGCTATCCTTCTCTCTCTCTCTCTCTGAGTCTGTGTTACAATTTTTGTAGTGTGACCATGCCTAGTTATGTTGCTCAAAAAGCTTTTAGATTTGTGCATGCGTTCAACAGTGTTATTTACACATTCTTCAATAAATGTAAAGAGCAAAAAAATAAAAAGAAATTATAATAATAAAAAAAATATATAATAAAATTTAAATCAAGTATAAATTAAATTTCTGACAATTTTTTTTAGTTTCCCTAAAAATTTCCTATTTCTTTAATTTTTATACTTTACTCTTTTCTTTTCGTTCAATATTTTAGCTGGTGATCCGAACTCCTGGCGCCTGGGAAGGATTGATGAAACTGATCATGAGACGGCCGTTTGAGAGGGATCGACGACGAATTGTTTAGACTTGTGTGTTTTGAGTATTATTAGATGTATATTTTAGGCCATACGCTGAGGAAACGGAAACGGAAGTCCCAGAAAACAAAAGGACAAAAAACAATGGATCTGAGGAAACCAAAAGCCATGATTCGTTACACAGAATTATTTATATATACAAAAATATATATATAGAAAATTGACAATTTAAAAAAAGGGTATTCCTCTCTCTAATTCTCTCTTTTTATATTTTTTTAATTTAGTTTTTTTCCAATTGTACTTTATTTATATAAAGGAAGTATTGCATTTGTGTGTATTAGGAATTTAATAAATTGGTAAAAATGATACAAAATGAGGCATGAAAATAATTATGATTAGAAAATTTGCCATTTTATTTGAAATTTAATTTAATCTAAACCATAAAAACTACAAATGTGACTGCATGAATAATTTTTTTCTAAGTATTGTTTATATTTTTGCTCATTGGCCAAAATGTTATAAGATTTTATTTCCTCTGCATTTTACTTGCCAATTTATTTTGTAATTATTTGTATAAGCCACAGAGAGAAGAATATCCCCAATCAGAGAATGATAATATATACAAACTATATATATATATAAATTAAATTTAATCTAGTTGCAAATTGTATTACGCTATAACTGTGGGCTAGACGGAATGACAGCGCAGAACAAAAACGGAATTAAACGAAGAAAAATGTATTTTTTTATTACCCTAATGTTAAGAGAATTAAGAGAGATATTTAGAAAACTAAAACACAAATCGTTGAGTGTACAACTTGTGCATGAATATATTGTATATGAGTAGTTAACTGGATAAAAAAAAAAGAAATCGAAAACGAAAACATATGTTTGTGGCTAAACCCGCTTATTCAGAAGAAACTGCAAGAGAACAACATTCCACACATTGTCCCACAAAGAACAACACCGATATATAACCCATATATAGTTAATCATAAAAATGTCAACATATACAGTTTCCCCCCATCCCGCCATGTGGAATCGTTTACACCTTTAAACATTTTACAAAACCTGTAAATTGATTTCCATTTTCGTTTGCCTAAAAGTATGATATAGAAAACTGCAGAGAGAGACTCGGACTCGGAGGGAAAAGTTTGTTGAAATGTGAATGGAAGGAAGACCTGACAATGTTTGAAATTGTATATTTTATTACCATTGTTGCTTTTGTATCTCGTGAGTGTGTTATAAAAAGAGAAGAGTAAATGGAAGCAAAGTGAAATATGAAAAAGCCCTACCAATTAATTAATTAACTAATTTTGTTGAGCAATTAAATGTTTAGCTAGGTATTAAATAACCAAAACCAACAATGACTTTATAAAGGTGAGCCAGCGGTGAGATAATTAAATGATAAATCGCGGTTTCTACCCGTTTCACTCATTTAAAACATTTTTCATACATTTATTCAAATGGAATTTGGTTTCATTTCCCACAGAACTTGCCCCCGAAAATTGCATCTCATTGTATTGTTATCGATCCCAACGCTTTCCCCATGTAAGTTAAAGGTTATATAAAATTACAGATACACCTAAAGTCTCCATAAACAAAAGATATACAAACAAAAAAAGCTACAATAGAACAGAAACATAAGAAGAAAAAAAAGAAAATAAAAAACCAAATCAAAAACCAATAGTTCAATGTATTTCGTACCTTTGAGCATAGTTTAAAATAAAGTAGACTGGACATGAAATAAAATATACCTACATTTATTTGGCAGAAACTTGAATTCAATTTGTATTTTATTAAGTATATTTTATATACTTACGTATTTCATTCAGTTTCAGAGGTAAGTTTCAGTCTCCAAGGTAAGGCATATAGGTTTATAAGTTTTCGGAATATATGCATAGTTTTAACCCAGTTTCTTTGGCAATTAATGTATATAATAGGACACAGATCCGGGCCTAAACTTTTGGTGTCGAAATGCAAGGACTGTCCGTGATGCCAAAACTCTTTTAAATATATTTTCAGGCAGTTTTCTCTCCACACACAAAAAAAAGTAAAGACACAAGAATATAAAAAAAAAAAAATGTAAGAATATTTCTCTGAGTAAATACGCGATTAAAAATATCAAAAATAATAAAAACATTTTAATATAATTATAATATAATTTAATATAAAATTTTTTTTAATTATAAAAAAACATATTCTTGAAAGTTTTAAAACAGAAAATATCTATAAATGGTTATTTTGTCAATATTTTATAAAATAAGATAACTCAATTATTTAAGATTGTGATAAAAATGATTAATCGATATTTTTCGATATACCGGACGAAGACAAAGAATAGCATAAACTTGTCTTAACTTTACAAATTAATATTAACTTATTCAGTATTAATTTGTACTTCTTTTATTTTCTACCAAGACGAATATATTTAATATATAATAATGGATTTACTTTGATAAAGGTCTGTTCCGATATATCGAAATCGTAAAAATTGACCGATTTCGATTTTGAAAAACGGGATCGGTGCTCTTGTTCTCTATATCCTAAGTACAAATAGCATTTACCTTTCATTTCGGCCAGACAAAGTTGCCCGTTTTACAAATCATAAAAACCTCACGATATGGAAAAAATCGGAAGATTGTTACGATTTCAATAATTGGAGCAGAACTAAATATATACCATTTATTTTTAAACCTACGTTTTTCGGATGTTTTACCAAAAATACCGATATTTTAACGTGAAATCTGATATTTTTCAATATTTTTTTATTATATTCTATGATGTTTTATATATTTAAATGTTTTTTTGTTATTTTTAATATTATATTGAGGCTGATTTTATATTTTCACAAGACTTTTCTTTTCTATACATTTTTATACGAGTATTTCTTATATTTATTTATTATTTTAAAGCAAAATTAAGTATATATATATACTTAACCCAAGACTTTAATTCGTTAAAATGATGTACCCATTTTCTCAGTGTACTTAGCGGTCTCATCACGTTATTTATATATTCAAATTCTGTGGTGTCCAACCTCTGGTCGCTCCAACTTTGCTGGCTTGTTGGCCGCCGCGGCGCTTGGCTCCACCCACATGTGGGCGGCATAAATAAATAATTTTAAAGCATTTTTGTAGCTGGAAACTTTAATTATAGCGATCGCCCCCCCCAAATGGCAAGCAGTCGTCAAGCAGTGCCACAAGCATGCCACAAGCAGTACGCTTCAGACTAAGCACGAAAGTGTTGCATATATTTAGGCGGGCCACCGCGTTAATTAACTAGGCGAGACTTCAAAGCCTCGTTTGTGCTTTGTGCACTGGTCTGTATCTTAGTACCTGCTTGGCGGTGTACCTTTGTACCTCCGAACAGCGGCCACTCACGTACACACAAGTTGCACAAATACTCCCAGTTTATGTTTATGGACACGGGGACCCTTGGTTTATTTTTAACCCGTCGCCTGGTCACGTGACCACGGGGTTGGGAATCCGGTTGGCACACATCCAAATGGAACAAAAAAAAAATTAAAATGTTACAAAAAGAAAACTGCTACAATATGGCCATAATACCTACAAATTTTCATACATTTTCCACATCGAGATCAACAGGAGCCTTAGGCCTCTGAAAACACGTTTTTATGGTTACACTTAATTTATTTATGACAAAGGACAAGCATCGTATATACTCTCACTCTGGCAGGGTACTATAATTTTGATCAGAAGTCTGCTATGTTCTCCAGTGAATTGAGACTTAAATGCAGTGAAAAATTATTAAAAAGTACTATTTCACTGTTGATTATAGTAAAAATTGTTAAATATGTTATTTTTTAAACATTTTTTAAGAATTATAATAATTTAATTTAATTTAACCTGAAATATGATAAAAAAAATAGTTAAATGTACTTTTTTGCTGTAAATTATGGTAAAAATTGGAAATGCATTTTTTAAAGCAATTTTTTAAATAAACTTAAAAATGTTGTACTTTTTGTAGTAATATCACTGTAGATTTAACCTAAAATTAAAAAAAAGGAGTTAAATGAACTATTTCATTGTTGATTACATTTATAACTTGACATTGAGGTTGTTCTTTCAGCATGTTTATAATAAACTTTAAATTTATTATTTCTGTAGTTACACAACTGCTTAAAATAATAATTTTATGTGCACAAAGGCTTACTTTAATTTCTTTTACATATTACAAATGTAAGATTTTTTCTTCTATGAATCCAAGTATGAACATTTTCTGATTGCCAAAAATACATAGATAACAAAAAAAACTGTTAATAAATATTTGAAGTATTTTTATAAATAAAATTACCAATTCTCTATAACATCAAAAGTATATATATTCAGTGTCATTGATTCCATTTCGGCAAGGGAAAAAACCATCTCACAGATTCATTTAAAAACCATTTATTAAAAAGTATGGTTGACCAGCACTGAATGATTGAGTCCTGCCGATGATGCCTGGTAAATATTTACATATTTACTGTTTTATTTTTATTTTTACCCAATATCCGATTATTTGCAATGAAATTTGACTTTTTCCATATTTTTCAGCAAATAAATCGCTTCCCTTTTTCAATGACTCTCCTGGCAGTTACCTTTATTGGTTTTTGTGGATAATTAAAAGTTCAAAAATTGTTGACTTCATTTATGGGGGGGGGGGGCCAGAGAGGACTTTCTCCTTTGATTTTGTGGTCCATATTCAAAATTAATTGCCGGGCTGCTTTGCTCATTTCGTTTGTTTGCCGCGTAACCCGTAATCCGTAGTCCGTAATCCGTAGAACGTAACCCGTAATCCGTAATCCGCTTCCGCTCCACTTACGCCTGAAGTTGCCACCTGGAGTTGTCGCAGTTGGAGGAGCTGCTGCCGCGTATTCAGGTTAGTCGTTCACCTTAAATCAGTTAATGTTAATCAGCGGGCAGAGTGAGGGGGTGGTTGAGGCGGTTGAGGGGGTGGCTCAGGTGCTGAGGTGGACCTGTCACTCACTCACTCAGTCAATTGCTTTCGTTTCCGTTTGACGCTTCCCTCATCCGGCGACGGGATGAGCAAGTGGTCTGGTTATGGCTCCATCTCCTCCTCCTCCTCCTCATTGGCCAACTGTCGGCATTGTTGTCCCTCTCGATGCCTCGGTGTCTGTGCTGGACACTGTGAGCAAAAATAATGGTCAAAAAGGAGTAAGAAGTGGGGACATTTAATTTTCAAATGGTTGGATCAATATTTAAATTGATAATTGATGTCATTTTAGTTTAAACAAAAGCTTTTTAGCTAAATTGAAAAATCTAACCTTTTATTAGTTTGTATTTTAATTTAAATGGATTTTTCCTTTAATAACAAAAGACTTATCATCTTCTGTCTTGCTTCCACTCGCTCTTTGATGGTTAGCCTAGTTCTAAACCGCGGTTCGAGTACCAGCTGGTGTGATCTTAAAGATTTATTTTATATTTATCTTTAAAATTGCGTGCAATATATATATATAAAGTATCATTAATCTTATTATATCTAAATTTCAAATATCAAAATGTAAAAATAAATCTAAATTCAACGTAAAATATGCTTATGTTAGTATCGAGTATTTTTTATTTAATTTATATTTTGGTTCGATTTATCAAAACGAATATTAATATATTCCAATGTTAAAGTATTTATCAAATCGGAACTATAAAACAATCTATAAATATCAGCAAAATGTTAGTTATTTTTTATTTTTTATGTACTATATGGTCCATAATATTTAATCAAATAATGAATTATCGCCATTTTATAATATTGAATTTTACATTGATCTTTTGCATCAAATATGAAACATGCAATATTGATATATAGATATTTTTATATATTTCTATATATTGGTTTATTATATATATTTATTTTATCATATATATGTATTATATCATATATATTTATTATATTATACATATATATTTATTTTTATAATTTTTATTTATTTTTTAGTATATATGTTTTTTTAATATTAATAATTTGTATATTTCAATATATTCTAAAATCTTTAGAGTATATAGAGGAGACTGTAGTTAATTGACAGTTGTGCAAATGAGAGGATTAGGTTGTTATTTCGCTCACTGCCTCTATATATGGGCTATATAGAGTTATATATATATATATATTTATACAAGTGATTGGGTCAGTCGGGAAGGCAGCGAAGCGTGCCACCCCAAGACCACCTCCACCTGCACACCTTCCTCCCCTCCCAATCCAGCAACCCTTCGCCAAGCGGTTTGGTCAATAACCTTAATTGCTCATCAATTTCCACAGCAGCAGCAGCAGCAGCAGCAACAGCAACAGCAGCAGCAGCAACCTGAACAGCAGCAGCATCACATCAACGGCAAAGGCGCTAATCAGTCAACACAACAGCAACAAATCTGTCCCCGTGGTCTATGTGTGTCAACGTGCCAGGATTCGGAGCGTTCATTGGCTTTGGGTTTCGTGCATTTAATCAATATTTGGACACCAGCAGCAACAACTAGTCCCATCAAGCTCAACTTGAATAGGCGACACCTCCTGACAATGTGTCACAAAATTGTCAAACAAAAAAAAAAATAAGGGAGAACTTTAAGGCACAGGCACACATCCTTTTTTATGGCATAATTTGAACAAAATATCATATTTAAGAAATTATTGTATTATTTAATAAAAAAATATTATATTATAATATATACAAGCATAAATATCGCATTAGGTACTTGGACTCAAACTCAACTCAAGAACGTAAATGAAACCCTTAAAGGTAAATATTGAAGTGCTTAAAGTTCTGTCTTTCTTTGCCCAAAATAGCCAACATCCTTCTGTCAAATAACAAAGGACGACCACAAAAAGAAGGCAAAACTTTGAGAAACCCAACAGCTATCAACTTGAATCTCAACTAAGAGACACAATATATACAAGATCATGACAATAAATGAGCTATATAAAAGCTTTTAAATATTTAATATATTTAAACATTATAATTAGTTAAAATATTTAAATATATACAATATACTTTTTTTTTTTAATAAAGCATATACATAAGTAAAATTTATTATTATTATTATTTATTAAACTATACAACTTTATTTCTATGGCTGGAATAAAATACACGATATTTATACTAGGAATGTATATCGAGAAAGCCATAAGATTTATCGACAAACATATATCGCTCAATAACATATCGAAAATGTAGTATTTGTCAAAATAGTAATGATCGAAAAATAAAGCATTTAATTTAAAAATAACGATATTAAAAAATATAATAAAATTCAATATAATTCGTTTTGTTCTGATTAAATTGAATAAACCGATTTATTAAAAAGAATATTGATTTATCGCAATGTTAAAATATTGATTAATATATAGAATTTTGCGTTAAATAAAGCTACAGTATTTATCGATATTTTGTGTCACTCCAAATTTATAATATTTGAATTTAAAATATATTTTTGACCTTGAAAAATATATTTATTTTTAATCCTCAACAAAAAACGACTTGATCTAGACATGTCTCTCTATGTTTAGCATGACTACACATGATATTTTCCCTTCCAAAGTTCAGCTTAAAAAAGATGAAATATTCACTCTTACAGAATAAAGTAAGACAGCGTCAACAACTGAATATAAAACTGACGACAAGCCGTGAGCAATGTCATGCCCTAACAGGACCTTTTAAAAATGCGCAGGATGCGTCTGCAAACATTTGACAGTTGCAGCAGCAACAACAACAGCTACTCAAAAATAACAAAAAAAAAGAAAAAAAAAGAAAAGGAAAACAGTAAAAAACCAACTAAAAAATAAACTAGAAAAGGGGGCAAAGTAAACTGCCAAAAGGCACAACACAAACAAAAAAATGAAATTTTTCTGTTAGCTTTCTCTTTTGCACTTTCAGTTGGGCAATGTAAAAAATATATATACATATATATATGTAAATATATAAAATAAAACTAAAAGAAAGCTAAAACGAAAACGAAAAAAAAGTGTTGCCAACATTTGCAGTGCATTTAGATGAAAACTTTCACAAAAGTTGTAAACTCTGCTTCTATGTAGTTAAATGCTTAAATTAAAAGAGTGGAAAAGGAAGCTTAATTCTATGGCAAATTAAAGGCAACCCTTGAACAACTTGTTGAAATAAGGCACAGATTTAAATCAGACAAAACCTTAAGTAAATACATCAAAATATATTATTATTTAATTTTTAATTTAATTTCTAACTGTTTGCTTATAGTAAATAATTGCCAAAAGTTATTTAGCTGTTAAAGCATTAGCTTTAAAAATTTTGAAGTTTTCATTTACAGCTCTCCTTGGCATGTTTCTCATACATTTCTCCTGTAGGAAATACCACTTCGTTTCTGGTTTTTCTTTTCTTTTATTTTATTTTTTTTTGCATTCAAATCTCAGCCCTGCTATTTATTTCTTTCGGCAGTGAAGCCTCGCTGGAAGGCGGCTTTGCTGCGCTTCCCTTTTTATACTTACAGAACACCATGGCCTTTGCTTGCAATAATCTGCAGCTTTTGTTTTCTATTCACTAGATGATTACTCGGGGCTCCCATATGCACTCAATTCTACACTTGAAAAAATGTAAACAATTTCTAAGTATTTTGGTTTATTTAAAAGAAATAGCAATTGATTGGAAACCCCTGATAAATGGTGTCTAAAGGTATGCTACAGAAACAAAGAAAATTAAATTTGAAGCCTAACAATATTTAAGTCTTTTATACTTGCTTTAAATTTTTACAACGATTTCTTAGGCAATCTTGTATATTTATTTCATTTTATTTAAAGCTTAAAGAATTAAAATAAATAAAAATAGCATTTGATTTGAAACCCATGATAAATGGTGTCTAAAAGTATGATATAAAAACAAGGAAATTAAATTTCAATTTGAAACCTAACAATTTTTAAGTCTTTTTTACCTTTTTACTTGCTTTAAGTTTTTACAATGATTTCTTATGTAATATTGTATATTTATTTCATTTTATTTAAAGCTTAAAACATCAAATTATAAACATGGTAGGTGCTTCGAAATAAGAGTTTTAAAGTCCCTAAAAAAGGTGTATAAAATTATGCTACAGAAACAATGAGTTTTTATGTCTTTTTAAATTGTTTTAAAATCCACAACTGGGTCAGTTCTTTATATTTATTTCGTTCAATATAAATCTCAAAACCTCAAATTAAAAACTTGGAAGGTGCTACCAAATTTTTGAGGGTTTTAAAATCCTTTAAAAAATGTGTCTAAAAGTGTCCCACAAAAAAAAAGTTTGGGGTACCAAATACATTACAAATACAGACATCTTTTCTAAAGAATTTATACTAAAACAAAAGTGATTTTTGTATTCATTTATCAGTTTTAGATCAACTTTAAATATATATTTATATACATTTTTCTTTGCGGTGTGACCTTTGCCGCTTTATCTACTCAGCTTTTTGTTCTGAACTCTGCACTTGGGCTTAAGGCCAAACAATTCCGCACTTTCACTCCGTTCTCATCGGCCAACTCAGCAGTGCACTTAACAAGGTGCTTCGAGCCAAAAGCCAGTTTGTGTGTGTGCCAGCTGTGGGTGGGTGGGTGGGTGGGTTAGGGGGCGGTGGTAACTGGCGGACAGGTGATTTTCGGGGTCTTCGTTATAGTGCCTTTAATGTGGCACAATCATGGCACGAACTTGGCCCAATCACATGTGGGAATTCAATTAAATAAACGAGACTTGCACGGGGCCACAAAGGTAGATGTTGTAGATGAAGCAGATGAAGTAGATGGTGAAGACACACGAATTGGGGGGCTGCAATGAATGCTTAGATTTGCAGCAAAGTGCAGCAACAACAAGGACGAGTTCCCACATACATTGGATCCTTGTACACACATATGTACATATGTATGCACAGGCTTGTGCACGCATACAGATTTACGGTTATATCCCCTAGCGACCGGAAGTCACTTTTAGCTAACAACGGAAGTTGCAAACGTCTGCTGGTTGTTAGTTGCCACTGGGCCACACAGAGAGAAATAGTTTGGTGTCATTGTCACCAGTAAATTTGCAGTAAAAAATTGTTAATATGTACAAAATTATTGAGATTTTAAAAGATAATCTGATAAGCTGATTCCGTGACGGAATCAAAACAACTTTATTTATAGACTTTCCCTTACATGTCTTCTCACAAACGATTAAATAAAGACTTGAGTCACAAAAAATTAATATATCGATAATAGGGATTTAACCTTTGTGCGATAATTTAATGCTTTGTTTGATATATCGGTTTAATAAGAAGGAATTAAAAGGAAATAAATATAAATATAATAATAATAAATAAAAAAAATATATTCCAGTTATGTTTCTATAATATTGATATTTTAACGTTAAATGCGATATTTATCGATCTTGTATACATAAAAAAATCGAATTTACCATATTTTATGATATGATATTGAGCACTATAATAAAGTCGATATTTTATAACAAAATTTTTCTTTAAAAATGCGTTCTAAAAAAGTATATTTTAAAATTGTTTAGAAAACAAAGATAATTAATAATATACTTTTTTATATTATTATATAATAAAACTATAAAAATACTATTTTCTAATGTGTTTACGATATATAAGTATTGAAATTAAAACAATTCAAAAGTTAAAAGCTAATATTTGAAATTTGAAAATGTATAAAAAATATTTTTATATTTTTAATATTAATTTGAACATGATAATTGTTTCGATATTATTATAAAGGACTTTTCCTACCGATTAACTTTTCTTGCTAGAACACACTGAAAATACATTTGTTATTAAAATAACAACAAAATAATAAAGAAACAACAAATATAAATGTTGTTATTTGTTTCATGCATATTTTAATATTTTTTCTTAAAACCCAAAGCAATATACCTAAGGAAACGTAACTATTTTATTTCCAGTGCAATTATTTAGTCAATCTTTAATAATTCGTCGATTATTGTTTGTTATTTCCATACATATTTGTCAAAAGAGCTGGAATTATTTATAAAGGCCAAATAAATGGTTAAAAAAAATCGAATTTTTGGAATTTTTGTGCCTGTGCACTTGCAAAAATTCATTTAACATTGGCCATTGGCCACTATCTTTTTGGGCTGAAACGAGGTGGACGAATCAGGGATTGCTGATGGAGTTGGAGACCATCAAAGCAGAGATAAAATATATGGCTGATGTGCTTTATAATCGCCACTGCGAGAGGCGGCGGCGGCGGCATCAGCAGCCGCAGCAGCCGAAGGCCCACATCGTTTCGTTTCGTTTTACATGGCCGAGTCCTTTGGCCAGGACCAAACTTTCTGTTAGTCGAGTGAAAGTTCTTCAGCGCAGCGGACGTGCCCGCAAATACCAAATATATTTTTTTTTTGGGTTTGGCGCGCTTTCAAAGTGTTGAAATTGTTCATGTTTTAGTTTTAGATATATTTTTTTTGGTGTTTTGTTTGGTTTTGAGGTTGATTTTTTTGTTTTTGTGAAGTGTATTCAGAATGAGGGATCATCCGTTGGTGCCCAATGTGTTCCGTGTGGCCTCCACACATAGCATCAACAGCGAGAATCCCTACAGCAGTGCTTACAAGACAGCTAAGAACGTCAGCAACTGCAACACGCAGCAGCAGCAACTCCAGCAGCAACAGCAGCAGCAGCAGCAGCAGCAGCAGCAGCAGCAGCACGGCAGCAACGCCATTGAGCAAGAGCCACTGCTTCCCCCGCCGCCGCCGCCCATTGCTATCCATCAGCTGACCACCAGCGCTTCCATTGAGCACAGTCATCCCTCGCAGCAGCTGCAGCTGCAACACCAACAGCAGCAGCAGCAGCAGCAACACTCGCCGTATGCAACATTGCCGCGTGGCCAGCGCCTTGCTTCGGATCAACAGCAGCAAACTGGCGTGATCAATACAATCTCTGGCAGTATTCCGGCCACTGGATTTGGCACTATGTCTGGCAGTTTCAGTGAACTGCATCTCAACAATATCAGCAATATTGGCAATCATAATAGCAATAATAATAATAGGAGCAACAGCAACCACCGACGACAGCAGCAGCAGCAGCAGCGACAGGTGGCCACCTTGGGTCACTACAAGACAGCCAAGGAGATGCAACAGCATCAGCATCAGCAGCAGCATCAGCAGCAGCAGCATCAGCAGCAGCAGCAAAATCACCATCAGCAGCATCAGCATCAGCAGCAGCAGCAGCAGCAGCGACAGCAGCTGCAACATCGCCTAGGCACGGGTGTTGCTGGTGGCGCTACCGATCCCCAAGGTAGAATCACAAGCATGGGCAGTGTCAGCGGGAGTTACCTGTGGCTCCTAACACCTGTTGCGGCCAGGTTAGTAAAGAATCAGAGTTTGCTATAACTTGTTACATCTTATATTGATCTTGCCCAAGAATTATGATACTGTCTGAGAGGCAACTATCTTAATTCCTTAAAAAATACCAACTAAATTCTTGAATTTTTTAAATAACTAGTGCACAATATTAAATATTAATATTAACCTCTAGTCAAAGCATTATTTTAATAAAATATTTCATATATTGAGAGATATTTTTGCTGCTTTCTAGTTGCTTATTTCTATTTCTGAAGTTTTGAAAGCTCAATTTGAAAACGTCAATTTATGGCACTGCCTTAGATCGACGATAAACAGCTTGAATTCCGGTTGCCTGAATTCCTGCAAAAGACGCACTCACACACACACACACTCTGGGGAAATTTCCTGCTTCTAAGTTCTGTTTAAAGCAACTAAAGGAATGCGATAAGAGCGATTTCCAAGCTTCACGTGGCAGCCACAACAACATCAGTCACAGCAGCAGCAGCAGCAACATCGCGGCAATGGAACTGGTACAGGCAGCTCGTCCTTGTCACAAGAGCAAACCAAGAAACATCCTTGGCTGCCTCCTTCATCCTTGTTGCTTGACAAATAATTGTGTTAGCGACACAAATCACTGCAAAGTGGGCTTAATTTGTTCGCAAACTATTTCGCACGAAGGTGCACAGAGAGAGAAATCACTTGATAACACTTTTATTTGTTATTTAATAAATGGTTTGGGTGATGTAAATTTGTTAATAATAATCTAACAAACCGGAATATAAATATTATAAATATTATTAAAAAATATAATATATAAAATAATTAGATTCTCTCTGACTGCTTTTCACACTTTAAGAGTTAAAAATGCAGAAACCAGTAGGAGTTAGAGATGGGAGTTTCATTTTGGCATTATTGCCTGCTTGAGATTCTTCTGCAGATTGCGATCGCAGGCTCCGAGGGCATGCATGCGCATGAAGCCCGCCGCTCGGAAGATCTGGCCACACCTATCGCACTTGTGTGACCAGCTGTGGTGTCCGGTATCCCGTTGATGCTTGGACAAGCAGCGGCTTTAAAGACATGATATTATAACATTGTTTAATTATTATTATTTTATAGAGAAAAACCCACCGCATTTCAAACTCCTTCTGGCAATTGTCCTCCGGACAGATGAAGATGCGAGGCGGCAATGTTAACTTGTATTGTTTTTCCGCTGACAAGTTCTCCTTGTCCTCCACCGAAAATTCTCGCTTCAAAATGGGCATGGCCTTGACCTTGGTCAGTTGGAGCTTCTGGGAACTGGGAACCAGGTTATGGGTGATGTCGGGCAGGACCTCCTCTACTTCTTCCTCCGACAGCTCCTCCCTCTTGATCTCAATCAACGGGCTCACCGCTTCGGATGAGTTCTCCAAGTCCTGCTCTTCGCCTTCCTGCGTTGGCATTCCGCCCACCTGTTGGGCAAAGTCCGAGACAATCTTGGCCATGGTGGCGGCCGTGGGACGACGACCACGTTGCCGGAACCTGGCAATGTGGCTAAATTCATGATTGGCCTCCGTGGGATCATATTTGGGCATCAGATCCTGGAAGTTTCGCTCCTCGAGGCTGCGACGGACCACAATGCTGAGCTGATCACTGGCCAGCCACTCGTCGCTGTTGTACTTCTCGCTGGACTGGCTGCTCAGCTCCTGGTATGACTTGAAGCGTCGTCGACAGGATCTGTCGTAGGTCTGAGGTCGGGCCGGCTCCTTGGGTCGCTCGAACAGGGGCAGGCTCGGGTGCACAGCTCGAGCAGCTAAATCAGAGATTACTTTATTAATTGGATTTGTATTTCTCAAAAACTGTTCAACTGTTCACAACTTCGGCCAGTGTTCGTGTTCACCTTCGTAGCGCTCGTAAAACTCTTTACGTTTATTGTCGTAACGATTGGAAAATAAGCTTCGCATTGTTCGGTATATTTTTTTTGTCTTCTCGGTGAATTCTAGAAGACAGAAAGTATGAGTATGAAGATTAAAGTGGACAAAAATCAGGGGCTGTGAGAACTACCAGCTGCCATTGACAGTTGCAAAAAGTTGGTGACAATCCTGCCAAGGCCAAATGTGGCAACTTTTCCGCCTTTATGCTTTTATAATTGCAAAGTCTATTGTTTTCTCTTTTTTTTTTTTTGCGAATTATAAACTAATTTTGTGTAAAATGAGCTAACATAACCAGGCCGTGAAATTCAAGTGAATAAAAATTCTATGATGGTATTATAGAGTCTTAGGAATTGAAAAATATATTTGTGTTTATTAATTTAACATATTTAAAGTGTAAACTGATTTGTGAAACAAGAGCTTGCATATAAAGGCCGTGAAACTAGAGTAAAAAGAAATCGTTTGGAGTTACATATGTATCTTATTATTTATATTGTCTTTGGTAGAAACTTAAAGAGTTTCAATCAATTTAACAAAATGAAACTGTAAACCGTATTAACTAAAAAAATCGTATGGCATTACATAGCTTATTTTTTTTAAGGTCTAATCAAAGACATTGAATATTTTTAAAACATTTTTTTTTATTTTAAAAATATCAACATTCAAAAATATATAATAAATAGGGCACTAATCAACACACTTTTGCTCTTGCAAATATTCCACCTCGCGAACTTAACAAATATTTAGCTCCTGAACCAGTGCTCTGAGTGTACTCACGAATGTATTCATGAGTAAGTACCTGGGGGCAACGCAGCCTCTACGAATAATACCCAACACCCACTGACCTTTTTCTTTATTGCATTTCAATTGCTGCCTTTTTTTCGCAGATACATATTTTAGCGTCAACAATTTTATTTGAGCCAGTCGAGTTTTTTTTTTAACTTTTTTTTGGGTGACGACTTTTATTTGCATACCACAGTATATGTGTATGTATGTGTGTTGTGTGTGTGTGTGCGATAGGATGTGTGGAGAAAGGATGAGTGAGACCCGCGGCACACATTAACTTTCTTTTTGTTTTTTGTCAGATTTTTGGCATCGCTTT
This sequence comes from Drosophila punjabiensis, assembly GCA_008042585.1. Taxonomy (NCBI): domain Eukaryota; kingdom Metazoa; phylum Arthropoda; class Insecta; order Diptera; family Drosophilidae; genus Drosophila; species Drosophila punjabiensis. The sequence goes on along the minus strand of VNJR01002310.1, from coordinate 120,315 downwards.
TGAGGCCAATGCCCTCAGCCACGGGCCACAGAGTCAGGTTGAAGTATTTTTTAATCAGCAGACACACACATACACACCAATACACACACAAACACACCAACACCAACAGCAGCACACCTCAACACTTAATTTTCGGATTGAATCCATCATTCCAGGCATTTCCATTGATTACTTCTCGACTGAGTTCTTGAATTCGATTTATGGAATGCAATTTTTTCCACAAAAAATTAACTTCAGACTTTTTTAACGATTCGAAAATCAAAGAAAATATTTAAGCATAAAATATATTTAAAACTAATTACTTAAGTTAATTTCATTTTCAAGCTTAAAAAATGTTTAAAAGAATATATAAATAAATATCACAAGTTTACTACAAAACTTTATTTTTGAAATCCATCTCAGTAACTTAGTTATTCAGCTTATTAAGCTTTTGATTTGATTTATTTATTTTTCTATTTCCTTGGCGTTGCCATCTAATTTAAGCAAATTGAGGTTAGTTTCGTCTCGCTACGTCTTGAGATCGAATTTAAGGAATGAACTTTCGTGTGTATGCAAAATAATGAATTAGATTTTATTCACACACTTTTCTCTCGTTTTATTAAAATATTTTATTGAATAAAGTCATTGTGCAGATTTTTCTTGGCCTTTAATTGCAACATTCTTTTTAAAGTGTTGAACAACTCCCAACTCTGTTTAAATTAAGTGGCAACGCTGAGCGGAAAGGTAAACAAACTCTGCCAATTTTTGGCAAACAGTGAATTTTATAGAAAAACTACATAAGTGAAATCATAGAAAACCTATTAAACTAAAGCCCAGATGAAGGAGAACAAAATAAATAGGATTGTTTTTAACTTGTTAGTTTATTAATCTGAAAACTGAACTTTCAATTGGAACTTTTGTTCACACAATGTGGAGGCTGGTTTTGGACAAATGTTTGTGTTAATTTTCAATGGCAAAAAAGGCCAAAGAAGTTTCATTTCAATATAGGAAAATCTGTATTTGAAGCAGGGAATACAAATATTGCGGAATAATTTTCGCATTTCATCTATTATTTTATATATTTAATTAATCTTAAGCTTAATTTCACTTACGATTCAATGGTTGCTTCTCTCAAGTATGACCGTGACCTTCTTTCTACCAGAATGCCTAGAATTAGTATTATATTTAATAATGAAAGCGTGATATAAACCGCATTAAATTTAAATTCATCGATAGTTTAGATTTAAAATTAATGAAAAATAATGCAAGTCTGGTTCGATTCTGACTAGGATCAGATCTTAGCGGCTTTATTTGATTTTAAATTGAGAAACTGACAATAAAATCAAGGTAATTAAGGCTGTGGATTTAAAAAATGCTCAAAAAAAGTATAGATTTACTTTGAATAAATTTCAAAAGGGATTTTTAAGAATAAGATAAGTAACACAGGACTTGGTCCTTAAACGCTGCCTCTCTCTCTTAGATTTCCTAACTAAACTCGAAAGCAAAATATCCTTAGGCGTTATGCATCTTATTCTCTATATTATCGTTACCTTTTTATGTAGATTTAAGCTTTAAAAAATATAATTTCAAATTGACTTTTGTATACTTGATCCTTGCAGCATTTCGGTGGCCATTGTCATAGCCGCCCTTGCAGGACCTCAGTGGCTTTTCACGGAGGAAAAGCTGCCCAATTACAAGTACAATGGGACTGCCAACATAAATGCTGTGGACGACGGCGCCTATGTCACCAAGTACACAAAGTCCAGTCTTTGGATACTGTGCAACACGCAGCCAGGTGAGTTTTTTTTTTAAAGCTTCTTCTTCGGTATTGAAAAATGAAGACGAATGGGACAGGTGTCGATTTTCGAATGTGTAATGCTTCTTTTTTGAGAGACTGCAGTTTTTGAATGCTGAAATTGCGCATACGTCATGTGGGCTTTTGCTTTTGGAAAATCAAAGTGCAATCAATCAATCAATCAGTCAGACTCGTAATTAACAGGAAAACTTTTTTAAATGTCTTGCTGTTCATTTTGTTTTTTCACAAAACGTGGAAAACGTGATTAACAAGAAAAAGTTTGTCTTTTAAGGGAATTATGTACTTAGTTTTATGCAATTTACAGAGGTAAATGGGAATTATAAACAGTTAAAACTAATTGGTTTGAAATTGATTTTATTTACACTATTTTTTTTACATTTAATAACAAAATCAGGTTTTTAGGATTTTTTTTTGTATAGAATTCGTGCTTTAATTTGAATTATAATTTTATTTGTAAGCGTTCATCATTATTGCTTCTAATTAGAGAAAAGAAAGAAGTCTTAAACTGGATTTAAAAGTTAAGAAATTTAATTATTTTATAAGTACATATTTATATAGGTAAATATAATTCTAAATTAATGTCTTTATATTTGTTTATTTAAATTTCTAAAGGACTCGATGTCGATTCTTATAATTGCATTAAGATTGATTATTTCCCCAAGGAGGGCTATCAACCGGATCCGCATGACTCAACTGCGGCAATACCCTGTATGTACAAATAATATATAAATATAATATATATAATAAATATTTATAATAATATAATATAATAAATATTTATAAATATATATTTTTTAAACATAATTCAATAGGAAAATATGTCTTTGGAATATATTTATTAATGTTAAGCTGCTTGCTGCCAAATGTATATTTTAAATTTATTTATTATAATACTTCTGAATGATATTTCAGAATTTAATAATATTTACTTGCACGTTATTAAACATGCTTTGAATATAAATTAACATTCTCCTTTTGTTTACTTCCAAGTTAAACATTAAACATTTTTAGTTTTAATTTTAAATAAATAATTTTCTTATATTTACTTGCAAGTTATTATATTTATTTTCCAATCTTATCTGAGAAAATTTTAAATATACATATTTTTTTATAGATACCGTAACAAAGTCATGCCCCATTTTTCTGGCCGCTGGCGTATTTCTGATGATCAGCTTTATAGTCTTTCTGATTCCCACTTGCTCGCATCGAAATAACCTTTATTACTTCAGTGCCGGCATTCTCTTCATTGTGAGCGGTAAGTAATCATTTCGTAGAATCCTTTAAAAGGATATGAAAAATATTTCATTTGATTCACAGGACTGGTGATGCTGATTGGACTGATTGCTTATATATCAATACTGAAGGCAGAGATCGGATCGAAATTGCGACCCCGATCCCCCCTTCAGCCGGCCCTCGTGAAGGTCACATATGGTCAGAGTTTCTTTCTGTTCGTCTTTGGATTTATTGTCACCGAATTCGTGGGTGTATTGAATATATTTCTCTTTATAAACCTGCAGGAGGTTAACTACTACAGTGTGAGTAAATCATTAATCTATATATTTTGAATTGTTCTTTAAGAGAAATAATATTTTTTAAATATATTTGTTGCTTTTCAAGAGAAATATTATTTTTTAGCAGAGTTTAAATATTATAAATGGCATAAAATATCGATATTTCTTTACTATATAAATATTTGACGCAAAAGAATATTTTAAATTAAATATTTGGCATTTTTGAAATATTTTTGTATGTTATTAATATTTAAACATTAGATGCAATATATTTCTTATTTAAAAACTCGATAAAATCTTAAGGATATTTTCGATATAATATTAAGCTTCTGGCTTCCCTCTCCTTTCATCACTTAAACTCTAACTTGCATCCTTTAATCCTTGGGGCAGCCACTGGCTACCTTATATATCTCTCACTCAAGAGCAAAAACCTTTCAGCTAAAATGCATATCCACATCACAGACCTTGTCCCCTGAGATCACATACCAGCATTTCCCTGTGCTTTTTTTTTGTATCAATAAATTCTGCTTTTTACATTCTCATCTATATATATTTCCTGATCAATATACTTATTTCCCCTTTCCAGCGCCTGCCCTGCTTTAGCGTGGCCAATATGCAGGCCAAGTTCAAGGAGGACCAGCAGCAGGCACCAATGAGTCACTCCTACAAGCGGTACAAGCAACCCGGCAATGCCGGCAGCCAGGAAGGACTCAGTGTGTCGAACCGCAATTGCAGGGACATGCTTCAACCGCAGAGGAACCATCACCAGGAGGCGGCAATGCCGCAGCCACAGTCGGGAATCCTTAGAAGCACCACAATCAATGCACGACCGCATCAGGTGCATGATGCGCGACGCGGCTTGCCGGGACACCTTGGACAGCAGCAGCAGCTGGGTTATCCTGGCCAGGCCCAGACCCTGCCGGGAGCCTGTCGCAAACATCCAAATGCTGGATCGAATTTGAATCTAAACAACGATCTGGCCAGAAGGTGAGTAAAGCCATTGATTAATCTTTAAAAAAATATCAAAATTATTTAATACAATCTTTTAGATTCTATTTTGAGAAGCCGGCTGTGTCCAAGTGCAACCTGCACTCTCGCAGCTTTGCCAAATCGCTGAACGAACTTTGCACTGAGACATCCGTTTCTACTCCTGTTCCCATGCCTGAACCTCTTCCTGCTCCTGCTCTCTTTGCCGATCTGCCGCAGGAATTTCCACTGACACGTTCAGTGTCCACTGCCACAGAGATTTATACGGCGCCACCAGCACCAGTAGGAGCAGCAGGAGGAGGAGGACCCTCCTCCTCTGTGCAGATGAAGGGGAAACAGCAGCGGAATATGGCCACCAATACAAGGTCGAGGTCGGGTCCAGGTCCAGGTCCAGGTCCAGTTCCAGACGATGCCCAGTCGCGTTTGTGCGGCCTGAAGCGGGGACTGCGAAAGACCAAGGACGAACTGTTTCAGGAATTTTGTCGCCGGGCTGGGATGCGCAGCAAGCCCAAGAATATCTACTACATAAGTGGCGGAGACGAGGGTGAGGAGGGTGGACAAGGCGAGGAGATGGCCAAGCGTGAGGATCCCTTGGCCAGTCCAGCTTCAAATTTAAATTCAAATGCAGGGAATGACGATGATGACGACGACGATGCCGATGGCGATGATCATGGTTTCAGGCAGTTTCGCTTGGAGGAGGATCATCTCTACGTTGTGGGGGGTGGGTTAACCATTTTATTATAAGTAAATGCTAAAATATATAACTTTCCTTGCCTCTAGATCATGCCCAGTTGGTGGTGCCGCGTCGGTCGTCCATGTGCGTGGATTCCATGGGACAAAATTTGCGCCGCTTAAACTCGAACCTTTCCCTGCACACGGATCCCAGCTATCCGGGAGTTGGCTATCCCAATATGCGCATGTCCCTGCCACCGGCCAGTGATCTTGGCCAGAGTCGGACCTTGCCGCGCTGCTTCCTCCGGCAGTCCTCGGATTCCTTGCAAAGTGCTTTCGGTCTGGGCTCCAGCCAGCAGAGGTTCTCCCAATTGATGCTGAATTCCCAGCAAATCCAAAAGCAGCCTCAGCAGCAGCAAAATTGCTACCTCTCCACCTTGGCCTTGCCGCAGGTCTCGCAGGCTCCGCCGCCAGCCAAGCCGCAGGTGCAGTGGCCCGCGGCAATACCCTCGTCGCCATCAAACTACTCGAATGGCTACCAACAGCATCCGCAGCCGATTTATCCAACAACAACAGGACAGCCTCCTAAATTTCAACGTGGCTATGCCTTCGATGATCCCCAAAGGAGATCTAGTTTCGTGAGCGAGGCCTTCGATCTGGATGAGATCGAGAGGGAGAGGCGGCGCTCGCATGCCAGTCTCTTTGGAATCAATCAAATAGATCCCTATGATCTCATCAATGGCACAGCCGTCTAAGCAGATAGATATCAAAAAATAAAAGTAAGAACTATTAAACCGAAGAGAATATCAAGAATAAGATGCATAACGCACAAGCACATTTATTTGCACTCACTGGAGTCTCATTGGAGAGCCTTGAAAAATAATTAAAATATAATAATTAAAGTATAATAAATGGAATGCGCTTCAAGGAGAGAGTACACAGGATGCGTAAGCAGACAGGCAGATCTAGAATATTTGAGAAGACTTGCACTCATACAGTCTTTGTCTGCAAACAAGAGAATGCTCTTGCTCTCTTTGTCTCGCCTTTAAGAGAGCCTAGAGACAGCTTTAACATCGCCTGGCGTTATGCATCTTATTATTTTAATTGTCTTTGTTTAAAAATATGAGCTCATTGACCCTTGATTTACATTTTTCTTTGTTGATTAATGAAATATTCTATAAAACTATCTATTGAAAAAAAAGTATTTAAAAAAAGCTATTAAAATAATAATAATAAAATCTAAATTAAAGGTTTATATGTTTATCTGTAAATGCGCACAATTTTAGGCAGTACAAATTGATATATAAATATAAATAAAAACATATAAATAAATAAATAAATATAGAATATATAAATGTAAACTAAACTTAAATGGAAACACACAGGTCTCTGAAAATTAATAATAAATCGATGCGCACAATTTTTGGCACAGAGAAAGGATATCGCATTTAACTTTTGTTTAAATTGGGGGATTAACTTAAATGTCTGCTTAAATGTTATAAATTATTTGTTAAGTTAAGCCAGACATTCAGGTGAGTTCTGTACCAACTCGGCCACCACCTCACCTTCAGTTCGTTGAATTTTAATTAAAGGTCCGCAAAGTTTCGTGTGTGATTTGTGGCTCCCAGTATATCGGGGTCATTGCGGAGGGACGATTGACGCCAAATCAATTTCCAATAAACAATGAATAATGAAATCAGCAACTCATGTCATCCAATGTGCCTGCAATTCTATTAACTTTCACACAATTGGCATTGGAAAATAATCACATTTATTTGAAATTGTGACATCGAAACTCGCTTTGCAAAAAAATGCCCCAAGCGTTGAATTAGAAAATATATAAAAAAAAACTATTACGGGTAAATTAATTTGGTTGATTGGAGGAGGTTAACCAGCATCCAATCCTGCTTAGCCGCAGGATATTGTGTTTTTAAATTGACAAACAGAAATTGTGGATGGCCTTTAACTGTGCGTATCCTTTGTCTGGCAATATAAAATTTAAAGTAATTTAAAACAATTTAAAGAAAGGTCAGCTCTTCAAGCTGGATCCTCAGGCAATCCGTCCTCAAATCGCTAGGTCCAGGATCCTGCTTTGAAGAAGAAGGAACCTAGGTATTTGTAAAGGATTCTTGAGTGCTTTCTGGTGTGCGATGCTCTTGTTCAGTATGTGTGGCTGCCTGCTCTGCCTTTTGTAGGGTTTCCGAGGCTCCTTGAAATTATTAATAAATATTTGTATTAATTATTAAATTAATTTATTTTTATTATTAAATTTATCACCTGTACCTTCCGCTTCCGATCACAACCGGAACCCCCTTCCTTGAACGGATGAAAGTCCTCGACGTTGATTGCGTTTTAAGTATTTGGTGAATTTACGCAAAAGTTCGCGCTCAGCTTTGTGATTGTCGGCTTGGACTTCATTTGAAGGTAAGGACTGCGGGGATTCACACTCGCCATCGATTAGCTTAAGGACATTTTCAATTCGGTTACGCTCATCCTTGCGTAGCTCCAGGTCCAGCTGGTGGCGTGTCAAGCAGGGCACACCGTTGACCAAGAAGTAAGGCCTATTTTGTTCATCTCTGCCATGACCCATGGTCTCGAAGAGGTCTTCCTCGGGATCAGATTCCACTTTCGATGCCTCTTGTACTTGAACATCCGTATTCTCCTTCTTCATCATTGTTTCTGGAGGTAAATTAATAGAAATGTAATGTAATAAAATAATATAAATAAATTTATAAAAAACTCACTACACAAAAGCGATAATATATTTTTCTGACTGTTTCTTAGCAGTCCGTCAAGGTGCAGAAGTGCAAAGCGTTAAACTATGTCAATTTTTCCACCGAAGCAACGCAAACGTAATATAAATATAATAATGATTTTAAACCAAAAACTAACAAAACAGGAAATATAAACTTATTTTGCTCTTTGGAATAAATTTGTAAAATATATTCAGAGCATGACTTGCCTTTACTTGAATTTGAGTGAGATATAAGCTTGCTACTTGGGCAAGAGCATACTTGATGCGATTTTAAAAATTACTTAAAAACTTTTAAAGCTTCAACTGCAAAGAACTAAATAAGATATAAATTACTTAATTTATTTATCATCTAAGTGGGTCTTCTTCGTTTGGTGAACAAATTCAGTGTGGAATTCTGTGTGCAACAGGGATGCCTTTAGGAAGCCCTTTCCAAATCGGCATATGGTAAGCTGCTCCCTTTTATATAAAATTCTGCATTATTTGCTCAGGGGATTGTCTCTTGAAAATGTCTCCAATTTAATTTAGTCTTTATTATTTATAAAAGTATAAGAACTTTGCTGAACAATTAAAAATACAAAAACGTAAAAATGCTTCCAGGATCAGAAGTTATTTGTTTATTTGTCTAAAAATGGCTAGATCGACTCGGCTGTTAATGCTGATCAAGACTGTCAGGTCAGAATCGACTGCTTCATTGCGTTCTGAGCTCTTAACTGAAATTCTAATACCCTTCAAGGATACATGAAATGGTATGTTTTATTAATTAAAACACACAGTTTATAGCCTCCGTTTCTATATATATATATAGATTTATATATAGTTATATTATGTGTAAAACAGCAATTTCATAAAATCTCCAACTATAAGTTCATTCGCTTCCAGAACTCTTGGCTAAATGAGACCTCCGGCGTGGTGTCCGCCGGACCCAATACTGCGCTGGCAACCAGCTCCTCGAAGGAACCACCACGAGATCTCCTCCTGGCCAGACTGCTTGGCGAAGTGCTCGTGCTGCTGCTGCTGCTGCTGCTGCTGATGTCCACCTGGAGGCCAGGTGACTGCTGCGCTTCCTGGATCGGATACAGAGTGGGTGCAGTGTGGGGCCGTGGCGGCACAAGTCTCACATTTCCCGCTCCCCTCGTGGGAGCACTCAGAGGTCTCGCTGCAGGCTTGCTCTGCTTCGAGGATTTTTGAGCAGACATCTTCGTGGCTTTGCTGGGCACCAAGGGACCACCGAAAAGCAGCTCCATCTTGGCCATGGACTGCTGGAGCTTTTGACTGGGAGATCGGGCCACTCTCAGGGAGGGATCCTCCAGGCTGGAACTGTCGCTGCTGCTATCTAACAGGGGATTCGGAGAGCGCAGACCGAGGGCCTCCTTAGCTCGTCGAAGGAGCAGCCTCATCTCATCGTTGCTGCTGCTCCTCGAGGGCGTGATATCGATATCAAGTTCCGTGGGCTTGATGACACTCAGGACCTTGGGCATCTCCGCTGGTAACCAATCCATCGATGGTTGCAGCTTCTCTGCCTGCTTCAGGGGCTCTGTCTCTGCCACCTTCTCCTTGTCCAAAATAATCTCGCCCAGCAGTTTCTTGCGTGCCTCGGTTATGGCATTTGTGAAATGATACTTGTCCTGGTCATGACCCTCCTCTAGCTCCGAAAGCCAGAGCGGTGAGGACAACTTGGAGTCCGGAATTGGAGGCTGGTTCTGTAGTTCCTCTTCTACCTTTTGAGCTGATTTTTCCTCGCTTAAAGTTCGATGTCGCTCCATAAAGTTATCTAGTTTCTGAGGCTGCTCCCTAGATGGAGGTATCCTTTGCTGTTTGAGGAATTCCTTGTTAGACTTTTGGTTGCCACCTGAACCAGGACTGGGCGTGTTGGCCCTTGACTTCTCCAGATAACTGAGAAAGCTTTGCTCCAGCAAGTCACTCTCCTCTTCCAGCTGCTTCATGCGATTTCTGGAAGAAAAATTAAGTTATGTTAGATTAAGATACAGATTTTTAAGAGTTTTATAAACTTACTTGGCACTGAGTAGAGCCTCTTCAAAGCTGGGTCCTTGGGAGGATTGGCTCAGGGACAGAATGGGCTGTGGTGTGGGTGGTTCTACGGTATTGGTGGCCATATCATGGAGTGAAGGTTTTACGGGTGGAGAGGGTTTTACGGGAGGAGAGGGTTTAACGGGAGGAGAGGCTTTAACTGGACTTTCCTTTAACTGTGGCGAAGATCCTGAGGCTGGAGCACTAGCAACAGAGGGTGCTACCTCTGCAGTAATGACTTTTGCTGGTTCAGGATCATCTTTTGCCACACTTACAGGAGGAAATCCAGTTGCAGGAGGAAGACCAGTGGCAGGAGGGGTTCCAGTGGCAGGAGAAGGTCCAGTGGCAGAAGGAGGTCCAGTGGCAGGAGAAGCTCCAGTTGCAGGAACTTTAGTTTCTTCTCTGGCAGAGTGATTACTAGGCACAGGCGGAGCAGCATCCCGCTCAGACTCCAAAAGCGGAGCCTCCGAAGCTTTAACTGAAGGATCCTTGACGCTATCAACATCACTTTTAGATAATATAGATTTCCTAGAATGCGTATTAAGCCTGGCGGAAGCAGAAAAGGATCCTGCTTCCGTGGCATCTGCAGGATCACTAAACTCAGAGCTCCTGTAGTACCTACAATGGGCAGCCAGGCGCGGATCAACGGGCACAAAGGCAGGGGAAACAGTTAAACCAGGTGGCTGAGCCACCGCTATCAACTGATAGGGAGGATAAGCTAAACCAGGATAAGGCTGGGTGTCTATAGAATGCGCTGATACCTCCAACGAAGGAGCAGGAACACAAACAGGCAGCTTAACCGGATGGCTGGGCAGGGCAGGCTGAAGGGGCTTGGAGATCTCGGAAGAGGAAGGCAGAGCCAGGTTAACCTTAACCGAAGGAGGTGCTGAAGCCTCACTAGCTGGCGCTCTCTCCTGACCCGTCCACATGGGCACAATGCAGGTGGCCTGCTCGGCTGCCATCTCGGTCTGCTGGATCTTCTCCACGAGCAAATGGTGATGGGTCTCGCAGTGCTCTAGCAGGCGGAAGATTTTCTGGACAATATCCTGAGTCTCGGCGGATAGCTGCGAGTCGCGTTCAATGCGGCGGCACAGTGTCTTCAGAGAGGGATTTATAAATTAATTAATTTAAATTAAATTAAATTAAATTAATAGATAATTACCCGCCAACAGTTCTGCCGCCTGCTGAGTCTTAACATCTCCGCCTGGTGCCTCAGCTTCACCAGATAGAGCTCGTCCAGGCGCTGCTTCTGCAGCTTGAGGGCCTTGTTGAGGGATAGCTCCACCCGCTCGAGGAACAACTTGCCGCTGGCGCTGTGGAGCATCTCGTGGATCCACTGTTCGTAGGACTTTTGCGGCGCCTTCACCTCCACGTTGACCTGGGTGGCGGCATCGCCCATGGTCTTGGCCTCCGTTTGAATCTGAATGTGATTCTTTGGTGCCAAGCGTCTTCTATTCGTCTGAGTGGCCCGGCTCCTTGTGGACACCTCCACTTTCGCCTGGATGGAGGCTTCCTTTTTGTCCTTGGAGCGGTCGCTCTGCTCTCTTAGTCGCCCCTCCTGGACGCCCATGAAGTGACCATGCCCAAAGCCCTCGAAGTAACCCTCCTTGAAGCCCTTCTGCTGCCCCACCGCATGCTCCTGCTCCATGGAGAGGTTCAGCACGTTGCCCAGCAGCTGGACACAGCCGCTGAGATCGCTCATCAAGGTCTCCATGCGCTGAACGGACACGTACATCCTGGCCTGCGGCTGGCGGGTCTTCTTCTGGGCATTGTCCAAGGATTGTCGGATCACCGCCAAACTGGAGAACTGCTCCGGATGCAGGGGCAGCATCCGCGGGAGCTCCACCTCGCCAGCGGGCAGTATGATGGGTCCCAGTTCCGAGTTGACCACCTCGTCCTCCTTGCCGGGCTTCACCTTCTTTTTGGGTGGCTTCTCCGGCAGCTTGATCACCGGCTCGCCGGGATTAAAGCTCTGCCCCGCCTTGGTCAGACGCTCGCGTTCACGGAGCTCACGCTGAAGGAGCTGCTCGAAGGACTCCTCGGAGATCACCTCCACGGGCGGAGCACAGGATTTGGTAAGCTGGCGGAGATTCTTCATCAAGTCGGCCATCTGCTGCTCGACGGCATGCAGGGACTGGGAGACGCGGGGACCCACAAAGACACTGCGCCCGTCGGCTCCGAGAATTAACTCCTGCTCCTCGGTTTGGTAGAGGCGACTGGTGTCCACCTCGGGATGAGCTTTCAGGCAGGCAGCCAGCTCCGTTTGGCAGGCACAATCAATGGGGGAAGTGTGCTTATCCTTCTCTAACTTCTCCCTTTCCTCTTGGGACATGGCCAGCCTCTTGATCTCCACCAAGGAACGCATGAGTGCCATCAGCAGACTCTGGTTCTGACCCGCCAGATCCTCCTCGTAGTGACCTGTTACCAAACGGTTAAATTCGGCATCCGGCTGCCGCTCCTGGTCACCTCCGCCCAGCACGGCGCCAAGGACCTGCTGCAGCTCATCCTTGCGGAAGCGGAACTCCGGCCGATTCTCGAATTTGGGCAACGTATGGCGATGTGGCATCTCGCTGCAGAACACGGACAGGGTGAAGTGACAGTTCTGGGAGTGCAGGAACTCCGCCACCAGAGTGGGCAAAGCCATGGCCAGGGGCGAGGTGAGCAGGGCATGGGATTGGGCCATCTGCAGGCCGGCGGCCTTGTTAAGGAGCTGACCTAAAGGATCAGGAATAAGTTTTGTATAGATTTTTATATATATTTTTTGTTCCTACCCAAAGCCGTGTTATTGAAGCAATTGATGAGCTCCGCTCGCAGGTGGGAGTGCATCTCGCGGGCAATGCCCTCCTGGTCGAGCCACTGACGGAATCCCTGCTCGAACTGCTGCTCCGGCAGCTGGGTCAGCTCCTCCAGCTGGATTCTCAGGCGATCAGCCTTGAGATCGCTAAGACCAGGATCTGGCTTGGAAGGAGAAGGAACCTGGGTATGTGTGGAGGATTCTTGAGTGCCTTCAGGTTCAGTTTGTGTGGCTTCCTGCTCTGCTTTCTGTTGGGTTTCCGAAGGTCCTTAAAGTAATTAATAAATATGTATATTTATTTTTTAGTTAGTTTATTTATTATTTAATTAATTAATTTATGCATTTACCTCCTTTTGCCCCTCTTCCACTCACACCGTACACTTTGCTCAGCCTGCTTTTTAAGGCTCCTGCCGAAATCCTTCCCCGATTTGACGCCTGACTCCTGTCGCCGCTGCTGATCATGCGATGCTGCCGCACCCGCTGGGCCGCCGCTGCCGCCGCCGCCATCGCCCTGTCCCGCTTCACCTGCTCCTCCCGCTCCCGCGCTGCCATCTCATGCTTCCGCTCCCGTTCGCAGGGAATTCCAGGACTAGAAGGAACCCACTGCTTGGAGCGATAGGAAGCCATTGCCGTGGATGTCGTCTGCAGTTGACGGGTTTTCATCGCAGGGAACTCGGAACTCGATTCCAAGAGGTCCTGTCGCGCGCGTCCTTCGTGTGCGAGTGAATGCAATTATTCCAGGTGAGAGAAGGGGGCAAGAGGCAAGGAGCGAGAGGCAAGACGAGCGCGGCACTGCAACAACCACCAGCTGGGTTTCGTGCATCGATTGTGACAGGTGCTGCGCGGCCTGCTCGGGAGAAGGGGGGAGAAGTGTTCCATTCGAAAGGGAAGCCAGGAGCCAGGAGCCAGGAGCAGGGGAGGGTAGGTGCACTCAGGCGAGAAGGACTTCAGCTGTGGCGGTCACAGAAGGGGAGAGAAATAAGGATCAACATTATCTAATTTTGTTTTACAGTAAATTTAAAAGAAATTAATTGAAATGTAAATAAATTGCAATTTAAATATATAATAATATGAATAACAAGTTTAAATATTTACAAATATGTTGTCTTTAAACAATTATCTTTTCTTTATATTTAAAAATGTATTAAGCTATAAACTTTGTTTTATTATTATTGTTTGTTTTTACTGAGAACTTTTATGCCTAATTGCACATATTGTTTGTTTTTTTAAGAGAAAAACTAAGCTAAGAAAACTATTTTTGTACAAACCTTGTTTATTTTATCGTGCTTAAAACATTTTTAATTTCTGTTTTATTTTCTTTTTATTAAACAATTAGAAAACACAAATAAAACAATAAGTATGAAGCATTAAACACAAGAAAAACAACAAAAGCTGCTCTTACACCCAAAAATTTGAATTTAAAATATCGATTACAGTCAATATATATATTCGATATTTATATTTTTATTCGATATTGGAGAACGGTATATTTATTGCAAGCCCACAAATAGCTATTTGCTACAGCACAAAGGCGCGCGAATTGTGAACGGTATTTTTAAAATATTAATACAAATAAAATAACGAAATAAATAAGTTTTTAAAGAGAAAATTGAATGTATTTCCATATAAATTAAAAAAAATGTGAATTTAGGAATTTAAAAGAAGGCAAAGTACAAAACAGAAACTACTTTTTTATTATTAATGCTTAATCTAAATCTCATATCAGTCAGCTTCAGATAGCCATACTTTCTTATCGTTATTTTAAAATAATAATAATATTTTTCATTTAAAAAAATATAAAACACATCATCTGAAGCCAAAACATATTTTATTCGTAGAACTTTACAACAATTGAAATCAAGAATATTACATTATTTTGTATATTTCACAAATTTGTATCTATTTTGGTATATTTGCTACTACAGTAATCGATAGCCGATACAATTAGCTTTTTTTTGTTTTCCCGGTAAATTCAAGTCTAGAAAGAAATATTATTGCTGTATTTTAAGTAAATATTAACATTTATATTTGATGTTTCGTTTATTTTATTTAAGAAATGTATTAAATATATACACCACAATTTTCACCAGACGATGTCACACATCTTCATTCAGGAAAGTATCCGAAGGCGTCAAGAAAAAGCGGAGCCCTTCTATTCCAGGAAACCAGGCTGCCTCGAAGGTGATTTAAAGGTACAAAAGTAGCTAAATTACATATAGTTTATTGTAGTTAATAATTTATATTTGTAGATGAAATTTTTCTGGCTAAAAATAAGTGTTACTAACCCTGCCAATCAAAAGAAACCTTAAATAATTGTGAATGAAAGCGAATGACTTGGAAAGTTCAAGCTTTGTTACTTAAAATGCAATATACTTTCGAAGCCTTTTAAACTGTTAAAAAAAATCATAAATAAACAATAAATGGCAGCCACAACAACATAAATCTTAAAACAGTTTGTGTTAATATTTATCATATTTCCATATTTTATAATGAAACGGTTTAACGAAGTTAGCTTTAAGTTTGACTGAAATTTTCTTTTTATTTATGTTGCTATTTATTAAATACTTGAAATAGAAATAAAAAAATAATAAAGATCACTAGCAAATTTTGAATTTTGAATTGCCTTAAATTATACATTAATTAAAATAATAAAGATCAAAAGCAAATTAAGAATTTTGAATCGTATTAAATTTTATTAATTAATTATTAATTTTAATGGCAAATATAATTTCCCAGCAATATTTCTTTCTTTATAAAACTAGTATATAATATCTACTAAAAAATAACTTTAATAACTAAAACTGATTAATAATTAAATTAAATTGTATTATTTTTTAAGACAATAAATCTAAAGCAAGTGGCAAAACGACTGCAAGTTAATCTGACTTTTACGAAAACCTTTACTAATTTTTAATGAGTTGTCAAGAATAAGTAGCTTATTGAAATGCTTTGTTTTAGTAAAGATAAAAAAATCAGTAGGAAAATGGAAAAGAAACTTGATATATTCATCATTCCATAAAAATGTTATAAGTTGTTTATAAAATGTTATTATATTTTTATTAGTTCAGGAGCGACTTTAACAGCTTAAGGATGTGGAGGGAGCCTTCAAGATGAGCGAAATAATATTTAAATATAAATATTAATTAATACATTATAAATATACTTAAAGTTTCCTTTGTTCTAAACAAATATCATGCGGAAGATACTACTTTATTTTCCTTGAAAGTTAACAGATTTGTAGGAACTATAAACTGAAATTCAAACTAGGAAATAGATTTCCGTGAGTCGTTTTTCGGAAGTGAAAACTGAAAAGCTGCTGAAAAACTGATAGATTTCCACAGAATAGAAATAATCACGACTCGTGAGTATGGCGAATCCGTTGTCTTATAACAGCATTTAAGTGGAATTAAAGTCAACTCCGCTTCGCGCTAACTGTTGTATGTGTTTAACTAAGCTAATATTAACATATAAAGATTTATAAGTAAGCCTGTGCACCTGCCGCTGCCTCCGTCTATTGACAACTGCTAAATGTGATTACGATGCCAGCGACTGCAGTAGCAATATTAGCAACATCATCAGCTTCCTCCCTTCGGATGCATGCGCCACTTGAATTTGTTAGCTTTTTTTGCTGTTATTATTTATTTAGTTACCCTTTTTAGGGGGGTATCTTATTTTTGTTTAAGTATTCTATTAGTTACAGAGATCATTAAGTGATATTTGTGTATTTATAGAAGCAAACTTTACAGCTGTTTCTATACATAAATATTTAATATTTATATCAATTTCAAACTATGTATCTTAAAGCAAAAGAGTATCTGAGCTTCGTTGAGTTAAAGCTGCTTTTCTTTCTTGTTTATTTATGAATGTGTGTTGCTGGTTGACTCTCCGCCGCTTGATTGACTTCAATCCTGACCTTGCCAGGGGCCAAAGGCCAACGCCAACCTGTGGCTTATCCCCAGGAGAGTTTGGTGTGGCATCTGCTAAGTCATGGTGGGGCACCAAATTTTAAGATGGGAGCCTAATAAGAAAAATCAAACTTATACTTGTGATAGTTTGACAAAGAAAAATTAGGAAATTTCTGCAGTTTTTTTTATTATTTTATTAATAATATAAAATAAAATTTATCACAATTTCGGATTATAACTTTTGACCTTAGATTTTTTCTTTTTTCGCGCTTTTAACAAGCTTTTTAGGAGTGTAAGAAAATTGAGTCAACTAAGTTACTTCCTGGCTATATTTTCATATATATAAATATAAATATATATCTCTTTTCTGAACAGATTGTAACACTGGCTTCGGGTTAATGGAAATCGGCAGTGAATGAACTTAACTAATTAACCCGGAATGATGATCTCAAGGAATCAACAAACTTCTCTAAGTTCAAATTATTTCGAAGCTACTGACCTAAAGCTAAATCAAAGCAGACAAAGATGATTAATCAATAAATAATGAGTGAGATCTAGAGTATATTAAATTATATTTATTATTAATAAATAAAGGAGATTAAACAATAGATAATCAAATGATAATATTTAGAGTATATTAAATTATATTTATTATAAATAAATAAATAAATGAAATGAAAGAGAATATATGAAAGGATACAATATAAAAAGGAGAGCTGATTGACAGGCTAAAAGAACCTTAAAGATAAATACAAAAAAATTGAAGATAATTTATGAGTGGATAAAATAAAAAAAGTCCTGCTTAACATGGCTTAAAGAACGTTAAAAGACATTAATAAATTTATAAACAAATTATCCTAATAACCTTTTTTTTGTGATGATATCTCTCTGTCCAATCAAGAACATTTAAAATTATAAAACGTGGCTCTAATTTATAGTTCTTCTACCTATGGTGGTACCATGGCTCATGAAACCAGCAATTGCGAAATAAATATTATAATCCGTTCTTTGTTTTCGGGCTCGTTTAAATTTAATTATAATTACTTTAGTGCTACTTGCATATTTTTTTTGTTTTTTAGATTTTTGGCCATTTTAAGCTCTGTGCCGTCCGATAAAAAACAATTTCATAGTTTAGATTTAAAATTTTTAAGCTTTAGCTGTGGTCTGTGTCTTTTTACGATTTTCGGCCATAATGACTTTGGCAATTATGCGCAAACGATAAGCAGCCAAGCGCAACTTTTGGACATTTTCAAAGCGATGGACACGGAATGCGAATCCGACTGAGAATGAGAATGGTTCTGGTTCTGGTTCGCCAGGTTCTAGGGGAGAGGCAGGAGAGGAGTATCGAATGATTTTTTTGATACAAAAACACTTGACAAATGCTTAAACTTGGAGTGTAGTATTTACTTTATAAATATACTCTTTGAAATTCGAACTGTCAGGTGTTATCTTTTTGGAAACGTCTTTGATTATCGTAGGTAAATTTTATTTATTTTTAGCTAAAGTTATTCTATACAAATGTATTTTATTTGTTTTATTATTATTCAATATGTTACTGGAATCAAATATATTAACAGGAAATATTATTAGGGTTAAATTGAAAGATAAACATAGAAGTTGCAACAGTTTTTCTGTCCTGAGTAATTATTATCCTGCCCCAATAATTTTTATTCAATCTTCTTTTGGTAAAATTGTAAAAATAATAATAATAATAATAATATATAATAATAATAAATAAAAATATAAACCCATGATAAACCTATAATAACAAACACTAAAATATTCATGAACATATTCATTTTTATAGTCGTTACTCACAGTCGTGAGTAGGTACTTGACACTCATTGTCTATAGTCTTAGGTAATACTTAGATGCACCTAAAAAAAATAATTATATCTATCACTATTCTTAAAAATGTAATTCCAACAAGTCATCGCCTTGCTTATATCATTCTTGGGGTTCCGATTCATTAGGTTGGAGCAGCTAGCCGGAATCGAAATAGGAATGGGAATCGTAATCGGAATCGGAATCGCTCCCGTCCAGGTACAAAGTGCGCACGTTATAGCCCTCTTTACACGCCCGACTGACTCTCTAAATTGGCGCTAATTTGGGGATTTGTGGTTTTGTGAAGGGATTTTTGTATTTTGACATTTCATTCGAATTAAGTACAGTTGTCCAATAACCGAGGGCTGCAATTAGTGTTTCCCCCAAAAAGACGGGCTAATTAATTGCGTGTCACGATATGCGGAAACAGAGTTAGAACAAAGAACAAAAAAACAGTTAGAAGCCGATGTGCGTGCAGTTGGTATATCGGATCTAAGCAAGATTTTTGAAAATGTAACTGTGTAACTATTGTAAAATAAAATCTCACCCTAAATTTACAAACAAAAGTTGTAGAAAGGTCT
The DNA here is from genome assembly GCA_008042585.1 of Drosophila punjabiensis. NCBI lineage: Eukaryota > Metazoa > Arthropoda > Insecta > Diptera > Drosophilidae > Drosophila > Drosophila punjabiensis. The sequence goes on along the minus strand of VNJR01002310.1, from coordinate 101,463 downwards.
TGTAAAATGCCGAAATTGCTTTTCTTAAGTAAAGAAAATGGTAAAGTCAAATAGGAAACAGTTCTATTCTAATATTCCAGACTAAGTAGACTTCTATAAAGGATTTAATATTTATAAACATATATTTATACATATCTATATAGAAGTGTATTTCTCCCTGCGTCGATCTTATCGTTAAAACCAGTTGGGAAATTTAAAACTGATAATGAACACACATTTATAGAGAGTTTTTCTTAAATAAATAATGACGCACATGAAACAAAAAAACAACATAAAATTGCTAACTTTTAAGAAAGTACACTCATCAAAATATTTTTCTATATTTAGGAAAAATCGCCCAAAAAAAATAAGAAAGCATTGCTATGAATTTAAGGCAAGGCTCTATAAATAAAATTGTGTAGGGTTATTTTTCTATTTAACTGATATTTAGTGCTTTGTTTTTGGTTTGCATCCTTTCCTTTATAATTCCCAACTGGTTCAAACATCCCTGACATGAAGTGACGGTTGCCGCCCAAGCCTAAGCCTTGTGTATGTGCTATTAATTATATTCCTTGTACTTACGAAAAATCTTCCTCATGTGCGCTTATGATTCCCAACTTGTTCTGACATCCCCAGCATGAAGTGGGTTGGTTGGTGGGCAAGTTTTAGATATGTTTTTGTGTATGTGTATGTGCTTTTAGAAGTTTTACTGTGTATAGTTGTTACCCTAAAAGTAACTAAATTTATTTATTAATTTAAGGAAAGAATACTTTAAATTTTAAAAATCTTTCCCTAAAGAAAAATATTTCTAAATCTACGAAAAAATCATTTTACTTGCTTATATCACTAAGTGTATTATGATTTAAAAAAAATATATTTACATATTTTTATATTATTTTAGGTGTCCAACTCTGACTTCCTGAGTAGCAACATGTTGCGTCGGCCGCCAGACAGCAACATGTTGCGTCGGCCGCCAGACAGCAACATGTTGCTCTCCCTCTGCCTCTGCTGCCGCCCACACAGACGCAAAAGCAACAACAACAGCAGCAAGGGAGTTGCTTAGAAGTTGGCGATCGCAGTGACGTCGACGCTGGCCGAGGCAGCGAGCGTGGAACAGCGGCTTGGCAGCGGAATTAAATAATTTTCCGTAAGCGCGTTTAGTGAAGCTCAGTTCAATTGCGGCTAGCATTGTTGGCGGACGTGTCCCAGTCTCAGCCGGATTTTAAGTTTTAGTTTTTGGTTTCAGTTTCAGTTTCACTTTAAGTTTCAGTTATAGCTTCCTTTATTATTATTTTTTTTTTACCTGTGCTAACTGTGCAAGCAAGAGCGGAAGCTCCAAAGAGAGAAAGAGAGAGAGAGGAGTAAGTGAGAGCGAAAAGATGCAGCTACAGAAGAAGTGAAGAATATGTATGTACATATGTATGTATGTAGAAAGCCGCCGTGTGTGAAGTAAACAACTTTAGTGACCGAAAAACCTTTAAAAACAAAGAGACCTAACGCAAGGCGAAGAAGAAGAGAAACACCAAAAAGGAGAAGAACTGCCTAGAGAAGCCGCTGCAGCAGCAACAACAACAACAACAAGCCAGAGAGGTAAGTCAGTCACCAAGTTCTTTGTCTTCTTGAGCTTTATTTTTTTATTCACTGTGCCGAACTTTATTTGGAAATGCAGTTACTTATTTGCAACATCAAAAGGTTACACGCAAAGATTTTTTTGGGGGGGTTTTAATTGCTTGTAAATATTTTACAGAAAAAATATATGCTTGTTAGAGTATTCCAAGTGCTTTTATCTAGGTTTTCTAAATACATTTTAAAACAGAATTTTTTTTATCACACAAATATGAAACCAATATAAAAATTATATATAATTTTTTAAAGAAATATATGTACAGCAATACTTAGGTTTTAAGGGATTTTTTTTTTATTTATTTATTTTATCTTGAAATATCCTCACAATTTGAAACGTCACCTATGTAGATTTCATCACTATTTTCTTTCTTTTAAGATAAATAAAATATAGCAATTTGTTTTTTACAATTTCTTTGTAAAGAATACTTTAAAAGAGCGTTTAGTTGGTTCGATATCGGCTTGCTATAAGTTATATTTTTATAAGATTTATTATTATTATAATTAGATTTCTCTTTAAACAGTTATATTAGATGAAATGATGATAATTGTTTAATTAAATATTAACTTACATGATTAAAAACATCAAATTTTAAAAATATTATTAATCATCATTCGAAATGTAAAGTAAAACATGGTAAAGATTCAATGAATATATATATTTAAATATTAATCAACATATATATTTGGAGGCATATTGATTTAATAAACCTTTTAACATAATGAATTTTATCTTATATATAAATATAGTAAATTTAAATAAAAAATTAAGTAAAATATAATATTATATTACACTAATCTTATGTATTTATTTGCTGTGCATTAATAACCAAACTCGTTATTTAAATAAATGTTTGTATTTCTTGTTTTTATTCGTAAGTACTTACGGGTTCGCGTTTCTTGTATTGTTTCGCTTTTCTTGGCACGTTTTTTGTGGGCTCTTTTTTCAGAGCGGTAGTTTGTTTGTAGTAATGTTAGTAATGTTAACAAAAACACAAAAAAAAGGGCAGACAAAAACAAAAACAAAAAAGCCAGAGCGGAACAAAAGCAATGAACAAATTGGAAATTGGCCATACAAAATGCCTTGGCCAACAACACAAAGACTGTAAATATATATTGTTAAAAGCCAAATGAGCAAGAAAAAAGGTGGCAATAATAGCCGATGAAAGTGAAAACCTGAATCTAAAAAACACTTGGGAAACAAAGGAAACTTTAAATACACTAAAATTTAGCAAATTGTTTGGAAAGTATATATAAATAGTTCTGATTCAGCAGTCATATTCATTATGCAAAGAGAATGCATTTTTCTTTTGAACTATTTTTAAATAAAGCTTTTACGATTCTAAAAAGTGAAAACTATTGGATTTTGTATATTAGGTGTAGTTTTTAAGTAAGTTTGTGATGTTGAAATGTTATTAAAATTAATATATTTATATAAAGTATCCTTAATATAAATTGAAATATTTATAAAGTATTTCTAGTAAGTTTAATTTATTCGAATTTTTTCTTGACTTAATTCACATTAAATGAAGTCTCACTTATATCGTTTATTAGAAGTCCAAGAGACAACAAGGGTTGTATATAAAATGGCCAGAAATTCTCATTAGTCCTGGCTTATTGATTTGTTTTTAAGTTACTGCATTTGTTTCATTAAACAATTGTATAAGCTGCTTATAAGACAGGTTATTTTAGGCAGTTAATATCTATATATTCTTCTTTTGTCTTTAATCTGACCTTTGAGTAGTACCTTTACTTTTTTTTTTAGAAGAACACTAAGTCGAAGCATAAAATCTGTAATGTGCATAGCCAAGCAATTAACACGTTTTTTGAGTGGTAAATGGACAATTTCCGCTAGAAGGTTTTCGACATGGTCTGTTCTCAGGCACTAAAATGAAAACTAAAGTTTTAAACTTACAAAAGTCGTGAGAACACACTAAGGAAAATAGTCAAGTGTTTAAATATTATTTATTTATAATTCTTTATTTATTTTAGCTTAGTCACATTATTTAATATCCTATAATTTATTTAATCATTAAAAATATAATTATTTTGAGGCATTCCCAAAGCACTTTACATATGCATATAAATTATATATATTACATTGTTGAAATTAATTTAATAAAAGCAGTTTTGCTTAATTCAATTCAGCTTTTAGAAATTGATTTTAATGAAGTATCAGTACAAATTATAGAAACAAATTAAAATGCCTGAATAAATTCTAAATAATTAATACACTCAGATAAATGTTCGCTTTAGAATTTCAAATTTTGCAGTACATTGGGCGCCACTTTTTCATCAAATAAATTACTTTTGCTAAACCCTTTTTTTTAGTACTTCAAACTTTGTGTGTTTGAAGGAGGAGAAATTGCTAATTTATAGCTTACGCTGATTTCGTGATAAATACATTTCGTTTCGGGTCTTACGTGATCTGTAATAAATCGGGGGGGAACAAATACTAATTTCGTTTGCGTTGCCATGTGTGTGCAGTTGTGGCCGGAGGAGAATTCTCGGTTTATATATCTTCCGTTTCCTAGTAGTCGCTTGATAATCGCCGGTATTACCATAAAATCTTGTAGCTTTTAGCATACCGCTTCCAAAGGCCCTGGACGGTATTTATCAGACTGGTTATCGTACACACACACACTATTTCTTTCGACTTGACAGAGTTAATTGCACTGCAAGTTTTTATTTAATTTTTTTGCACATGTAAGCTGCGACCTTGGTGACTACTGCTGCTGCTGCTGCTGATCGGGCTTAAAATGCTTAAAAGCAACATGTAGCCATAAATAAATAAATAAATACAGAAAAAAAAAGTCAAGTTGGCAGCATTTCCTATGCCAGCCAAATGGGTTTATAAATAAATAAAATATGCGGCAGAATCCGCCAGTGTCTGGAAGTGTGTTTATAAATATAGCCAAGTCTGCGCCGGTTCTTGCCGACTCATGCTGATCGGATCCGATCGCATATTGAATCGGAATCTATTGTTTTTGATCTGAAGTGGAGTTGTATCGGAGTTGGAGTTCAATTGGAAGCTGAACTTGACTCTTGGCTTTTCCTAGATCGTTGGAAAGTTGATAGTTTTTAAAAGGAAAGTAATAATAATAATAAACACCTTGTTATTACCTGCAATATTGAATATTGATTATTATTATTAAAAGTTAAATATTTTTATAGAATATCATATTAAAGTCTAAGTATAAATGCTATATTAATGATCGGTAATAATAATAAATACGAGTAGTAATATATTTTTATAGTTTTTTATAGTATATCATATTGTAATTTAAGTATAAATGCAATATTAATAAAATATTTGTTTAGTATTTTATTGGACATTATATTGTAATCTAAGTATTCAGTTTATTCTGCTTATTATTTTATACCTATTCAAAATTGATCAACTTATTTGTTAAATTGAACAATTTGTTGATATAAACTCGGTTTGCAAATATTTCCCACTTAATATATATTCCCTTTAAATATAACATATATAAAGATCCATGAAATTTATGTTATAAAAATTTATTTAATATTTTTTCCATTTTTTAAATAAAATCTTAATTTTACATTTAATAATTGAAAATCTTAATTTTTCATAAATAAATATAAATCTTAATTTTCCATAAATAAATAAAAATCTTAATTTTCTTTTTAAAAATATATAAAACGAAATTTGATTATTAAAAGTTATATTCATATTAATCTGTGCAATCCAGTATTCTTTGTTAATTGATTCTAAAATGACACCTTCTGTCATTTAACTTCAGACGTCATTTATTAAATATTATATTATGGTTGAGGTTAGCCGCTCCTATGACACTGAAACGGAGGCTAAAGATGGCTCATTGTCATCCTCTAAAGTCTTGGCCACTAAAGTCTTTTTGAGGAATAAATATAAATAAGAATTTTAGGGATGCTATTTTTTAATGAATTTCAAACCAAATTTATAATGCGAATTGGGTTCTTTTCACTTGGTAATTTAGTTTAAAGCTATCCAACTTGAAAGTGAAGAGAACCAGCAATAGGATTTATTTAAAATTAAATTCTTTCTTAATTAATTTTTTTAATTGCTGAAAAGGTACTAAAAAGGATGGTTTGATTAAAACTATGGTATCATAGTTTTAAACACTTTTTAAGAGATTTCAAGTTTCAAGTAAATTTAAAAGCACTTTTAAATGTTCTTTGTTATTTCCTCTTAATTTTATTCAAACATTTAGCAGCCAGAAATCTTAGAAAATATTCCAACAAAATAAAGCCCTTTTTTATTTATATATTTTAACTAAGATTTACTTGCATTTTTAACATCTTAAAAAGTGTGTTGTATATATATTTAAATATATTTTCAAGAAATTAGAACTGTTTAATAATTTAGTTCCCATTGATCATTTATTGCATTTATTTTCTGAAGCATATTATAATAGTCAAAGCCTAAACCTGCTAATTGAGTTTAAATAGCGAAAAGCTCTGACGTTTATCAGCACACAAGTTGAAGAAGAATAACACGATATTTATTGGATTTATCAATAGAAATACTTTGAGGCAAATTGATCTACAAATTGAGCCATCAAAATGTCACAAAATAACTAAAAAAACGCTTGCAGTTTGAAAACACGCGATTTATTGAGATTACAGAGTCACAGCAGAGGGAATTTGGGAGCCCTGCAAATAAAATTTAAGTGGGATAATCATCGATGCATTATACAGATACAGATATATCCGTTTTTTTTAATGGTATATATCTGTTTTTTTTTTTTAATGGTGAGCCGGGGTTCTGGTTCTGGGCGGCGACTTCTGCCAGTCGAAAAACTAGTTTCGTCGTCGTATTTCTTTATTTATTTTAATATTGCTGCTTAGTTAGCGAGTTTGAAATGTGTGTGTGTGTCCGAGTGCTAGTTGCTGTTTGATTTCGCTTTTAACGATTAAGTGAAGATTCAAGGTCAAGGTCGGGCCGAGATCCGAGTTAGCCAACAGATCGATGATAAATCACGCCTAGAATCCGCTCGCGGCATTCAGCAAAAATCTCCGGCGGGGAGTTTTTATGTTTTATGCTGATTACCTGTTTAGTGGGTGAGTGTTCTCAGTGCACTGCAAGAAAATGTTGAATTTAAAATAAAAAAATGTATAAACAAATGTAGTAAACAAAGCAAACCTTTGAGATACAACAATGTTAAGGAATACAATCAGATATATTATAATTTTTATAAAATATATAGTATTTAAATTCCTTAATTTATTTTCTGTTTTCTGTTTAAGATTTATTTAATTGACATGTATAAAGAAGATAATGAAAAACCTGTTCAGTTTTATATAAAAAAAAACATTTAATCTAATCGCTTTTGATGTGTCTGCTGAAAGGTCTTAGGAACGAACTTTCGATTAAGAATCATTTAAGTGCCCGCTGTCTGGGGTAATTCCAGGAATACACTTGCATTTTGTGGACTGACTAAACGTGATTAAAACGAGTTTTGATATCGGTGGGTAAGGTACTATATACCATATACTATATACTATATAGACATCGGAGCATCTTAAACAAAACATTGTTCGAATCCCGTTTCGCAACTGAATCAACTTGGCTGCGTTTTATCGCTTGATTATTAGCTTTTAGCTTCGATTGTATTCAAAAACTATTTGCAACTGAAAAAAGAGAGAGAATAAAAAAAACACCTGGATATTACATTACTTTGCTTGAAGCCGAGGTGTTGTACCTGTACCTGTACGTGACGGGAGTCACTAATTGCTGCCGGAATCGAAGGAATTAACACATTTATTTGCATTTGGCCAAAATCTTCCCTGAATTGGAGTGCCTTGCCTGCTGGCACTTGTTTGGCTTTTACCGAATGTTAATTCAAGTCCAACGTCGTTGTAAATAAGTCATAAAATAACAAAAGAAATGGTTCCTTAAAATTGTTGAATTAAAAGCATACTAAATAGTTATATTTTAGTCACAGAAAACTATATATTTGTGGTGTTTATGCGACTTTGAAGTTGGGATTTAATTTAAAACAATACAAAACAGAAACGGTTTTTGGTTCTATAGAAGTTTTTATTAAGAAATTGTTTCTTTATAAAATATTAGGAGAAACATTTATAAATAAGTTAAAAAAACACGAAAAATATTTTCTATTTAGAAGAAATGTTTCAATATCCTTTAAATTGCAAAGACTAAGAAAATAATTTAATTAATGGAAATGGTTTAGGGTCTCAAAATTCGTATAACTTTTTCTCAGACATTTTTAAATAGTTATATCAAAACTAAAATAATAAACTGGCATATTTTTAGAACAAGAAGAAGGAATGATTTAGCGCCTTAATAGTCGTATAATTATTCTCAGATATTATTAAAAAGTTATATAAAAAATATTATAATAAATTACTTAATTTTTAGAACAAAAATAAGGGAATTATTACGCACCTAAAAATGTATACGACTTATTCTCATACATTTTTAGAATTAACTAAAACTATAATAATATGTCACTTAATTTTTTAGAACAAGAACTTTTTCATATTTTCAATTAAAATAATAAATAAATAAAATAATCAATAATCAAATAATAATTTATATTTATATATAAAAATAACAATCCCTCATTAAATTGCATTCCCAACTCTTTATATATTTAAATTGCATTTAAATTGTTCATTTGCATTCCCAACTCTTTATAAATTTTTGACTTTGTTTCGTTCACTCAGTCAGTGCAGATTTGCAGAATAGGAACGGCGTTGATAAGACGCAAGTCACAAACAAATATATATAGTATAAAATATATATATATATATATATAGTATATATAGTAAGTGTGCATAGTTGGCACAGTTTTTGTTTTTTTAGCAGCGGAAAACTGGAGCGATCGGTTCACGCAACATTAGCCGGGGATCAATCAAGTATTAGATAATCTCCGATGATGATGACATTGGCGCCAGTGCAACATTATGCTATATAGAGGCGATTGACTAATCAGCGAGTGCAGCTGAAAAGTGGATTTGGAACTGGAACTGGCTCTGGCTTTATACTAGATCGGGTTCCATATACTACTTACTACATACTAACTAACCAGTTGCGGCGCCTGACTAGGTTTCTCTCAACTGATAACTATTGTTTTTTTGTATTTTAAATTTTTCTTAAAAATTACATTTGCTTAAAAGCTTTAGGTTCAGTTTTTATTAAAATTTCAACTTTAGTTGTCTCATTTCAAATATTTCTTTTAAAACTTGCTAATAGTTTCCAACCTGCTATATTAATATATTCTGTATAATTATTCCAAGTAAAATGAAGTTTAATTAATAAAATAAAAGTTCCACAACCTTCTTTCTTTTATTAAGGTTTTTATATTATATTTAAGGAGGATTAACTAATATAAATATTATTAAAAAAAATATATAGTACACTGATTTTTTAATATTCTTGTCAAAAAATGTAACGTTTATTGAACCATTTTCCGTAATCAATTTTTATAATCATACGCTCTCGCAACCAGAGTTGTTATTATAATAAGTGAAGTATAATCAGCATTAAAAAAAAAAACCGGTTTATAAACAATCCAATTATTACAATTAGTAGAACGTTTCAGCTTACCTCTAGATATAGGGTAAAACTAGGTGAAATGTTTCAGCAAAATTTCATTCAACATTATTCTTAAAAAATCTTAATTTATGAAGAATGATATTGGTAAAAATAAACTTTAATATACGATAAATATTCTTGTAATATTTATTTATAACATTTAGAGTTTAGTGAAAGGTATAAATACTCAACTTCGTTTCAATTCAATTAAATTTAAACTGAAATGTAGTTATCTCTTCGCTTATTATGGTTTTTATTTTAATGCAAACTATTTGGCACGCCAAACTTTACATTTTACAGCGTGTGCTAGTACATTGGGCCTACTTTCTGTATATAGTATAATGTGCGAATTGCCTCACACTTTAATATTCTTTTGTCTCGACTTTGGAGATTTTCCCACTCTGATACTCGCAGCCAAGCCAAGAGCTATAGGGCATAGGTCAGATTATATATATTCTCAGCATCAACGTTGATCGAAGTATTGGCCAAGACAACACTAAAAACACTAACAAGCTTTCAATACCAAACTCAAATCGAAATAATCAAGATGTTTAGCTGAAGCCTCTTTAAAACCTCAATAAGTAACCATAAGTCACAGCAGCAGCACCTCAGCAATAAAAAAAAAAAGTGAGGCCGCTCATCTTCCATTTAAACGCTGTAAATGCCATAAAGTTAGCTAGCATCTCAACCTCGGCCAATTTGCAGCTCCCGAACAGCTTTACGAGGGCCTAAACCTTGTCGGGAAAACAACTCCAGGGGAAAATGTCAAACATACAGATCAAGCCACAGCAAATGTTAGTTAAAATCCATGAAATATTGGGGATATATTTATAGCCAACTAAGTCCACAAGTAACTAAGTAGCGTAGTTAGTAAAGTAAGTAGCAGTTAGTCATACTTGCTAGATCTCGACCGATGAACTGTCAATATAATTGCCACTGATCGCTGACTCACAGATAAAATTGTAAATAATACAATTTAAGTGGCTAAAAAAAACACTCTTTTTAAAATAATTGTCATTAAGTGGCTCTTCTGCCCCACCACCGGGAAGCGTTTTTCTGCCAAGGCGAGCCGCTAAACGGACTGAATTAGCAATGCGACAAGCGTAACAAAGGCGGCCAACAAGGGGTTAATTATGTTGGGGAAGCGAAATCCTATGCGATTAACACCTGTTTCTCTCTCTTCCGCCGGCAAACGGAGAGAAAATATCAGAAATCGCCATACCTAGGTAGCTGATTTACCATATTTATGGCGACGGGATAAAGATCTTTTTCAGTTTGTAATTATTGAGCATTTGTGTGCAAATGATTGTAGTTGAAAGTGTTTGCTTGGAAAAAGTATTTAAATTTCAAGCGAGAGTTGATTAAAAAAATTAAAAATGTGCCTTGAACGATGTTCTGTTTGGTATATAGGATAATATACTCATATGCTCAGTCAAATAGACAAATACCTTAAAAACAAATCGAATATTATAAAACCAACTTTATTTTATCGAAATTTAAAATTTAAAAAATCTCCCGATTAACTTAAAAATGTTAATATTAATGAAAAATCATTCTTACGATTAAGTCAAAAGTAATATCTGTATTTTGAATTACAATATATATTTTAGTTTGCAATATTTTTGATATGAAATTAATCGCAATAGAAATTTTCATTATATCAAAGCGGATTTTTCCTGTCAATATTATTAATTATTATTACAACATTTTTTTTCTTGAAAATATTGATAATTTTAAATTAATTGTCATATTTTTCGATATTTAAAATTTTAATTTACTAAAGTTTGCGATATTTGCCATATATTAATCGATTGCTATCGATTGTTTTTCGATATTTTAACGTTGAGTACGATAATTTTATATTTAAAAATGCGATTTAACAATGCTTAAAAGGTTGTTACAAATTTTAAATTTCGATCGTTGGTAATTATCAATGGATGCAATATTTTCGATACATTTTTCGATAATATAGATATTTTAACGTTGAATGTGATATACTTTTATATTGAAAACTTAATATAACAATATTCTAAGTATTCTATATAAATTTTCAATATTTTTGTTTGATAATTTCGATATATAAACGATAAATTACTTAATAGATATTGATATTGATCGCGATATATTAGTCGAAACATTATATCGAAATTTCTCTATAGAAATTTATCCCTAGCTCTTTGTATGAATTATTATTAAACAATCTGACATTTCAAAATTTAAAACCCCCAAAATAAGATACATAAATATAGTCATAAAATTTAATGAAAATTATATTTCTTATTCTCACATCTCAGGGGGACTAAGATGTCCGAGTGATCGCGCCGATCTCAGCCAGCGGTCAGAACAGATTTCGAGGACAGGAGGAGGAGGAGGAGCAGGGAGGAGCCGCGATAGCCATGGGCATGCACGTGAATGGACGCGAGGTGCGGGAGCTGCTGCGCAAGGACCTGGTAGTGCGATGGCGCCAGAAGGTGCTCAGCCTGATCCTGCTGGCCTGGCCAGTGATGATCTTCATGCTGCTGTACCTCATCCGGCTGAAGTACGGCTCGGAGCAGGTGCCGGCCTGCCAGTATCCGACGCGCCTGCTGCCCACCAAGAACCAGGTGGTGCCCGCCGCCTTCTCCTACATATGCAGCATCGAGAACAGGTGCCAGCAGGCGCAGCCCTACGAGGAGTACTCCCACTGGAAGGAGGCGCCGTAAGATTTGATTTAATTCTATTTTTTCTCTTTCAAATTTTATATGATTTTCTTTGCTGCTTTAGGCTCCACTCTGTGATCGATGTGGTCAATGCCTTTGTGACCGATGAGCGGCTGCACAAGGCCGTCGTGGAGCTGGCTGACAAGGCCAACTTTGTGTCGGCCATAACCACGCTGATAACCAGCGATCGACTGGACATTATAAGAAGTGAGTAACAGTCTCTGGAGTCTCTTTATCTCTATAACCTCTAACCTTGTTTCCTTTTCAGGTAACATTAGTGAAATCATTGCCCTGGTGCCGGAAATAGAGCGACGCATGAACTATAGTTTCGACATCAAGCACTTGTTTTCAAGTAAAGTTAAAGTTAATCCTAGATCCTTCTCCAAACTAACTCAAACTTATGACAGATCGCGAGACCTTTGTGAAACTGGGCGTCCTGCTGTGCGGTCATCCCTTCCCCAACACGGACACCATTCCCCTAATTAATGAGATTTTGGAATCGGAGGACTTTAGCGAAGCTGAGAAAGACGTGGAGCTTGAAGCAATGCCGAGTGAGTAGTTATAAGAAGCCAGCCAAAGTCAAGGTCCTGTCCTAAATTATGATCCTAAATGCGAACCAAATACCTTGCTCTGCCTCCAGGCCAACGCCAACGTAGTCGTCGCCATCAAACCGAAACCCTTCCCCTGGACTGGAGGCCAAGTGAGCATTAGAGTTCTTTCTATCCTAACAACTTGGTTATAGTTTCAACAAATCTGTTTTGAAAGCTCACCATTAAATGCTTTAATATTTCATTTTAAATTACATATTTCTTAATGAATCTATGTATATGCTTTGAAAGAGTATATATTAATACCTTTCTTTGGTGTTGGGACCTTTGCTATATATTCCTTCACTTCCCCAAAAATATTTATAAATTTCTATAACTTTATTCTTATCCTTACTCCCAGCGAAATACTGTAAGCAGCTCTACCGGGATGTGACCTCCACAAATCAGGGTAAGCTCACCTGGAACACCATTAAGCCAATTATTCAGGGAAAGATTCTGTACTATCCCGACAATGAGGTCACCAAAAACGTGGTCAAGTTTGTGAGTTAACAAAACATTCTCTTAGTAAAACCTAATTAACCTGATTCCTTCCCTTTCCCCCAGAGTAATGCCTCCTTTGAGGAGCTGGACAACATGAAGCAACTCTCTCGTGCCGCAGCCACGATCCTAACCAAGCTCCACACGAATACCACCTTTCAGGAGGCCTTCGATAGTCTCCTAAAGTTGGCCCGTTCGCCGCTGGTTAAGAGCCTGGTCGGCGAGGACTTTGATATTGGGGAAATCGAGCGTGTGTTTGCATATATTCGCACCAATCAGCTGATACACGACATTCTAAACACTGTGGCCGATCTCATGGACTGTGTATCAGCAGATCGATTCGAGGCTGTGGATTCTTTGGATGGTTTGCACAAGCGAGCCTACGAACTGAATCAGAACAAGCTGTTCCTGGCCGCCCTCAATCTGGAGCATGTGGGCAAGAAGCAGTCCTCGTATCGCCTGCACATGGACACGGACAACACGCAGCCGACGTTCGAGAATCGGAATCGATTCTGGTTCCCCGGACCCGCCGACAGCATGGTCATTGATCTCAAGTACCATCGAGGGTTTGTTCAGCTGAAGCAGATGGTGGATCTGGGCATCATCAAGGCCAAGCGGGATGAGGCGGGCCCCTTGCCCGAGGAGGAAGAGAATGATGAAAAGGCCTCCACGCCAACCTTTAGCATCAAGGCGATTAATTCCGATGACGATGCTGATGATTTCGATGACGATGACGATGAATTTGATAATTCGGAAAGCAGCACAAAAAAGACTTTAACAGACTCCGAAAACGAAGATGAGACCACGCTTTCCCCTGTGTCGGAAGGTGAAGCGAAGGAAGAGGAGATTGGAGTGACCACTGAGGAAGGAATAACCACAGATCAGCCCGATTTGCTGCTGCTCAAGGATCAGGATGTACACACGCGTACCAAGCGACAGGGTTTCCTGGATTTCTTTGGGGGCCTTGGGGGAGCTAAGGAAAAGAAAGCCAAATTCCAGGTGGACGATATGCAGTTTTATACCAAACAGTTTCCCTATCCGGCCTTCCTCAATGATGTGTAAGTAAAGAGTAGACAATTTTTATTTTTTGTAATCTAATTTTGGGTTTTTTTCTTGCAGTTTTAAGCGTGGCTTGTACCTGGCCCAGGGTGTCCAGGTGGCCTATCTTCTGGGCCTTGTGGTGGCCGTGGCCCTTTGTGTGAGGGAACGTATATGGATGCGGGAGAGTCGCAATAGCATGGTGAGTTTGGGAGGGATTTTCAAGGAGTAACTTTAAATAATATCTATTCTTTCCTCTTTCTTAGTTGATGCGTTCAATGGGTCTAAAGGCCCATTCCGAGCTGGTGGCCTGGGCCCTGATGAGTCTCATGGAGCTGTGTGTGATCTTCATGCTCATCAGTGCTGTCCTGTACAGTGGTGGTATCCTGGCGTATACCAACTGGTTTTTCATGATGTTCTATTGCATCAGCTTTGGTGTGTGTTTGATCTCATTCTGGTGAGCAGCTGTCCTCGCAATCACTTTACACACTTTATAAAGACTAAAACCCTTCCCTAGTTACATGTGTTCCAACTTCTTTAACTCGGCCAATATTGGAGCCGTGGCCACGGCCCTGCTCTTCTTCATCACGCTGTGTCCCTTCATCATTGTCCTGATGTTCGATGCCAAGCTGAGTGTCTTTGAGAGCTTCCTGATTGATCTGTCCTTTACCACGGCCTTTGCCAAGGGCTTTGGTGAGCTGATGCGCATGGAGTTGCAGCAGGAGGGCCTAACGATAGGTCACCTCTTGGCCTCGGGTCCAGCCAGAAGCGAGTGTGCCATGGCCTTTCTCATGTTCCTCTTGGACTTTCTGCTGTACGCGGTCATCGGATTGGCCTATCAGCGGTACAAGAAGAGTGAGTACTTTCAGGACATTCAACAAAATCACTTTTAACTCTAAACCAACTTTGTCCTTCAGCCAACTACAGCTTTGTGAAGGTGACTCGCTCTCAGCTGGACGACAAGCTGGGCGCTTCGATGGCCAATGTGTCCAAGCTCTATGGCAGCAAGTGCGCCGTGTCCAATCTCACCCTGGACTTTCCCCGGAACCAGGTGAGCTGCCTCCTAGGACGCAATGGTGCTGGTAAGAGCACGCTGATCAAGCTGCTCACTGGCCAGATCCGGCAGAGCAGCGGCAAGGTGCTGCTGGCCGGCGAACACCAGGTGGGCGTCTGCTGGCAGGACAACATCCTCATACCCACCCTGACGGCCCGCGAGCATCTGCAGCTCTACGCCCAGATCAAGATGTCGGGGGAGAGCGAGGAGAGCGCTGGCGCCGAGGAGATCCGCTCAGAGGTGGCACGCACGTTGCAGAGCCTGAACTTTGGCAAGCACGAGTCCTATGCTGCCTGGCAGCTATCCGGCGGATACCAGAGACGCCTGTGCGTGGCCATTGCCTTTATAGCCTCGCCCAGTGTTGTTATCCTAGATGAACCCTGCAACGGGGTAGATGCCAAGGCGCGGAAGGACATCTGGCAGCTAATCGAGCGTCTGCGACAGGGACGGGCGGTGATCTTTGCCACACACTTCCTGGACGAGGCCAAGTACCTCAGTGACTCACTGGTGATTATGCGGAATGTAAGCCTTAACTGTTATTAAACTATAACTTATAAACTATAATTAATATTTATATATTTTAATTCAGGGCTGCATTGTGGCCCAGCACAGTCGCGACTCCCTGCAGCAGCTCTGCACTGCCACCTACAGCATCAATGTGCGCTGTGTGGATGCCACCACCTTGAGCCACATCGTCCAGCAGGCCCAGCAGCTGCTGCCTCAGAGTCAGGTGCTCCATTTAGGCGTTGGCGATCATCCGCACAGTGTGACAATACAGGCCACTTATGCGGAGCACCTGACGCCCGGTGCTTTGGAATTCCTGGAGCTGCTGCAGTCGCAGGAGGTCCTGGGAGCCGTTACCGATGTGGAGCTGGCCAGCAGCAACAGTCTGGAGCAGGAATTCGAGCAGCTGAACAGGAAGAGTGGCGGCGAGGAGGTACGACGGTTGCAGACCAACAATACAAGCGGAGCCGCGGAGGCTATAACCACAGAGGAGCCGCCCTCGAGCTGCGCCCAGTTTAAGCTCCTGATGGGCAAGAGGCTGAAGCATCTGTCCCGAAACTACCGCCTGCTGCTGTACGTCCTGCTGCTGCCCGCTCTCTTCGAGCTGTGCGCCATGTGGTTCGTCAGCTATCGTTTGGAGGATGACTTTGACACGGTCCTGCCCTTGAGTAGATCTCTCTACCCGAAGTCAGCGCAGTTCCTGTCCCAGGAGCAGCCCACCCGCTTCTCCGGAAAGCTGGAACCTTACCTAAGGACCAGCTGCGAGGAGCAAGGAGAGTGCCGGGAGTTCAACAGCTCGGAGCAGCCTTACAACTGGATCCTGCAGACCCACGACGAGTATCGGGAGAAGAGATATGGAGGCTTCAGCCTGAATGGCTCTGGAGCCACCGTGTGGTACAACAACAAGGGCTACCATGCCATGATGGCCTGGCTGAATGATCTCAACTCGGATCTGCTACGCACCACGCTCAACGACTCGGAGTACAGCATACTGACCCTCAATGAACCCTGGAAGCTGGGCTTTGCCGAGCTGAGCACCAGCTCCATTCTCCGCCAGGCCGCTGACTCCTGCTTTGTGTTTATTCTGCTGATTGCCTTTGGCCTGGTCGTGGCCGCGGGATCCGTTTACCTGGTCAACGAGCGCGAGAATGGCGAGAAGCTGCAGCAGCGGCTCTGCGGAGTGAATGCGGTGACCTACTGGCTGGTGGCCTTTGTCTGGGATTATCTAGTGATGGTCCTGGCTCTGATTGTCTGTCTGGCTGTGGTGCTGATCTTCGGCATGCCCGTGTTTGTGGATCGCCAGCAACTGGTGGGCATTGTGGGACTGTCGCTGGCCTTCAGGTGAGTCTAGAGAGGATTGTTCCTTAAAAACTCCTTGTATCTGTATTAATAACTTTATCCCTTAGCTTCGCCTGCGTGCCCGCTGTCCATGTGGCCGAGAAACTCTTCAGCGACTCGAGCATTGCCATTGTTACGATCTTTTGCGCCAATTTGATCATACCCCTGGTCACCATGGGCATCATCCTCATCCTGGGCGTGGTGGGCGAAGGACCAGCTTGGGATAGTTGGCGCCATGCCCTCAACCAGGTCTTCCTCATCTTCCCGCAACATGCTCTGGGCGATGGCCTTCTAGAGTTGTGCAAGAACTACATGGTGGCTCTGGTCTTCCGGCGCTACGACATCGACTCCTACAAGCATCCTTTGGCCAGTGATTTGCTGGCGCGTCACTTCACCGGTCTTGTGCTGGTGGGTGTGATCTTTCTGGTCCTCAATGTCCTCATCGAGTGGCACCTGCTTCGCCGGCTGTGGCAGCGCGTGGAGCGCTTGCTCGACTGCCAATACCGCCAGGAACTGGACAAACTGGGCCAGCTGAAGCTGGTCAATATACAGAGCATCTTCAAGAGCTGTGTGGCCGCCGGCGAGGCGGTGCGAGCGGAGAACCTCTGGCTGGCCTACAGCCGCGGCCGGTACGCGGTCCGCCAGGTGCACTTTAGTGTCCAGCGTGGCGAGTGCTTCGGCCTGCTGGGCAAGAATGGAGCAGGCAAGTCCACGATATTCAAGCTGCTGACGGGTCAGTTGCAGCCGAATGTGGGACGCATATACTTTGAGCAAGTAAGTCTTGATTCTATTAATTTAAAGTAATATCCTGAAAACATCTTTCTACTCCTTTAGCCTGGAGTGTCCTACTGTCCGCAGAGCAATCCCCTGGATCCCCTGCTCACGGTCAGCGAGTGCATTCGTTTCTATGGCCGCCTGCGTGGCATTCGGCAGGTGGATCAGTTCCTGGACCGAATCCTGGACACCTACGAGCTGCGTCCCTACAAGGAGGTAAAGGTGCGCAATCTCAGTGGCGGCAACCGGCGCAAGCTCACGGTGGCCGTCACCTGTTGTGGCACCACGCCCACCGTCCTGCTGGACGAACCCACCAGTGACATGGATCCGGTGACCCGAGATTTGGTCTATGCCACCATTGAGAAACTGCTGCTGGATCGCCGTGCCGTCGTGCTCACCTCGCACTCGGTGTCGGAGATCGAGCACCTGTGCCAGCGGGTGGCCGTGCTCCGCTCCGGCCAGGTGATTGCCAGCGACACTCCCGAGCGGCTGAAGGCCGAGCACGGCGGCTACTATGCGGTGAGCTGCTTCTGCGGCCCCGCCCAGCAGGCTGTCCTGGCCAGGAGCCTGGGCCAGCGGCTGTCGGGGAT
Source organism: Drosophila punjabiensis (assembly GCA_008042585.1). Classification (NCBI taxonomy): domain Eukaryota; kingdom Metazoa; phylum Arthropoda; class Insecta; order Diptera; family Drosophilidae; genus Drosophila; species Drosophila punjabiensis. The sequence continues at coordinate 83,212 of VNJR01002310.1, read as the reverse complement.
GCGTGACCTGCAGCACTACGGACACAGCCTGCGCTTCCTGGTGAGGATTCGGGCACCGGGCAGCCCGGCCACGCCGGATCAGCCGCTCCTCTCGGAGCTCTTTGTGGTTTTGAGGGATCTGTGCCTGGACGTGGGACGCTTCTCGCTCAGTCGCTGTCGCTTCGAGACGGTCTTCGAGCGGATCCTCGACAGCTGCGAGACGAATGGAGCTGCGGCGAATGGAGTGAACGGAAAGGTGCACCAGGAGGTGAGACAGGATCTGCCGGCCAAGTCGCCGGCGGTCAGTGGCTCCCTGGAAACGGGTTACGTTCACTGTGGCTACGAGGAGACGAGAACCTGAAGGGAGAAGGAGCTGCAGATCCGTGTTGTCAGTTCCTGAGAACTTTGTCCTTTTTCATTTCCCAAAATTGAATATTTTGAACGACACGGCTTAGAGGAATTTATCGATCTATATATATATTTTTTTGCCTGTACATTAAGTAGTATTTGATCTTGGGTCGCTGGAATAGTTAACCTTTATGCTATATATATATATACTGTAAATGGAGTTGGGATCAGAGGTTAATATCCTTTCTAGCCTGACATTATTAGCTTCGACTTTGAAACACCAAAAGAGCCAAAGAAATGAGCTTGAATTGTATAAAATTTATAGTTGTAGAAAGAGATACTGAAAGGGATTTTACATAGGAAATTTGTATAACAATTTATGAATTTTGGTTTTTATAAACTCTAAAAATTTACAAACCTTTTAATTTCCAAACCGAATTCCATTTGAAACCTTTATTTTTTTTACTGTATATTAGTTAGGCAAGTTGTTTATTTGTGATAAGATCGGTTTTGGCTGCCAGTCCAAGTCCAGGGTCGATCCAGTGATATATAAGTTTGTGCTCACTAAATTCCGGGTGTTCTGTTCTGTTTTTATTTTTTAGAAACTAAGAGTTGATTCCCATTTCCCTTCCACACCGACAAACCCCTCAATAGCTTTAAATATACAATTATGTCTGTACTGTGTGTGTATGAAAATCAGGACCAAACCTAGCTGTATATATGTATATCCTGATCCTTGTAGGATCAGGCTCAGTTTTTTTTATATGTATATTTCAATTTGATAACGAATAAAATTAAATATGAATGGAGCATTGAGTATACAATTATTTAAATAATAAAACCATAAACTTAAAGCCCATTTAAAACGAAATCAAAACCCAAATTTGATCAGCAAATAATGTGCTTAAAAGTGCGGTGAAAGCGGCATTAAGCGACTAAATCAGCTTATTGGCCAGATGCAATTATTAAATTATAAACGGAAAGTGCGAAAAACTGCATCTCCGCCGTATTTAATTAAGCTCTTTGAAATTGCAGCGGAAGTGGGCGGGAAAAAACTGTGCGCGGAGAGCCCGGGTCAAAAGTCAAAAGTCAAAAGCCAAAAAGTAATTAAGCCAAAATGGTGTAACATTAACTAAAACGTGACACCACCATTCTCGTTATCAGGCGCTTGCCACTTTAAAGCCTTTGAAGTGTTTTTTTAGATTTTTTAGTGCTCTTTTTTTTAGTTTTTGCTTCTATTTCGAACTGCGAAAAAGCTGAAAAGATTCGCTGTTGGCCAAAGTGCTTTTAAAAATTTGACTTTTCTTTCCCGCCTTTTTTCCACCGCTTTTCCGGGCTGTGTGTGTGTTCTGTGTGTGTTCTTTTCAGTAGTCTTTGCCGGTCAATTCAACACACACAAAAAGTAAGAGGCCCTAAAGTCTATACTCGACTATGCGATACCCGGTAAGTTAAGTTTAATAGGTTTGATTGGGAGACATTTTTGTACTTCAATATTGTAAAAGTATGCCATTTCTATGCCCTTGAAGCTTGCACTTCAAAATTCGATTAAAATATAAATAACTAAAATTCAGAAACTTTTCTGAGTTGGTTTTTTTTAGGGTAAGTCTGCATTAATAGTTTGATATTTAGAAAAATAAATGCTTTAAAGTGTTGAAAATTTCGATGAACATTTTAAAATTTTATATAAATATAAATATATATAAATATAAATTTGTATTAATATAAATATACATAAATAAAAATATATAAAAATATAAATACATAAGAATATAAAATACTTTCAGTAAAGAATATATATAATTTACATGATCTAACATGACATTTTCATTACGTTTCCAAACTCGGGTTGAAATTAAAACACCCCACAAGGGTATAAAATTAGCCTGCTATTTTTATTTACAATTTTATTTGGATAAAATATCTACAAACAAAAAAAGATGCTAACTTCAGTAGGCCGAAGTTTGTATACTCTTTCAGTTTGCAATCAATCAAAGAGCCCAAATTTAAAATCATCATAACTAAGCCAAAAATTAATTAATTTTAATTTGTAAAGCTTTTCGTTGCTGGTATTTATTAGGTTAATAAATCAACATAAATAGTTTAAAATTTATACTACATTTTTGATAATTTTAATGATGTTAAAAAAATAAGAACATTTTTTCCATACGAAGATGCCTAGTTTGACTCGCCAGATGATGCTGATCAAAAATATAAATGATTTATGGGTTCAAAAATGAGTCCTTTTTTTAAAATGTATATCCTCTAGAGTATAGAAAAGTTAGAAATATTATTTTAAAAGTTGTAAAAATTTGCAATATATCAGTTTAAATGTAAATACGTTGAAAAACAAGCTTGCTTTGTAAATGTTCAGAATATTTTTCAGCTTTATGATATAACATATAGATCCAAGTAATCTGTATCGAATTATATACTGCAATAAGAAAAGACTTTTAAAAATAGTTTTTAAATTAAAAGAGAAGAGTTAGAAAGCTCCTCTATAAAACCAAGACTAAATCACATTTTCTAAAATATTAAAAAAAAATAATCAAAATACATTTTAAAGTCAGAGAAACCCGAAAATCCCTTTTCGCCTGCTACATGCATTTTCCGTTGACTTTAATTCATAATACCCTTTCTACCCCTTTGGTTACAGGATATAAAAAATGGGTATATTTTTTCTCCTATTTTTTTTTCCTTTACCGAAAGGATTAAATTAAATTCCATTTGGTTTGTGCTGAAAACTTAACGAACGCAGGTAAAAATTAAATCAGCGAAAAATCAACATAATTAAAAGAGTTTCGTACGCATTCGCTTCGTGCTTTTATTTGCCCATTTCACACATTCGCTTTGCCATTTTCCCGCTTTTCCCATTTTACCGCCTATCCATTTTGCATTTTCCATTTCCCCGCTTTTCCCATTTTCTAGAAAACGAACCAATGCATAGCCGAATTTCAAAAAAATTACTCCGTGTGCGTTGAAAAGGCTTTTGTTGTTTTTTGGGATTTCCGCCTTGGAAAATCCATTCAAAGACAACGGTTGCATTTATTTGGCTTAAACAGCAACGGAAAGCTCATTTAGACACATAATTAACTGGGAAAAGGTGCTGTTAAATGTTAAAGTGAAGCCTTGCAGCTGCATAATTCATGGATTCGTTTTAAACGCGTTATATTCCCCATTTCATTCATGTTTATTCAATTATTAAGTTCATGCCAATTATTAAGTGGAGCGACGAGCGGCGCGCAAAAAAAGGGAACCAATTTAATTGCGGCCCCTAATAAAAATGCTAATAAATTAATATAAAATTATTTGTTTGTCTTTCCGTTTTAATTATGCACAGACAGCGGATATGCAAATTTCCAGAAAAAAATTTCAGACTCTGAATTTACAGAAATTCAGCGACTTGTTTAATAGGGTTGTGAATCCTTCAAGTACGAGCAAAAATGTAAATGGATATATTCTACGAAACGTAATTAATTAATAAATTAATTATTTAGCTGCGTTTATATATAGAAATGTATGTATATTGTGAGAAAAAATCAATATATTGTTAAAAGTATTGCATTTTATAAAATATCATTATCTTTTTGACATTAATCGAAATTTTAAATATTGAAAAATATCACATTTAAAGTTAAAAATATCTATATTATCGAAATTATTCACAAATTTACAAAAAATGCTACTAAATATGTTTTTTTCTTTACCGATTATATTGACGAAATCGATATTGTAATCTTATAAACATTAATCGAAATAAGTATCGAAAAATATCACATTTAAAGTTAAAAATATCTACATTGTATTTATATTATAAGGAAAAATTAATATATTTAATGACAAAAATATTGCATATATAGCAAACAGATAATATCAAAATCTTTTATATATATATATATATATCGAAATTTAAAAAATCGAAAAATATTGCATTTAAAGTTAAATATATTTATATTGTCAATAATATTTACGAATATACCAAAAAGGTTAATTACTTTCGTTTTTTCCCCTTTTTTCCCAAAAATTTAAAATGTTAAAATAGCGATTTATAAATCTAATTTTTTTTCATAGTTTAGTATATCGATATCTTCTATTTAATTAATGTTAATTAATTGATTGAATTGCCAAATAAATAATTTTAAAAGTAAATCAAATCAAAGTCAATTAACACAGCTTAAATAATATTACGTTAAGAGGTAAAATTTCAGTATAATAATATTATTTTATATATTAATATATATTTAAATATTTAATAATATGATTTTTATCCAAAGTATGTGCCATAATTCACAAAACCAATTCCTTTTCAATTAAAAATATTAATTATTACTTATGTGTAATCATCATTTATCCAAAGAGAGGTCGCCACGAAAACTGATTTTTCAGCGCAAAACTGTTGCCGCTTGTTGTTCAAACATATTTTGGCAACTAATCAAATCGGATTCGAGAACACTCCCGCCCTTCCCCCTCATTGAAACTTTGATGATTAATTCGACAGGCCCTTTGGCCTTGTTACCAATTTATAGCTGATTACAATTCATCAAGAACGATGGCCCAATGGCCCCCCGATGAAACGATGAAAGAAAAATGGGACGCAGGGCAAAAGGGGGCTAACTCGGAGGCCTAAACAAACGAACTGGCCAGGCCGCAAACTCTGCTCAACAAAGGGCTAAATGCCTTCAACACCAATTTGTTTACATGGCATCTCTCCCACTGTCCTGCTGCCCGGCCAGGTCCCTTTCCCTTGGTCCCTTTCGTCCTGATGGCGTTATTTATTGTTATCAGACACTCAAGCACATAAAACATTTTATCACTTGCCTCGGCCGCCCAACAAAACAGATCGAAAAAGGTGGCCGAGGGAGGGGTCGAAACAGAAAAAAAAAAGAATATGTCAGGGGTTAAGGCCAGGCTAAAGGCTTGCAGGGGGAGGCGGTGATGGTGACAGAGGGCGTGGCAGCAGGGGCGCTCCAGTATCCGAGTATCCAAACGGGATTCAAGGGTTTTAGGGGGCAAGGGCAAGGTAGGGTGCCGAGACACCGAAACTTCATCACTCAATGCGGCCCCGATGCGAGTGTTGAATGCCGGTACCGGAAACGGAAATAACGCGTCGTTGCTCGGCCACGCCCCTTCGGGCTCGAGTTCGAGTTCGAGCCCTTCCGCGCCGCCACCAGCGTCTTCTGTGACTTTAGCCACATTCTTCACCTCATCCGGTCGCTCTCTATCCATCTTTAAGTAATTTGTGCGCTGTCCCTTTGTGTTTTTTTTGTACACCTGAAGAAATAAGTTCAATTAGTCAGAAAAAAAAAACAAATATTTTTGTTCTGTATCTGAACTTTTTTGCTAACTTAAAATAATGTAGTTTTCTTTTAAAGTTTTTTTTAGTAAAGTAAAGTATATAGAATAATATAGAATATAATATATAAAAAATTAAATATAGAGAGATTAAAAGGTTGGTAGATATGCAGATAAAAATATAGCCTAAAAGATAGATAGAAAGATACAAAGAAATAAAGATAGAAATGTGGAAAGATAGTGAGAGTGAGAGAAAGTAAGAAAGATTAAAAAAAAATACATAAAATAAAGATGGAAAGACAGATAGATAGAAATATAGACAGAAAGATAGATAGAAGGATAGAAAGCTAGACAGATAACGAAATAGAACGATAAAAGGATAGGGAGATAGAAAGATAGCGAGATAAAGAGACAGAAAGATAGAAAAATGGAAAGATAAGATAGCGAGATAGAGAAAAAAGAAGATAGAAAAATATAAAGGTAAAAATGTAGAGAGTTAGAAAGATAGAAAGATAAAAAGATAAGGAATTAAAAAATAGATGAAAAGAAAGATAGAAAGATGAAAAAAATACAGAGATAGAAAGATAAAAAAATATAAACAACAAAAGATAAAAAGACAGATATATAGAAAGAGGAAAAGATATTAAGATAAATAGAAAAAAAAAAAAATTTATTTTATATATATATACTTCAAAATTAATTCCAAAAAAACCTTAAAAATTCAAGTAAAATTTTCTTAAAATATCTTACAGCTCCCACATTTCTCTCAGTGCATGGCCAGTTAGTCGGAAACGGAAAATTGCGCGCTGGCGAAGCAGACAAAAAAATGGGACTCGCAGACGGAGAGGAAGCGAAAGGAGAGCGATAAACGTGAAAGCTATGGAAAAATCACATTTATGTCTAATAGTTTTTCTTCTGTGTGTGTGTGTGTTTGTGTGTCTTTGTGTGTGTGTGTCTTTGTGTCCAGGACTCACTTAGCCATGATTAATTAAGCCTGCAGCGCACGCCTAATGGCCCTGGATCCAGGAGTAGTTTCATTTCCATTGCCATTACCATCATTCTCGTCCTCATCCCCTATCTGCATTCGTATCTTTATGCCATTTTCTTCATCCCCGATCCCGGAATCCAGCTTAATTTTCCTTTTTATCCTTCTTCCTTTGGACCATCATGTCCGGGCCATTGACCTTGGCGGTGCGTTGGCAGTCGGACTAATTGGTAATGGGGCTAAAGATGGCCAAAAGGGAAATGGAACTGGCCTGAAAAGGGGATTAAGAAAAGCGGAAAATGAAAAACTGAAATGCAGGATGCCCCTCGAGAGAGGAAAGGGCCAAAGGCTTGCACTGCGGCGGGTCAAGGTCGATTTCAGAGTTGAGCTATTTGGGGTTAATGAGAGGAGGTCCTGGGGAGGACTCTACTGACCCCAATATCAAAAAAAGATGATTGCAAAGCCATTCTAATTGATACCTTTTGTTGATTATTAATGGCCGTCAAGTACACTAATTGAAACTAATTGAACAAGGAAAGTTGGTATTTTGTTCTTTAGTATTAATAAAAGATATAAAGGATTGTCAAAAATGTTAGTCTTCAGCTTAAAAAATTCATGCTGCCTTGAAGGACTCTTTAATCAACAAAAATCTACATTCTGGGGAATTCTTTATTTTGAAAATTATATGAGGTATCTCTTTAGCTTCTGCTATACATTTAAATAGAAAAAGATTTATTGTTAATAATAGAAAGAAGTTAAATACTTACACTAAATGAGCTCCTTGGCTTTCCATCACAAACTTTAAAAATTCTGCGAGACCTAAACTGTTCTTTCCTCTGGTTTTTCCACTAAATTGGTAAATATCAAGGCTCCGAAATCCTACATCTACATCCTACTTTTACAAAGGACTTGCTAAGCTCCTTGACTTTTCATCACAACTCAAAATGAAAAAAACTTTAAAAATCCTGCGAGACCCAAACTGTTTTTCCTTTGGTTTTTCTCCTAAATTACCAAATATCAAGGCTCCGAAATCCTACATCTTTAGAGAATTTCCCGGAGCCAAATCAAATTATACCAAAAACCGAGCTGCATACATGTATATATATACGGAGTATATAGAACCATTAGCAGCACACCTTTGAGGGGGACTTTCGAGAGGTTGATTGTGCAACAAGCAAGGAGCAGGTGAAGGAGCAGCAGGAGCTGAAACAGGACCTGGTGCAGTTGGGATTCCCTGGCTGGCGGTTAATTGCTGCTTACCTGCTTCAGGCCGAGCTGCGCAAATAACTCAATTAGAGCTGCCATGCATTTTCCTCCACTTGCAGTATATATTTTCCTCAGACGCCGCCACCACGATTTTCCCACCTTTTCCCCTTTTAGCCAACGAGGCGCTAACTTCGTTTCTTGGACCAAAAACTTTTTGGACGCGTTGATGAAGAAGTGCACAAAGGTGCGAAGACCAGCGGCAGGACATGGACCAAGGACCAGGGACCATCGGGACTGGGAGCAAACAACAAACAAAAAGCAAACTCAATGCCAGGGAAAAACCTTGGGGAAAATTGCTCCGGCCCCCGTCCAGCCCACTTCAACTGCAGTTGCAAATAAATAAAAGCGCAAAAGTGTGCAAAGAGGCGAAAAAGGGAAAATTGAGCCAAAAAAATAGCGTGAAAATGTAAAAAACAAAGTTAATTGTTGGCTGGCGCACCCCGCATTTTCCCCATTTTCACCATTTTCCCCCAATTTTCCGGCACGGACACAAGACACAAGTGCATAAATAATGAAATCTGTCTGCAGCTCTCAGCGATCTCGAATTAGTCGCAAGTGGCAAACTAAATGGCAATCATTAAGCGGCAAGCAAACTGAGAAACTGGGAAACTCAGAAACTGGGAAACTGAGAAACTGGCAACTGAAAACTGAGAAAACTGAGAAAACTGAAAACTTACGAAGCCCCCCTCGAGGAGTACAAATAGGCTGGGCTTTCCTTTTGAAACTGCTAGCAAAAGTTTCGTTTCGTTTTCACGGAAATTGCTGGCGGCTTTACGTTAGTTTTTATATATAAACGAGTATATATCTTCAGAAGTCGCAGAGTCATTAAAAGATTCGAAAAGTTATAAAGATGCTCAGAGATATGTATTCCTTCAAGCTTGTATTTATTTTTTCAAAAGGTAATACTGAAATAATGATTGAATTTGAAATTGAAATAAGAACTTTAACCTTTTCCCATTGTGCATTAAAGACAAAGGAATTTTCCACCTATTTGGTTACGAGGCAAGCTCCACCGTTGATGGCCTCTCACCTGCGATGTAGATTAGCATATGTCTTCATTGCTATCTGCCAGCTCCATCTGGATCTCCATCTGGGGCTCCATCTGCATCCCAATCTCCATCCGTCAGCGGCTTCTATCAGCCATCCATTTGCACCCAGTCCCCCAGGTGCCACGCCCCCTTCGTGTCGCCTTGTTTGGCATTTAAAGGTAAGCAGCTAAGTGGCAAGTCACCTGCCTTTTCTCCTCTTGTGCTTTTTACACACTTCAAAATACTGAGAAGAGTTCTTTTTGTTTCTTTCTTTGGAAATTATATTTCTATGAAGGAAAAGGTACAAAGGAAAATTTTTTATAAAATTAAATTATTAATAAGAATTTGAGAGAAATTCTCCAAACGCGAAATCAAGTTATTAATATTATAAAATTGTTTTGCAATAATATAAATTAATTAATTAGTTATGAATATTATAAAATGTTGTTGCAATGATATGTTTGAAGTTTAAATTGTATGGAAACAGTGAAATTCAACCATGTTAAACCATCTTATTAGAAGATTTTAATTAGTTTTATCTATAAAAATTATTATTATTTTTATTTGAAGATTTTAATTAGATTAATCTGTAAAAATTAAATATATTTTTGATCAGCGTAAAAAGCATAGTTGATCTAGCCATTTCAGTGATTTAATGTTTAGTCTAAAATCGATCTGAAAAAGACTTCTTTTAGAGCTTTATTGTTTTTTATTTAATGTAAACAGACAGATTTATCTCCTTTCTGTTAAAATTTAGCTGGTAGATAAATTGCTAGCTAAGATATTTTGCTTATCTACCATCTCAATGTGAGAGTTAACATTAACATGCACTCGAACCTCTTGTCAAGTCATTTTCGGCTCGTCAAAGTAACAGATTTTAGTTTAGTTTATTTTAGATTTAGATTTCGATGAAGTAGAGAAGGCCTTACAGCTATCTAAAGTATATTACGATCTATGTGCTTGCGCTTTACAGCACATTTTGTAGTTTAACAGCACTCTGTTAATCTTTTTCGTTTGGATAAATCAAACCAAAAAATCACTCTTTTAATCTTTTTCGTTTGGATAAATCAAAGCAAAGTAGAAAGCTGTATAACTCTTACCTCAAGTACATAGCAGACATTTATAGTTTTCGGTTAGTTAGCTAACAAGCACTTTAACAGTGAGTTTAGAAAACAAATATATTTCATAAAATAACCTTAGAATCAATAGAAACTAATAGGACGTGCACTTTATTTTGATATTTTATTTATTTTTTTTTTTAAAGCTAACAAACTAAAAGCTAACTTACTAATCAAAAGCATTATCTGCTGTAATTTTGCTATATTTTATCATCTACGTTATACAACTAGGTATACATTAAACTTCTTGTTTAAAATATATTAAACTTATCCCAGTGCAAATATCATTTCTCTCAGTGCACACCCCGCAGCGGCTTGTCAATGACTTTGATGTACGAACACACAGCGAGGAGCAGAAGCTCCGGCTAAGAGGGCGTCTCAAGGGTGGTGGCAAGGTGGCACTGTGGTGACTGGAGAGAGGGGGATCAAGGTGGCAAGGGGGCATGGAGACTGGCTTACTTACAAAGCGACGTCGTCAGCGTTGTCAAGTTGCATTTGGCTCAATTGAAATCGAAGTTGCATCTCCTGGCATCTCTTTTGTCTACGCGAGCATTCTATGACTCCTACTTATTCGCAGCATCCGCGGAAGGAGGTGTGTGTGTGTGTGTGTGTCTCTAGACCTCCGCTCCTGGAGGTTCCTCCACTTCTAGGAGGAAGCATATTAAGGTGAAAAAGGTGGGGGCGTGGCCCGCGTGCAAAATACAAATGTGTGTGCACACATTTTGACGGAGACATCGCTCGGATTTCTGGCATCAATGCGCAGCATATGGGGAAACAGCCAGGCAACGGCGGCGGGAAAGCGGCGGGAAAACAGCGAGGAATAGGAAAAACCGGAAGTGGGTGGAGTCGAGGGAAGGCATCCTTTTTATTTCAAAGTCGCAGCGCGTAAAACGAAATTGACAAAATCGCATGAAAGTGGCCCACGCGTTGCAGGAGCGGCAAAAGGCGGCAGGCGGAAGGCGGACACTTCCCAAGGAGGTTGGTTGCGACGACAGTCACTTAAATTTAACTGTAACTGTTCCTTATGATAAGTAAGCAAGCTTATGTCAAGCAACACACAAAAAATATCAAATATTTCCAGGCGTTGCAAATGGCAGGGATTTATCAGGAACATACGGGGGGGCTTCCCCTTTTTGGATATGTGCGAGCGGGGATTTAACAGAAGGCGTAACCGGGACTAAGGACTAAGGACTGAGGACATTTGAGAGGCTCCCATAGCTGACTTATTGATTGCTATACTCTCACAGTCACACAACAGAGACAAATCGATAAAATGAAGGCGTCTTAGGGGTAAGTTATATTCCATATCCATTTCTGTGGCATTATAATTCTGGTGAAATCGCTATTGTATTCATATTGAGATTAGGAATTGAAAGGAATATCCTGCAAGGGTATAAATTATGAAACAAAATATGAATTTAATTTATTTTTCCTTTTTGCGCCTCAAATCGATCCATATATTAACCAGAATATCGTAATATCTAATATATTGAACTTTGAAATATAGAATACTATTAAATATATATAAATAAATGGTTTATAATGTATTTGTATCATTTTACGATTAACATATATTGTTCCAAAGTATTAAAGTGCAAATCGAACTTATTGCTAAAAAGAAATATATCAAATATCAAACAATATTTAATGTTAAATTATCAATATTATCGATATATCATAAACAAATGTAATAAAATGTATTTTTTTAGCTTTCTAACTATATTTTTCAACTATATCATTCTGGTTGATTAATTAAAGATTAACATTAAAATATCAATTTAGGCATACATCGACTTGTACGACAAATATCGCTGATTATCGATAATTCAATTATTCCAATCATCACTAATTGAGACCAATAACTAAATTATCGATAAATCAATTATTCCTATCATCTTTAACTGAGACCAATAACTAAATCGGTTCATTGACAAGTTATTAACGGCTTCCCCAAGAGATTTATTTCTTTTATTTAAACTACAAGTGTTTTTTCAATCACATTTCATTGAAAAACACTTTGTAAAAGCTACAAATTGATATCCTTAAATGCTGACAACCCTGCAAATACATTTTATTTTAAATTTCTGTAAATTCTCGCTTCAATTAGTTCTCCTTCTTGGCCTCCAATTAGGCCTTCGGTTCAAGCCCAGAAACATAATACCTTCCAAGGAGGGCGGGCTTTCGGTTTTCGGCTTACGGCTTTCGGCGCCATTTTGGAGCTGAAGGCATATTGGTGTGACGATATCGTTTCCGGTTGCCATTGTTGTTTGGCCGCAAAGTGTTTTTATGAACTTAATTTGTGGCTGTAGCTTAAACGGTTCGCATTTCACCGGAAAGCAGCACCGGCAGATCCGGCAAAGTGGGCGGCAAATGCGTGAGTAAGTGCCGAATTTACGGGCTGAAAGAAAATTTAGTGAGAAAGCGAGTGGAATACTACGACCAAGTTTCCAAGCTGAAAACTTTTACCTTTCTCTGTCTCTGTCCCCCCCCCCCATTTTCCCCCACATTTTCCTCCGTTTTTCCCGCTGCTTTTCCCCCTCTGTTTCTCACCTGTTGTTTGTTGTTTGTTTTATCTACGTACCTCAGCGTCTGAGCTGAGCAAAAGCTTTAAAAAATTAACTTGAGACGCTGAGTGAGCAGATCCTTGAGGAGGACCCTCTATCCCTGGGACTGCGCACTTAATGAGCGTTTAATTGGCTTCATTGTTTACATTATGGACGTGTCCTTAGCTGGCGCCGAGTGGAGAGTTTGGCTTGATTGAATTTCTTGGGAAAACTCTTTAATTACATCCCATTGTTGCTGCAACAAAAGCAGCCAAGCGAACGATCAAACGCAACACGAAAACAACCAGAGAAGAAAGTAGAGCTAAAGTTTTGTTTAAAAACTCAAGTAAACTTGCTTTATTTTATTCACATTAAAGAAGCATTATATTTATCTAATATTATTCCAAGAAACAGCTAGAAATTTAGCCGTATTTTCCGCGTCTAGTGTGTAGTGAAGTATAAAGTGAAATTTACTGCTCGGTGCGTTTAAGAAAAGCGCGTGGGCGATTTTCATTTGGCAAATTGCACACAGGCAGCCATAAAAAATTTAGAAGGATCCGGATCCGGGTCCGGAATGCTTGAATCCGCTACAAAGACAAGAAAAGCACGCTCGGGGTTTGACCCCTTCTCCTTCTTGCAAAAATGAAGAAAATAAAGAAAAACAAAAATATTCCTCCTCCGCATCCCTTTTTTTTGAGGAGGGGCCTGATTTTATTTACAAATGCTGCAGCATTTTATGCGGCCATTAAAATATTTTATTGCTCTTGGCGTAAATTTTAAGCAACAATAAAACGTGTATATCCCAGAATCCGGGCAATACCAGCCGCTGAAACGTGAGTCAGCCGCAAAATAACATCTACAAAATAACAAAGTATTTAAAGAAAGCTATATTTCGTTAAGTAAGGGTCTACCCTATATATTTCACTGAAGGATCCTTTACTCCTGGAAGACTTTTGTATTATATATTAGTATTTGAAGAACATCTAGTTATTGTTTCTAATATATTAAACATGAATTTATTAACATTTATACATACAACATACAACATTTCACATTAATTGTTTTAACAAATGCTTATCCTCTTCTCATTTAATTTTAAAGTTTAAGCTCGTAGTTCTTGCAAGTTTTTATTATTTTAAATTTGCAAATTTATTGGTATATTTTTTTCATAATATATTTTTATTAATAAACTTATGTATTTATTTTTCAATTCATTTAAAATTGACATTATTTAGTTTTCTGAGCTCAACTTGTACATATATTCCGCTAATACCTCGGGCTAAGGACCCTATTTCTTTTTTTGTTGTTCTTCCAACATGCCGACACGACCACGCCCCGGTCGTGTTGCGCCCTTATTTTTATGACAGGCCTGGCATTTTCCCCCGAAAATTTCCCTTAGCGATTCGGTGAAAATTGAATTTGCATTTGCGCATAAAATCCTGCTCCATTGCCTCCTCCAAGGAAAGGGAAAGAGGAATCTTCACGACACGCCCAATAGTTCAACTTGGTCCTTTTTTTGGGTAAGATGTTAATTTGTAAATAGATTAAAATATTTAAAGTATTTAATATAGAATTTTTATTTAATTCAAATATATAATTAGCTAATTAAATTTTTTTTAAAATGCAAAATGTCAAGAGAAATGGATTAAGAAAGATGTAACTTTTTCATGAATTTGTATGTATTTCTTAGAGTTTTCTTTTTGACTTTTAAGGGCTTAATACAAAAAATTCCTTAGATTAACAATATAAATAAATCTTTCAACTTATTTATTATAAATTTTGTATTTAGAGAAACAATATTAATAGCTCATTAAACCTATTTATCATATATTTTTTAAAGTAAATATTTAAGGCCAAGCATACAATGATCTAAGTATTTTCCGAGTTAAGTGCTTAGTACTTCTTCCCTTTTAAAAGTGTAAATAATTCATTAATAAACAAATCAGCCTTGTTAAAATTTATTTATTTAATCAACTGAATAATTCGCATAAAAAATGATTTTAAACCACCCTTTTAAAGCTCTAATTTTTAATTATAATTAATTAGTAGCTTGAGAACATTTGTGTGTTTGAGCTAGTTAGGACAGTCTATGTATTCTATACTTATACCTCCAAAATTTACATGTACAATTTTAAAATGTTGAAAAATATGCACAATTTTTATTTTAAAATTAAAATTTAGCCTAAAACTAATATTAAAGTTATTATTATTATTATTATCATTAGTAGCTTAATAGACATTTGTGTGTTTGAGCTAGTTAAAAATGTTAGTTAAAAATTTACAATGTACATTTAAGTAACACAACTTTGAACTTGAAATTTGGAGAAAAAATTGTGTGAAATTTTCATTTTTAAAGTGCACAGTCTCTCCGTACACTTTTCCCCCGTGCGGCTATTTATGGCAGCTGCTGTTCCCCGCTTTTGCCACGCATACAAATGGCAGCCAATTGATTTACATGTGCCGGCAGTCATTTGTTTTACCCCTCCAACCCCCCCTCACTAACACACACACCGCCCTCGAAGCTCGAAGCTCGACTTAAATTTTACTATTGGAAAAAAGGAAATCGTCGTGAAAAACCGGGGTCTGCGTTTTATGGCCAGTCCAAAAACGCTCCCCAGCTCCGGCTCCTGCTCCGGCTCGGAGTTCTCATGTAAATTATGTTTATGATGCCCGGAGTTGTCCTGGAATTGGAACTGGAATCGGGAATCGGTGGAATATCGGCTGGAAAAACAGCGCCCAGACGGTGCATACATAAATATATACAAATATATATGTTGATATATATATATACATATATATTTACGCGTTTCTGTTTGTGCTCCAATTGCGTTTCAATTAAATATCAGGTTTTTATTAAATTTGTACTTAATTTGGTTTGCGAAAACCATTTTAATTTGCGCTTCGCTTTATTTGTTTATTAAATCTATTAAATATAGGGAGGTAGGGTTGCAAAAAGACAACAACAAAAAAGACACACACAACATTTGCTCACCATTTTTCTTTTTAAATATTGAGCAATAAAAATGTCGATGAAAATGTACAACAAAAAAGAATAAAAATGTTGTGTGAAAATATGCAATATGCAAACGAAAGTCTCGGTCCACCTTTTGCTATATCCATCCCTTTCCCTCTTCCCGAGTGTGTGTAAGTGTGTGTGTGTGTTTATGCTGCAATAACTGTAAATGACAAACAAATGCGCACGTTAAAATCGTTGATTAAAATCAGCATAAACACACACTCACACAGACAGGACAAAGGCTGAAATGCCAAAAGGCGGCAGTCGGACAGGGGGGGGGGAAAGGGGCAAATATGTAGAATAATACTGAATTAATTATCGATATTCGACTTTGATTTACCCTGGAAAAAATAAATGAAATAATAAACAAGTCCATGTACAAATTGTTAATATAATTATTAATGTAATACAATAAACATACAATTTTGATGTAGTAAAATTACTTTCTTATAAATTAAAAGAACAAAAATCTATATTTGTGTTACTAGTTTTCGAAAACTTTAATATTCGTATATTTCTATATCAAATCAGATATTGTTTCTGTTATTTTCTCTTAATAATATCTATAATTTAATAATTTGAGTTTATTCTTTCCTAACTCATTATTAATTTTTTTCCAATATTGTATTTTGAATTTATTAAGATTTAATTTACATTTAGAAAACTAGTCTGTACTAGTTTTTAATAGTTTAACAATATTTATATATTTATTTTATACAAAGGTTACAAATTATTGAATTTTTAATTTTTAAATTTAAATTTAGTATAAATTTTTGAAAATTTTGACGAAAATTTCGAATTTTACTGCGTTATGAGCTTTTAGTATTTTTTTTTTTTTTGCAATCTGAAAATTTTTGAAAAATGGAGTTCTGTTTTCTGCATTTTTGTCAGTACTTTATTATTGGTTAATATTTTGTCATGCTAATTTTTAAAGCTAAGCTTGTGTTAGCTTGTTTTTTGTAATGAATTTGTATATTGCTTTTACAAACTAAAATATTTCTTAAAATTTTGAACATTTTTATATAGTTTATAAAATAATTACCTTTTTATTTCAGACTGTTCTTAACCAGACTTACGGACTTGAAGGATGTAATCATAGGCGACTTTAAATATTATATATAGTCAAGGACACTTGTAAACTGCATCTCTCGGGACAGAAACTGATATCGAACACACTGAATAACTTATATACTTTCCAAAGCAAGGAGTATGCCAAACAAGCCAGGACCAACTGGAGGAGGGACGGGGCGCGGCAAGTGCTCGTTAATGGCGGCAGGACATTCAGCCAAAGGATCCATAGCTATGTAGTGCGTCATTTATGCGGGCCTATAAGCACTCGTAGAAGAGGGGAGAGGAGAGGCTGGACGACAGGCTGCTCAGGTAAATAAGTTGCACTTTAAAGCAAACAAACCCCGAAAGCAAAGCCACCGCTCTCCCTCCCCACTTGCCTTCATTTTCCCCACATCAACATCAGCCAAACAAAATGGCTTCTGTCCCCACACACACAACACACACAAACACACACTCGTGTGTGTGTTTACTAGTGTGTCCGGACTGCTAGTTCCAGAGCCTGTAAATGTCATTGGCAGACACAGACGAAAATATTTTAATAACTACCCGAATTCGTTTTGTTCCAGCAAATGTTTTCATTAGCAGCAAAAACACAAAAAACAAAAAAAAAGAGAGGAGAATATAAAACAAATATGAGGGAAATAGTGGCTGGCGATAACAAGGACCAAAGTGAAGCCGTAGAGAGCTGAGAGGAAAACAAAGGCGAAAAATAAATGGAAAGTCCTGTGGCAGCCACACAGCCAATTAAGTTGAAGATCGAGGCAGGCCCTCAAGTAATTCCACAAATAATTGCTTCAAAGTGCTGCCGACTTTAAGGCCGTTTTTAGCCAGAGATTCTTAAATATTTAACTACTTCTACTGTCATAAAGGAAAACGAGAGACCAAACTTTTCCCATTGATCTCGGGGGAGTCGTAAAGCACGAAGACGAACATTTCCAGCAATTGGAAATGTTTAGCTTTCAGATATGTCAAGGAAATTTGCATAAAGATGAGGATTTTTGGTTCTTAAATATTTGGATAAAAGAAGAATATATTTTTTAAATATTCACGAACTTAAATAAACTTTTTAATATGTTTTAAAACTATTTTGTCATTCAAATAAATAGTCAAAATATTATTGGTTTCGTTTTAAGTTAAATTAGTAATTAATTAATAGTCACAATAAAAAACTTATTTCTAGGGTTGCAAAACACTTATAAATCCTTATTAATGTTTTCGATTATCTTCCTAACTCAAAGTAGTGTTGTTAGTCACAATAAAATCACTTGCTTACAGTGTTGCAAGACATTCCAAGCTTCGTTGAAACTTATAAAAAACGAAGCACGTTTGCTTACATCGTAAAATAGTTTATAAATGTTTTATACCATAAAATATAATCTCAAAATAAATTCTGATAAATACATCAAGTAGTGTTAATATTTACAATAAAATTGATTGTTTACAGTGCTGCAATACATTCCAATTGTTGTTAAAACTTATAAAGAACGACGCATGTTTGCTTACATCATAAACTTATTCATACCTCAAAATATAATCTCACAATAAATTCAGCTAACTACACAAAGTAGTATTGATAGTCACAATAAAATCACTTGTGTACAGTGTTGCAAAACACTAATAACTCGCTACCTTCAACGACGTTTGCTTTATCCTTGAAACTTGCTCCCATTTAAAGCACGCCAACCCTCTCTCTACCATTAGTCGACACTAAGTGGGATGACCAATATGATTAACCCCTCTTAGCCAGCTCTAAAACTGCGTAGTGCGGATGGGTTAAGGAGGGAGTCAGTTTGTGTGGGTTTGTGTGTGTGTACGAGAGGAACCCACATTGTTATTATTTTTAAAAGCGATTTTCGCAACCGGCACGCAGCTGGGCTCGTTAAAAGCACAAACAACACGACAACAACAGCAACCAGGATCGGGGTGCAGCAGGGGGAAAATTCAGAGGGGGGGGCAGAGGCTAGTGGAAAGCCACGGCTTGGGGGCGGCATAACCCCCCCCCACACACACACCCATACATACAGGGGACATGGAAAGCAGTTAGTCCCGCGGTGTATACACATAAGTCATTTATTGAAAATCCACTGCAGCAAGCAGCAGGAAAAGCGGAAAAACAGGAACAGGAACGGCACGGGCAGCGGCAGCAGCAGCAGCAGCAGCAGCAGCAACGGCGGACGTCCAAAGTATGACAAACAATAGCCAAATGGGTTTTTCCTACAACAACAATTTTTCAATATGCTTCAGCCAAAATGACCAAAAGAA
Organism: Drosophila punjabiensis; assembly: GCA_008042585.1. Taxonomy (NCBI): domain Eukaryota; kingdom Metazoa; phylum Arthropoda; class Insecta; order Diptera; family Drosophilidae; genus Drosophila; species Drosophila punjabiensis. The sequence goes on along the minus strand of VNJR01002310.1, from coordinate 64,307 downwards.
CGCCCCGAAAAACCGAACCGAAAACCGGGCACCGACAAAATACCAGGCATACACCGGGAGAGAGAGGGGGTGGCCTGCAAGGGGTAAGTCGCAATTCCTCGTTATTTTTTCGCATACCCTTTACAAAATTTAAGAGTTTTATGAGGCTTATATTATTGCTAAATTGATAATTAAAATTATAAATAATATGTTATAAATACACACATAAAAATATTTTTCTAGCATATATTTTTAAGGAAAAAAATTGCCATGACATGGAGATAATTATTCTAAAATTGAGAATGAATTGAAAGAAAGAATTGAATTTAGGGCAAGGAATCCATAAAATTAAGGAAAGCCACCATAGGCTTAATTTTTCTGATTTCCTGAAATTTAGGTCTTTGTTATATGATTTGCTTCGATAAGTTTCTTTCATAATATTCTTATTTCGCACCAAAATATGTCTTAAGAAATTTCCCACATGTGCACTTATAATTCCTAATTGGTTCTAACATCCCTGGCAAAAAGTGACGGCTGCCGGCGAAGTCTCATAAACGTGATAGGTATTTTCAGTATTTTCAGCAAGGCTTACAAAGTTTTCTTTTTTTAAAGTTAAATAATATTTTATATAAAATACCTAAGATAATATTTATCAATTTTAATGTTCAATTCTTATAATATTTTTGTTTATATTTTTTAAGTTTATTAATTATTTTCTACACGGTACTAAAAATGTCTGTAGATATTCCCTATTTTTCCCCCACATTATTGCCATTATTGCGCATTGTGGCTCTGCAGCAGCCCGTTCCTGTCCTTCTCTCTGCCCCATTTCCCGCCCCCCAAAACACATACACACACACAACCCGAGAGAGGCGGAGGTCCAAGGCTAAGGACATTCATAGGTCGATTGTCGCTGCCATTAAGTGTGCATAAATGTGACAAAAACAACAATAAAAAAAAGGATAAGAATGGTTATTCAAATGGTAAAGAGAGAATTTCAAATGCTCTTTATATTCTGAGAGAAAAATAAGGCTTAGAACAAACGTAAGTTAAAGAATATATTCCAAAATTATATAATAAATTTCAAAACAAAAAAAAATCTGGAGAATATTCTTTTCTTTAAGGAAAATATAATTTAAAAATCGGAGAGCAAGTTTATAAATGATTCCTATTATTATGTAAATTTTCTCTGCTTTAGCAAATTCAATATAAAGTCTCTATAATTAAGTTTATTTAAAATTCTATAAATATAATGCATCGAATAGTAATATTTACTAAAGAAATAGTTACAATTTTCTTAAGCTCAACTCCAAGCTGGACAAACTTTCGCACTAACCCCGAATATATCCAGCTCGCTGCGATAACTCTTTTGTGCATTTGTTTATTTGTTGCGTATGCTGCCAGCTGCTATCCAGACAGCACTTTCAAATATTCAGAAGCCCAGGGCAGTGGGGCCAAGCCAAAACCTTTAAATAAAAATTGTCGGAAATGCATTTTAACCAAGGGAGTGCGGAGTGCGGAGTGTGCAGAGTGTGGTATGTGGCAGAGCGGGGGGAGGCCTTAAAAAAATATGTATGGGAACATGGTCATCGAGACTCAACGGTATTGTGACAGGTTATCGATATTGTCGCAAGCTCGAATGCCTGACAATCGAGTGGCGGTCTCGAATTGGTCAATTACTTAACTGCCAGGGAAATCGGCTAGCTTGATTGGAGTACTCCAGAGCTGGCCATTTGTTGGTACGTGGTCTTCCTTCTCTTTGAAATCTGTTGACACAGGGAATTATCTAAATTTCAACAAGATGAAGGTTGTATACTCTTGCAGAATGCAATTGTTTCATTAATAATATATTTATTTCTAATAAAATATGAATTATATGCTGTATACACTTTTATAAGCATATTATTTTAAGAGTTTTACTTTTGACTCTGCTCTTACTGTTTGTTCCAATGACAGCTATATGATATAGTCTTGCGATTTGTATACAATTTAAATCGAATTTTGGAAATATCATTTAATACTCATATCCCAGAGATGATGAAGATATATTAAAAACTGGCAAAGTTATAAAATTTGTGCTAAAAATTTTACAATCGTTTCTATGGCAGCTTTATGATATAGTCGTCAGATCCGACTCGTTTCGACTTATACATTAATGAGATTATCAGGCCTGTTCCAATTTCCAAGTCTTGCAAAGTTTTATTCAGATAGTTTCATAACTTAGGGACTAGGACCTATCATTGGAATGCTTAAAAATTCAAGAATATTTTGTTATAAGGAATCAAAGCTAAGTAAATTCTAATGAGTTTTTATACAGAACAATCCTATTGTATTTAAGACTAATAAATATATTCTAATAGCACATAATATATATATAATTGTGAGAACTGTTAATCTATTATGCTTCTCATAAAGGACTTGTCATAAAGAACTTACTATATGTTATCGCTGAGAAGCTGCCGGGCTTTATTGAGACAAAGGACTGACTTTGGGTTGGACTTTGTATACAAGTCCTGCGACTTGAGAAAACCCGACGGCCTCGAGCGGGTATCGAAGAAGGCGGTTTCCAGTTCAAAATTAAACATAATCATGTGCAACATGTGCCGTTTTGGCCTCCCCGCAGCCCTCCGCAGTGCTGTTGATATTTGGCCAAAAGCAAGACGATCGGAGCGGGCCACGAGGCGGTAGCAGGAGCAAAAGGAGCAGCAGTCACAGGAGCAGTCATAGGAGAAGCAGCAGCAGCAGCAGCAGCAGTAGCAGCAGCAGCAGTAGCAGCAGCAGCGGCTGGCAAAGTTTGCATAGCAAACAATGTGCACTTCTGGCAACACACACACACACCCTGCACACACACCCATAGAGACACACACATTGAGACTACTGTTCGTTAGAGTGGCAAATCAAACAATCCCCCCGCCCGCCGCCCAATGAATATGTTTATGCCAGTTGGCATTGCAATAACTTCATAAATATGCAGCACTGCAGACGGCAGACTGCAGACTGCCGACGACTGCAGACGGCAATCGAAGCAGCTGAATTTAAATTCAAACTGCGGCAACAAAGACGGATTTAAGAACAATGCAATTATGATTCAGCTGTCAATTAAATGGCAAATTTACAGCACTTCAAGTGCAGCAGCAACAGCAGCAGCAGCAGCAACAGCAGCAGCAACAGCAGCAGCAGCAGCTGAATGGAATACAAATAAAATGGAATAAAAATCATAAAAATATCGATAAAGCAAGCACACAAATTTATTGCAGAAACATACACACCAGGAAAATCGAGGGAGTTTGAGCAGTTGAGCCCTGACAGTTCGACTGTGGCTTCCCTGTAAATATATATATAAACATATATATCTTCCTGATACCCTTGTTGCTTGACATTTTCATATTTTATAAATATTTGTAAAATTAAGAAGCTTAATTGTAAAACTGCTCTTTGACTGCTTACAAAAGGATTTTCAAGATTGTTATTATTAATTGGTTGTAATCTCGATTCAATGTTGTAATGATAATGAAGCAATGGTATGTGGACTTTAAAATATATAACACCTGAATATGTGAAACTTGAGGAAATTTGAGGGACTTTCTCTTGTAAAATTACAGAATATTTATGCTTAAATTGATTGGTAATAAATTATACAAAATTGTCAAGTAGTTTGAAAAGAAATATCTAAAGTACATACTTATTTATTAAGTTTCTAAAAATGCTAAATTACTCCCTTATTTCGTAATATATTTAACCTTTTTTTCTATAACTTACACCTTATATAAAAAGCTGATCTAAAAGAATATTCCTTTTAATTTCAGAGCTAAAATATAAGTTAAGAAAATCCCAAAGTTAGAGTATTCTTCCATTCGCTCCCTTTCATTTTCCTGCAGCTGCTGGTGTGTTGGGAAATACTCGTAAATAAAGTATTTCCCCCTCGCTTTTCTTGCCATGCCCTTGGTTTTCCTTCGGTTGAGGCCAGCGGCAAAACGATGACGAGCTGACGATGTCGTTGTAAATACCATAAAGAAAATCGTTGCCGACGTGCGGCGCACCGTCCAGCTGTCTGTGTGTCCTGTCTGGAGTTGGAGCTGAAGCAGAATCAGGAGCAGGAGCAGGAGCAGGAGCTGGAGGCGCAGAAAGTAAGAAAAGGAGCAACTGCAACTGCAACTGCCAGTGCCGGCCAGGAGGAAGCCCTGCGAAAAGTTATTTATTGGAATTGTGTAATAAATGTGACCGAAAGTGCACTCGACGTAAACGAAATATGGCAGAGCGCGTCCCTTAAAGTTCCAAGTTTCGAGCATTAGGAGGCGCCGCTGAGTGGCAAGAGATGCAAATGAGCCAGGACATGGACATGTTTCGGACGGTATCCACGGCATCCTGCGAGTGTCTTGCGGTGTTTCCTCTGGGAATCCTTATGACAGAAGACACGGATGACACGGGACATATCCTTGCCAGCAAGAGATCTTCATTATCCCAGGGCTTCCATTTCAATTTGGACCTCTGTCTGTCAGGTCCTGAATGTGCAGCAGGAGTAAAGGAAGATGAGTGGATCTCAGAGTGAGGAAGAGGTGAGTTTTTTACATAATAAAAAATATATTTTAATAAATTCCTAAAAATTAAGCCAGCTTTCAACAAACATATAAATAAAATAAAATAGGAACCTAAGAGATAACTCTTTTATGACCCTCGTTAATCCATCAATACCTACGTGCTTTTGTAAGCTAATAATCCTGTGCCAAGTTGAGGCGTCACGCGTGATTACCCAACGTCCTGACAGGACATTTCATGAACCTGTCACCAGGATGCTGTGCCACCATTTTATATGATCGCGCGGACAGCTTGGGAGCTATGTACGATTATGGGGACTACGTGATCGCTGGGAATTGGGGTAAGGATATTGCAGGTGCAGGTGCAGGGGTCAAGTCATTGCAAATTGCATCTGCATGTGAACAGTCATAAATATATATGTATGTATATATATGTCTAACCATAAATTGTGACCAAGTCTGGGCAAGGACAAGGAAGCCAGTGGAAAGTTTAGATGCTTTTCCGGTTCTGCAGACTTGGATGAATTTTAGACTATTTAAGTAAAGAGATTTTCTGAAAATTTAGTGAATTAAAGCTTGATTTTTTGGTGAATTTTTATATATTACTATTTTATATATTAATTGTAAAATATTATTTAAATTTAAACCTTAAATTAGTTAGCTTCCAAAGAGTTTCAAATGCAATTTAAAAAAATAACATGCCCTGCGGTTTTATTAAAAACCAAAACAACACGAATCATTACATCAAAGATAAATAATAAATATTTATTGTCAAATTAATTGCCATTAAAAATGGTATTATTTTTCACAAAAAAAAACTTTAAACAATGCCGAAATTCAGACAATAAAATGAGGCTTGTGCATTTAAATACATATTTATTTTTTTTTATTGTTAATCCATGTCTCGGCCATTATTGTCTTTTTTGGTTTTATTGTTTTGCCTTCGGCACCACTGACCTGCTCTGCTATATGACCCACCACCCACTTGCCCCGTTCAGCAGGTCCTTGGGGCTTCAACCCGTTCCACATCCGTCTGCTATATCCATATATATATAGGCACACACACACAGGTGCACCTTGCTTTGTCCCGAAAATTTCCATCGATTTGATTTATATGGAAAATATTTAAATTTTATTGCCAGCTTGCATATGGCCCAGACAGACGGACACATGGACAGATGGAGGGACAGAGGACAGGACCCAGGAGGCTTAAGTGAGATCGATAGTTATATATGTACATATAGTTCCATTCCAAAAGGATATAGCGGGGGGTTGTGTAGAGATAATTTATGCAGATTTCGGTAATATTGAAAACGAAATTTAAATGCAAACAAGGGAAAGTGTTGGGAAAGCCTGCAAACGCAACGCAACGTGTAACCTAAACCAACCTTACCCTCACCTCACCTGCCTTCCATCCCTTTTCCCCCCACATTTGCCTTTGCTTGTTTTGTGAGGAAAATGGGAAATGGAAAATGGGCAAGGACCTTCGAGTCTTGAGCACGGCTCCTGGGATGCAGCTAATCAGATGCTCGGATGGGGCAAGTTCCAACATTTTGTTTTTATTATGTCGCCAAGCAGGAACACAAATAAAATGAGAGCGGAAAATGGGAAATGGAAAACGGGAAATGGGACGAAGACGGAGACGGGGACGGGGGCGTGGGCGTGGGCGTGGGAGGCCTGTCAGAAATTATGTTGATTGTTTGCTCTAGCCAAGGAAATAATTAAGCAAGACGTGCCAGCCAGCAAGCGGAGACACCGACAAGAAACTCCAGAGCTTCACGCTGGCGCCAACTCAAAAAATATATATATATTTGTGCACACAAAAAATATCAAATATATATATACACATATATATCGGTGCACAGTAATGAAAATTTTATATTTTCTTTTGTATATTTTTTAACTAAAATAATATTTTCTAGACTTTATTTTGTATCTCTATTTTTCAGGTTAATTTTTTAGTCAGGTTTAAATTAATATCTTTCAACCTAAAAATATATTTTAACTTAATTTGAAATTGCTTAAAAAATCAAAATCATTTGTAAATTTATAAATCCAAATTTAATATAAAAAAAGAGCCATAAAAAAAACTTTAAGCTAAACTAAAATATAGTAATTAAGACTAAATTTACGCGCATAAATTAAAGCTAACTAGAGCTGAAGGCCAAAAAATCCCTTTATATATTAAATAAAAATCTATAAAAAAAATATATTATTATAATATATTTTTGATTTATATTTTTGCTTATAAATTAAAACAAAATACTTAAATTCAGTCACCAAAAATTGAAAATTCAAAGCTATTTATTGAATTACTTTCAACACTTCAACACACATATTTTTTCTCGCTGCATAAATTTTGCCTCATTGCTTTTTGCAAAAGCACAAAATTCTAAATTGTCAACAGCTTTTTGTGACTCACTGTAAGCATACATATAAACAAATATATATATATATATATATGCAGATATATATATTTAAGTACCGGTTTTTCTTTGGCTGTTCCAACTTAAGTAATCTAATTAGTCAGCCACTTGGAGCTGCAGTTTTGATTTACATTTCAAGCTGCCGGCACTGGAAATTAGCCAGCGAAAATAGAGGAAGTTGTCCTTGATTTTTCCAACACCAATGCAATGGGAAATTCATTTGCAGTCCCCCCCTTATCCCTATCCCTAAAAATTGTTCTAATTTCCGCATGAAAATGATCGGTGACCGCTCTTCTCTTTTGGCTTTCAAATCGGTCATTATTTTGGTTCGTTTTCGCTTCAATTTCGGTTCATTTTATCGCATTTCATTAGTGGCTCAAACACACATTTACACACAAACGGCTTTTCCAATTTCCCATTCGTACGTTTCCATGTTCATTTCTATTTAGTTTGTTTTGCCGCCTTGCATTTTCTAACTGCCAGCGAGCAGCATTTTGGCATTTGCATTCCTGGGCGCGCGACGCCCCCGGGGGCTCCGTGGTCCAGAGCTTCCACAGGGATTTAATTTATTTATTGCGTATACGCCGCGTTAACGGTGGCAATCGAAGCTGCGGCCTTTGTCCTGATCGGTCCCTTTGTTTGACGGCCGGCAAGCTGGCCAAATATTTGACAGGCGAATTGAAGCAGCGGGGAATTCATCCTTGATGAGCGATAAGCCTCGTCTCGCCAGGACCATGAATAAATTAGTTGCGACTTTTGGAAATTGAACGGGAATTGTTCCCCCTTGAGGTAAGAAAACATCATAACTGTTTTGAAAAAATATAGAAAAACTGCCTCAAAGGCAGGAAAATTAATGGGAAATAATAAAAACTTCATTACTGTTTCGGAAAAATATAGAAAAACGGCCCCAGAAGTTTGCAATAAGATTATTATGATTTAATCTATTTTGTTTCAATAATTGTAAAACTAATAGGAGAATATGTATATAACATTTATACATATTATAAAATTAATATAATATATATACATATAATATAATAATGAAAAATTAATAAAAAGAGCAGGCCTTGGGTTTACATTTTCCACATCACAGTCACTTTTGAAACATAATTCAGTAAGAGTTTACTTGTCTCCCGTGGCACTTTTCTTACTTGTTTTTAAATCTTTTAAATCAAAAATATATATCTTAAAAATATTAAATTAAAACTACTTATCATGGAAACTGAATCATTAAAGATTAACCATAAAGAGCAAGAGAAGACAGACTCCTCTCTGGTGCCTCGTCCAGCTGTTTATACCGCCTCCGAGCTATGCCGCTCGCTAATTGTGTGGACAAGACCCATAATGGATGTGCTCTCCTGGCAGCTGCCCATCGTGACCAGTTCCTGGCTAATCCTTGGCCTCGTTGGCATCTACCTGCTGACCAGTATCAGCCTGCCCAGCCTCCTGGGCCTGGTGGGTCTGGTCGTCATGGGCATGGTCATGCTTTATGCCGCAGTTAAGCGCGTTGATCCCTACCAGGAGTTGGAGCATCATCCTTGGCTGGCGGTGAGAGTGTCGCCCAAGGCGGTGGATCTGGTGACCGACAGGGTCACCGATTGGGTTAACCGCTGGCTGGCCACCGGGCAGTACCTGCTCTTTGGAAAGGACTACCGTCCCAGTCTCCTGGTGTCCATCATTGCATTCTATCTGGCAATGATGTGTGCCTTCCTTGGCAGCTCCACGGTGATTATGATGGGTAAGTTAATCAATAATTATTATTATTTATATTTGTATTTATTATTTATTTTATTATTATTCGATTTAGCTTACTGCTTCGCCTTCATTCTGCCCAAAATGTGGCTTTGTTGGGACTGCGACTGGCGTCAGCTCAGGCAGCTGCCTTGGCCGCCAAACATGCTGTTCAAGAGGCAGAATGTCCTGCAGCTCAACGAGGTGCAGGAGCAGATGCTGCTCCAGGAAAAGGAGAATACTCCAGATGGAGAGGAAAACAAAGAAAATCAAGAGCCGGAAGTTAGTGGTATTTAGAGAATTATCAGGAGCAGGAACAGTGGCAAACATTTAGGAAACAAAACCAAACTCAAACTCACAACGGATAAAAAAAAACTTAACAAAAATATTAAATCAGTTCTCTATATTTTAATCAGCATCATGCTTCTGCAGTACATTTTATAAAATTTACTTTTTACACTTACTACATAAATGTTAAATGTTAATAAACAAAAAACCCGAACACTGTCACACTAAATTGTAGCATTATTTAAAGATTTCAAGCATTTTAATATTATTTTAGTCAGAAGCTTGCAATGCGGTGACCCTATAAAATATGTATATTCTTGATTTTTTACCATTAACAGCTTTCTTGTTATCTATAATTTATAGTTTCAATACTAAGAGCAACTCTACTACAACTGATGATTTACTGATTTATAACAATATAATGTTTTATTTGTCTGTACTTTATAGAAGCCAAGAATCAATAACATATTTATTGCTATAATTATTCTTTCATTTAATACTGAACGCTTTATTTTATTTACTAGTATTTAATTTTTTATATATATATTTCAAGATTTGAAATATTTACAACAGATTTAAAAATACATTTCTATGTAAAGTCGATTAATAATATCTTAGCTCAACAGCTTCAAACTTTTCAGCTTAAACTTGATTCTATTGTGTCCTTTGAATCCGGCACTCAATTAACTTTGACAGCATTATTTTAATTTATATTATTTCAGTTCAGTTCTTAATTTAATAAATTTAAAACACAGTGTTGTGGCAGGACTCTTAAAATAAATCTATAAATATGGATCATAATTCAATTTTATTTGTTGCTTCACAAGTTTACAAGCGTTTAGTTTTTTAGTTACAAAACAACAACAAGCTATTAGCTATAATTCAAAGAATATAGCAAGTAATGGAGCTTATTCCACTCAACTTGTATCCCCAGAATATATAGCCAGAGATATTAGCCAGATATTGTGTGGGATTCGGTCGTTGAGGAATTTAATTAAAGCCTCGTGTTCCTGTTCCTGTTCGTGGCTTCTCGGGGCGATAAACATCGCGACCAGAACGTGACAAACGACGCTGAAGTTGAAGGCGGCGAGCAAACAATGATACGGCCCCAGCGATGTGTCTTGGCAAATGGGGGCGTGGCAGCACTGGCAGCAGCAGGAGTGGCAGCAACAGCAACAGCAGCAGCAGCAGCAGCAGCAGCGGCCTTTGCAGTGTGGTTAATCATTAAAGCCGCCCCCTTGGGACCGCCGACCGTGCGGCAGTGTGGCTCAAGACGGTCAGATTTATTCAGGGAAATCCCTGCGGCTCACAGGCGGCATTAAAAATTTAGTGACCTCACACACAGCACAGGAAGTGCACGAAAATCGAAAGGCGACAGGAAGTGGGTTCAGTTTGAGGGGAGCTTCGAGGTTCGGGTTCGGAGGTTCGAGGGTGCTGCGAATGCAGGTCCTTTCCTTCTTGCAATTTGCACTCAATTGCAATTTCCGTTCGCCGCTACCACTTGCTACGTGGCTGCTACGTGAGAAGCCAGCTCCCCCTGTATCCCACCCACCTTACAACCCATTTTCCACCCGCTCCTGTCTTACCACCCCCGCCTCCCCTGCCTACGTGCTAAGCGCGGCACAAAACGCGCAGAAATTTGTTTTGCCATTTTGTTTAGTTGTTTCTGCCAGCGTACTCCCACTTTCCACCTCCCACCTGCCTGCCTCTCTACTCCCCGTTTGTTGTTTTTTAAATATCAATATAAAACGTGACAGAATGGACTTTTGCCTCGACAAAGCTCAGGAAGCACTAAGGATGGCCGACACTGAAAGAAAAGCCTAAACCTCAACCAGTTCTCCAAGTTCTCAAACGAAATTTGCTCATAATTTCATAAAATCTACGCTTAGGTATGTTATAAACTACATTTTTTTATAAATTTCTAACGTTTTAAGCTCAGATTTCGCCGAGTGCAGCGTTTAAGGCCAACCTGGCGAGCTGGGAACAGAAATTCTGTAAGCGGTTTAACTGCTCAGCGATGGGCAGGCATAAGTAGTAGGCGGCAGCGGCAGCAGGTCGTATGGGGGCGGGACGGGGCTGTGCCTTGTCCGGGGTTCACGCATTATAATCCGTTTATGGACGGCATCGTGTCACCCCCTTGGCGGAAATCCAAGGAAACGAGAGGAAGAGGGAGATAGCTAAGCTGCAATCCCAAGGAGGCATCTTGCCGACTTAGCCGAATTTCCGCATCCTTAAACCGACGGATTAGGGGAACCGAGATCGAGGGATACAAGAAGGTGTATAACATATATATAACTATATATACAATATGTCTTTTAACTATTGCAAAAGTGATAAAGGTATGCCTTAATATTAAATATTTCTAACTATAAAACACTTAACTTTAACACTTCTTTCAAAACAATTCCAAGAAAGATTGCAATTTTACAAGTTAGATTGGATGGTTTATGCCTAAAATTCAACTCGAAATTAAAAAATAAGAAGTATATAAAAAGCGTCAAAAGAACATTTGTTTTATATTAAGAACCTTCCGTATTATAAGATATCTTTCCGTACTTTAGGAATATATATCTTATGCCTAAAATCCAATACTAATTGAAAAATATGACAAAAGTTATATTAAGAACCTTCCTTAAAATAAGATGCTATCTTTCCATAATCCCCACTATATCATTCCGTTGAACTTTAATTTCGCCTACAGGCGAAGAGACCTTTGGCCATACAGCCCATGCCTTGGACGGGCATATGTGGATCCATATCCCTATCCGGGATCTCCTTTTGACAGCCCAGAGGTCGCGTCTCCTTCAGTTTTGGCCAAATGGACTGCTTTGAAAGGGGACTCGGCATTATGGCGATTTGAATGGCGTTGGCGGCGATGGCGATGGCGATGGCTGTGGAAAATCAGACTGCTGCCATCACATCAGTGAGGTTTCCATGGCTGCGCATTGTGTGCATAAATGGTGGAAATAGGGGTCTATGTGGTGAGGGGGGTGGCTGGTGGGGAAATGCTGCCTGGAGCGGCGGTGAAAATTGCATTCAGTGAGTGTTTTATGACCATATTCGGTGCTACTACGACTCCGACTGCGGCTGTGACTGCTTTATGAATGCATAATTTTATTATGCACAACAAATTCTATTTACAACGCGACACGTTGCATGGTTCGGTTCATGGAGCGCCTAATGCGAGGGCCGTTTTAGCAATTTAGCAAAATAAATCGAATATTAAAGCGATTGGGTCTTATTCCTGCTGTTATTTCAGCTTGTAGAAAGTTTTTAAATTCTTTTTTTGTGTAAAAATAAATTCAAATGTAATTTAAGATCTCGAAATATTTGGCCACAAGCTGATACATCGATTTATTCATTAAAGAATTGTGGAAAGTGTGTAAAATGTTTGAAGAATCAAAATTGTTATCGATATACAGAAATTACTTCATTTGAGTGTTTCTATTTGCAAGTTAAGCTCATTTTTGAAATGCCAAAATGGTTAAGAGTATAAAATTGAGAACATTTGTTATAAAAACATGCCTAAATTTTGAATTCTACGCTCTTAGGCCTCGGTTATCCTTCGTTTCTCCCACAAATTGCGCTTTGCTGGCAGTTGGTGTCCTTCGGCTGTTTTCATGGAAGACGTAAGTTCCTTCACCGCATCGAGGAAGTGGCTATGGCTGCGTCCTTTCTTTGCACCCAAGCTAGGCAGTTGTTCATTCTTTTCCACTGGAATCTCGGCAGACGGGGCTGGATCACGTCCTTCAACCGGATTGGTTTCAGTAGGGGGTTCTCCCGCGACGTCCTGTCCGGAATTTTGAAATAGTAGGAATTTCAAAGGCATATCTTTCTTATCGATGGTTGGCAGACCTGTAACTTGGAGTTCCCCCATGAAGTGCATCTCAAACGGTTTTTCCTCCTGGACACAACTAAGGCCAGGCGAAGATGGCCTTTTGGGGGACTTGGTTGGGGACTTTACCTTTACCTTTTTGATGACCGCCGAAGCTGTCACTTTGGCTGCCTTTTCCTTGGCCTCCAATCGCACCGCACGGGCTTTCTCCTTCCTTTTGAGTTTTCTCTTTTGCTTTTTAGCCTTCCTTGACGCCAATTTCTTGAGATCAACATGATCTTTCTCCTCGCCAGCAGCCTCGGCCTCGGCCTTGGTCTCCGGCGGAGGTGGTTCCTGGTTCCCTGGCTCGTCCAGCAGTGCAAACATATTTCCGACTATCAACTTTGATTCCGGCTGCTGCTGCTGCTTGCGGCCTGCCAATGAATGCTTCTTATCCTGCAGATCTTTGGCCATGGCAGAGCTCAAGGATCTATGTTGGGCAGCTTTCTTCAAAGCGTGAGAATTGACATTTTGAACCTTTTGAACCCCTGCCTCGGAGATGCCTCCGTTTGACTTGACAATGTTCTCCTTATAGCGCTCCAAGTTCCGCAGGATCTGTTTGGGTTGAAAGGTAGTATCGTTGCAGTTGCCCCTGTCTTTTTTTGGAGTTTCGGAAGGAGTACTCGAGGATCTGTTCTTAGTGGCATTTATGGAGATGCTTTTTTTAACTAGAGAAGCTTTGGTGGGTGCCCGGGTGCCCAAAGGCGGCCAGGAACTGGTGTCGTCAATGGGATTTTGCTTGGGCTTAAGTAAATGAAATAAGAACATGTTTAAGGATTAAATGAAGATACAATTGCGTGTGGCACTTACCTCCGGAAATAGCAGAGGAGCTGTGGCCTGTCTCTTTGGTTCCCGGCGAGGAGAGTTCATTGGTGGACTTGGCTTTTTGGCCGACTTAGAAGTGTCTTTAGATTGCTGCTCAGAATCGGTTAAGCATTCGAAAACCTGATCACAAATGAAATCAATTGCCACAGCGACAGGCTGCTCAGACGAATGCTCTTCCTGAATCAAGATCCGTGGCGAAGATGATGCAGACGGCTCAGACAGGAGTTCCTCCTGCAGCAAAATCAGAGTAGATGATGCTACAGGCTGCAGGGACAAGTCCTCCTCCTGCACCAAGGTCCGACTTGAAGATGGCGACTCCTGCAATGATTCGGCAGCCTCTGCTGAAAGTGTATCCATCTGGTTGGCCGCTTCAAATATTTCAGTCTGAGTAGCTTTATCTGCCACCGTAACATGTCGCACGACATCTATTACGGGGCACGGACGCCGAAGACGAAGACGATTCCTTCGACGTCGCGGGCGGGGATTTCTGAAAACACACTGAACAAATCGAGCTTATTACTTACATACTATTTAGTGACTATAATTCTGATTTTTCTGGGGTCTAGCTTAAGCACTAACTGCAACAGACACTATATATACTTCACAATTGTCTAATTAGCACACGAAAGCATCATGTAAAAGCGAATGTGTAGCAAGTAAAGCGGAAAGCTCATTTCTCTATCTTACGACTCTGATGAGCTGAACCAGTTCACTCATCACATCATCCACTGTGCGACGTCGCTCCGGCATGGCATTGTCCACGTGGGACAAGTCGATGTCAATCGTTAGCTTGTTATGGGATTTGGTGGCTTGAACGCCGGGTCCCAGATTGATCTCCACCACTTTAGGTACATTTTGTGGTTCATTTTCTTGGGGCTCTGGTGCAGCCTCCACTTCCTGGGGCTCTTGTGGCTCTTGGGGATTTGGTGATTCCTCTTCAATTGCTATTTGTGGTGCTGTCTGGCCTTGCGCCACTTCGGGTGCTGCCACTAAGGGAGATGTCCTCGCACCATGGGACGCTGTGCCTGCTTCCGTATATAGTTGAGTTGGCTGCGATGGCACTGCATGCTGCTGCTGCGTGATCTGCTGCAGCTGGGATGGACAGGATGGCGACACCAGCTGCTGCAATTGAGGCAAGATCTGTCGTTGCTGGTGATAAGGGCAGGATTGCAGTATGTAAGGCTGTTGCTGACGCTGCGATGGATACGCTGACAGCACGACAAGCTGCTGCTGCTGCGAACGATCATACGATGGCGACATTACCAGTTGAGATTGATGCAATTGTGGCAAGATTTGCTGCTGCTGAGAAGAAAAGGATTGCCATATAAAAAACTGCTGCTGCTAGCTGCTACAAGGTTTAGAATGGTAACCTCACCTGCTGCGATTGATAAGCTTGATGCGAGATTTGCCGCTGCTGTGACTGAGAAGAATAGGATGGCAGCAGGGCTTGCTGCTGCAATGGATAGGATGAAGTCAAGTGCTCCTGCTGCCCCGGCTGCGCGGCTATGTAATATTGTGGCAAATGTTGCTGCTGCTGCTGCTGGGGCGAAGCTGGAGGTGACTGCACCACCACTTGCGCCACTGGATGCTTCTGTAGCCTGGCATTATACCAACAACCATTTTGGTAGTAGCCAGTTGTGGTGCCAAAATTCATGGGCGTCCGCTGGACTATCGGTGCTTGGGATTGTGCCTGCTGGTGTGGAGCAGAGCTTCGGGACTGGTGTCCGCTCCAGGCACTCGACGGGGTTAGTTCGGTTTCCTGGAAATACGCAGGCGCGTGGACCGAGTCTGTCGAAGCTCTTGCGCACGTGTAGTGCGATTGCTGAAATTAGTTGGTAGTTTCATAAATTCCCATAATAACAATCACTTTAAAATTTACATTTTCATATCTCTGGTAAGAATTCATTAGTATCTTGGCAGTATTCTTCACAAATATAATTTTCACAGAACTTTTCAGAAGAAAAAACGGAAGCAAGATGTCAGTCGGGAAGCGTGGTCAGCTTAAAGGCGGCTACACACGGCAAGACATGTTTTTTAGGTCTTGCCGTGTGTAGCCGCCCCAGAGCTGACCATCGATAACATTTTTCAGCAATATGTTACTTTGTTGTGTGTAAAAGTTATGAAAATTGTGAATGAAAATATTTAATGTTTATTCTATACAAAGGCTGGAAAATACAAGGTTAACAAAAAGTGTTTTTCCTTTCTATATGTGTGATTTTGTTTTTTTAGGCTACAATTTTTACAAACTTTTTGCATTCAATTCGTTATTGGAATGTTTCATATTTTGTTATATAACAAACAGAGCATTTGAATGTGTTTTAGTTCTTCAATTTTTTGTTTACAAAAAACATGAGGGCAGCTATAACTAATTTAAAATGATTTATTAACAAAAAGTGGTGAATAGAGTTTCAATTCCGATGGTTTTATTTGGGTTTTTATTGGACTTTCATTATGCACCTAATAAAAACAAATATATTAATTTATAATAACCTTCTTTTACCTGTTTTTCCAATAAGAAAACAAATATTTGTAAAAGTGCAAAGGTGCTTTTCTGTCTATCGATGAGAATAACCACTCATTTTCCAACTATCGCCGGACATTAACGATATTACTTTACGATAGCACCTCGCTGGCCATGTGATTGTAATTAATATTTGCATTTCAATTGCATTTTCGCTGGTTGGCAGTAAACCCGGGCTTTGTGGCCAATGGCCAAATATTTGCATCCGTCCACCCACGCACCCAATTATCACATATGGCGGGGCATTAGTTAAACATTTAACCGTCCATATGTATTTTAATAACTATTTCGGCACCCGCAAAAACAATTTCCCAGTTCTCCAGCTCCCTCTCTCTCTGCCCCACCCGCCCTTCCTGTTAATTGTGGAAGTTTAGTGGGCGTGGCCGATTACTTGTTTATTGGCTCCCTCAACCCAACCAAATGCCAGGTTCGAATTGGATTTGTAATTGTACTAAAGTTTACACGGGAAGAAAATGAGTCCAAAAGAGGCTATTATTGAAAATATACATAGCTTATTCTCTTAATTTTGACTCGCTTCTTTTAAAAGTTGCCTCTAGCCCAGGTTAGAGCTCTGCTGCATCGTCTGGTCCGTATCGGTGTTCTCAAAGAAATAAAATGTATAATTAGTATAATTTCAATCATCAGCTTGAAGGCGTCGTTTCCGATCCCATAAATCTTATATGTATATTCTTGATCAGCCGTTAAATACAAGTCGATCTAGCCATGTCCGGCAGAAAATTCAATTTTAGCCATTTTTACAAAATTTGGTAAAGGGTTACATCGTCAAAATTGTCATAAAATCAACAAATTACATAAATTTTAAATTTATTATGCTGATTTTCTAACCATTAAAAAACTAGCGCAGAAAAGCTTTTCGAATTCAAATAAACGAATTATTGGCTTAGTTATGATCATTTTAATGATCAAAATGCAAGGTTATACAAACTTCGGTTTCCCAAAGTTAGCTTTCTTCCTTGGTAAATTTAAAGTCAAATTTGGCCGTTAAATTAATATAATTTATTGTTTCTCTTGTTGTTGTACAAATTGTTGTTGCTGTAAAACAGTTGTTGTAGTTGTTGTAGACAAAAACAAGGCTTCAATCTCGTCATTTTCAGTACAAAATCATTAATTTCTGGATTTCATATGCCAGGCGAACAGAAAGCAGCAGATGGTAACTTAAAATAATTCAGCATACAAAAATTGTATAAGTGCAGCATACTTTTGGGGGATTTTTAATATCGTTGGTCATGTATTGCCTACTTTTGGGCATGTACGTTAAAAAAGCATCGTCGCCCTGCTGCTGTTTCTGTTCGCCTGGTGCTGAAATCCAGAAATTGACGATTTTGTACTGAAAATTGATAGATTGAAGCTCTGTTTTTGCATACAACAACAACAACAACTACAACAATTATTTTACAGCAACAACTAATTGTACAACAACAAAAGAAACAATAAAATATATTAATTAACGGCCAAATGTTAAATAGATTTCAAAACAACGACAAGTTCATTCCTTGTATTTTAAATTCGAATTCAAATTTGGCCGTTAAATAAATTTTGTCGTTTTTTTTAAATTCGAACTCAAATTTGGACGTTAAACTTATGTTGTCGTTATTTTAAATTCGAATTAAAAAATTGGCAGTTAAACTTATATATTTTGTTGTTTATTTTTTGTTGTTGTACATGTTGTTGTTGCTGTAAAAATGTTGTTGTAGTTGTTGTAGGCAAAAACAAGACTTCGATCTCGTCAATTTTAGTACAAATTGGTCAATTTCTGGATTTCAGCACCAGGCGAACAGAAACAGCAGCAGGGCGACGATGATTTTTTAACTATATTAAAAATCCCCCAAAAGCATGCAACATTTGTACTGTTTTTTATATATCCCCCCAAAAGTATGCAGCATTTATACGTTTTTTGTATGCTGAATTATTTCAAGTTACCTTCTGCTGCTTTCTGTTCGCCTGGTATATGAAATCCAGAAATTAATGATTTTGTACTAAACATGACGAGATTGAAGCCTTGTTTTTGCTTACAACAACTACAACAACTGTTTTACAGCAACAACAACTTCGCCTGGTGCTCAAACCCAGAAATTGACGAAATTGTACTGAAAGTTGCGGGAAGTAGCATCTAAAGCATACTTTTGGGGGTTTTCTATTTATTCCGAAGCATCTTTTAGGCTGTAGTAAAAATTTGAAAATCCGATCGCGTTTTTATAACAGTTTATAACAGATCTTCGTCGCCCTTCTGCTGTTTCTGTTCGCCTGGTATTTCAAATTGAGAAATTAACAAATTTGTACTGAAAATGGCGAGATTGAAGCCAGGTTTTTGCCTACAACAACAACAACAACAATTCTTTTACAGCAACAACAAATAAAACAACAAGAAATAAAATAAAATATATTAATTTAACGGCCAAATTTGAATTCAAATTTAATAGGAGGCATATCACCAGAGATGCTCATCTAGCTATAATGCACTATTGGGACCCAAAGGCATCTCACTTTACGCCAGTGATGCTCATCTAGCTATAATGCACTATTGGGGGAAAATGGCATCTCACTTTTTAATAGAGATGCTCACACGCCACCAGTGATGCTCATCTAGCTATTTTGCACTATTGGGATCCAATGGCATCTCACTTTACACCAGTGATGCTCATCTAGCTAATTTGCATTATTGGGGGAAAATGGCATCTCACTTTTTAATAGAGATGCTCATCTAGCTATAATGCACTATTGGGACCCAAAGGCATCTCACTTGACACCAGTGATGCTCATCTAGCTAATTTGCATTATTGGGGGAAAATGGCATCTCACTTTTTAATAGAGATGCTCGTCTAGCTATAATGCACTATTGGGACCCAAAGGCATCTCACTTTACGCCAGTGATGCTCATCTAGCTATAATGCACTATTGGGACCCAAAGCCATCTCACTTCACCACAGTGATGCTCATCTAGCTAATTTGCATTATTGGGGGAAAATGGCATCTCACTTTTTAATAGAGATGCTCACACGCCACCAGTGATGCTCATCTAGCTATACTGCAATATTGGGACCCAAATACATCTCACTTACCACCAGTGATACCCATCTAGCTATATATTTCAATATTGGAACCCAACGGCATCTGACTTACTATCAGTGATGCTCGTGCATATCACTTGCTTGTGATGCTTATCTAGCTATAATTGCGATATTGGGAAGAAGTGGCATCTCACTTGCTAATAGTGATGCTCATCTAGATGTATATGCAGCAGAAGGAGGACTTATTTTGGTGCAAATTATTATTTAAATCATCGTAACCAAAGCTGCTGCTTGCATTTTGCAACATTATTTTTGTTGTTTTTGGCCAAAGTCTTAGCTTTGCTTTGTTTTGATTCAAAGCCGACTTGACCTCGAATCTGGAGAATGTTCATTTTGACAATGTAACCCCAAATATGTCTAGATCAAATCGGCTGTTACTGCTGATCAAGAATAAATATGCTTAATAGGGTAGGAAATTGCTTTTTTGTGGTGTTTTAAGCTCCTGTCTGAAATTATAATGCCTGCCATGGCAGGTGGCTTGCAGATTGATCATTAAAATGATCATAACTAAGCCAAAAATTCGTTAATTTCAATTCGGAAAGCTTTTCTGCGCATCAAATTTTGAAAAAATGGCTAAAAATTATTTTCTGCCGGACATGGCTAGATCGACTCGGCCGTTGATGCTGATCCAGAATATATATGCTTTATAGGTTCGGAAATCACTTCTTAAGGGTGTTGCAAGCTTTCATTTAACGTTATAAAGCCTTAGATTTTAGGTCATTAAATCAACATATTGAGTATAATAAGTTAATCCTTTTTAAAAAATGTTAATGCAACTCTTTTACAATTACGAGTGGGTAACAATGTTTTATTATCTTTATATTTATTAATACTTACCATTTAAACATAAATAAAAGGTAGTATATGTTGATAAATAACAAAGGGTTTGTAAATTGTATTTTTATTTATCTATACGATATATGTACAGGTTTTAATTAAACTAAAACAATAATTGCATCATAAATATCAAACTTATACTGTGAAAAATATCCCTTTTATTCCTGTGCAGCCTAAAAATGTTGTAATTTTTCTCTGCGTGAAGGCTTTTTCTGTGGGCATCTGGTTATGGCAACCCAACGATGATTGCTTCCCTCAGGGCGCCCGGCATCGACATTGACATGGTCCAGTGCGTATAAATCAACAGCTGCAGCAGGTTTTCTCCTCCCAAAAGGAGGAGAATTGAGAAGGATGAAAGGGGCAGGAGGAAGGATGAGGAAAGGGAAAGAAGCAAAGGACGATGGGTGGCTCCTGCACAAAAGTCGGGGACAGCGGGTTAAAATCTTTTCAAGTGGTCAACGCTCGCAAATCCCTGTATCCCAGTGTCCCAGCTTCCCGGCCTCCCAGGTTCCCAGCAGCATCCCCATACACATCCCGCATCCTTGTGCCTTTGCGGTTGAATTAAGTCAAACAAAAGGCACTGAAGAGTGCTGGGGAATGTGGAGCTCTGCTTAGATTACGCATACGCCGTGTTGAGCAGTCGCTCCCCCGGTGAGTGGAGCAGGGATGAGGTCTCCGGCTCCATCTCGGGCCCGGGAATGAGGTCGAAAAAAAAAAAGAAAGTGCAACTCACATGCAGAAAGGGAGCAGGAGCAGAGGCAGGAGCAGCAGCAGGAGTAACGAAAAAGGGCAAACGCAAAATGTAAATGGGTCTTTCACAAAATGAATATTAAATTGCAAGTCCTCCTCGAGGAGACGTGAAGAAGGAAGAAGGATGAAGGAACGTGGGCGGGGCAGTGCAGCTTAGCCAAAAGGGTGTTAGACATGTCTGAGCCGACATTACACACATGGCCGAAGCGGGGCTTGGCTTAGAAGCCTTTCTTTACGGGCCCTGATTTCGAGTGGGTTTAGAATCTGAATCCTGGAACCTGGAACCCAAAAGGATTCAGACAGAATACGATTATTGCTGGGAAGTTTCACAGCCTGTTTTATGACAATAATAAACATTTTCGGCAAATAATAAAGTTCCTGCCTCAGTCTCAGATTAAACCCTAATGAGCTCATTGGCATCACGTCAATCTCTGACGCGATTACGCCCCCGGAAAGTTGCTCCTTCGACAACAGCTAATCCCAATTAGAAGCCGCCGCAAGCCCGACTAATTAGCATTGACGGAATCTCGAATATCCGACGACTGAAAGAGGCGTGGGGAATTTTGTGCAGCTTCCTGGAAAACCCAACAAGCTCCCCTTCCTTTCCACAGGATGAATCTCCTGTCATATGACATGGCATATGCATTGTTTTCAAAATGATTTGCGGCTCTAATTTCTTGCACAGAGGCGGAGGCGGAGACGGAGGCGGAGACGGAGGCGGAGGCGCCACTCGAGGGGGGCTCTTGCAGTACTTACTTTGTCTTCGTTTCTTATTTTTGTGGCTTTCGCTGCACAACTTGAACAGTTCCTCCTTCAGTTTCAGTTCCAGTTCCAGGGCTTCCTCGGTTGGTATAACAAGGCATCAGGCTTGTCCTTCCCCCTCCCCCCCATTCGTATTGCCACTCTATAGTTCCCCTCCGCCCCTGCCGACGACGATAGCCACAAAGTGTGCAGCAAGTAAGAGGCCGCCACAAACCGCATGCCGCTCCAGCCTTGGCATCTTCTTTGGATGAGAATACACTGGAACAAGGTCTCATCTTACACTCATCGAAATTTGTGCCTTCAATCGCAATAAAAAAGGACATTTTTCGTCTGAAGATTTAAAAATGGTGTCAAAGGTAAGTCGCCCTAAATTTGTCCTAAAATTAGAAAAGAAACTAACTCAAATCTAATGCAAATTTTAATGTAGAAAAAATTTCTTGTTTTTCGGGCAATTTGGAAAAATTTGTTTTAATTTTAGGTAATTTTTTTATATATTTACAAAGATTTTTTATTATTTTTAAGGCAGCAGACGACACAGCTATCCTCTCTAGATCGGATCGTGTACGATGCAAGAGACAGGCTTCACTCGGAGACGATGCCATTAACCAAGCTGCCAGAATACACGACGAAGGACTACGAACACATCCCAATCCTCTGGCCAGGGAAAGCCAATTAGAAGACGACTCGGAAGAACCCCCTTTTGGCAGCTTCAGGCTTGGATCACTTAAAAGAAACAGAATTAAACACAAAAAATACATTAAATTATATAAATAAGATGTTAAATGATAAAAGTTATAGATAAAATAGTCTGTAGTATATTCAATCCACAATTAAATATGTATGTAAATATATATATTATATGACCAATTTTTGTTACTTTAATAAAGTATTTTTGTGACTATTAAAAAGTGACTTTTATAATATATTTATGGGGCATTTTTCTTAAATCATGGCGAAAAAATGGAGTTACTTTTAGGGTAGTTTACTTACCCCTACAGACAGTAGAGAGCAGTAGTATCTGGGGCTTGGCCGCCAGCCGTCACTTCATGTTAAAGATTTTAGAACCAGTTGAGAATTATAAGAGCTTCTAGGCGACATTTTTCAGCACAAATTGTAGTGCCTAATAATAGGAAATGGCCAGTAAATTAAGAAAGAAGCTAAGCTAAGTAATAATCTTGACTAAAATTTAATAGAAAATTGAAAATTTTAAATTGCTTTAAGTTCATAGAAACCTTTCTTAAATTCTAGCAACAATTTCTTACTTTTATGGCTATTATTTTCTACAAAAGATTTCCCTTAAACCTAGAAAAACATTTTCACAAGTGTAGCCACAATTATTATTAAATTAAAAGAGTCTCAAGTTTACAGCATTATATTAAGAGTTACTTGAATTTGGAGTTAACTTGTTAGCTGCTTAACTGCATAAATGCTTAATTTCCATGCTAATGCATTCCCAGGATGCTATTTTCCGGTGTACGCCTTTTTCTGCTCCGCTCCCCGGTTCACTCCGTGTGTGTGTGTTTCTTTAGTTGAGGCGCCAAAACAAAGCAGAAACTTCGCTTGGTTCAACATTTCAACTGCTTGGAAATTTATTCATTCCCATACTCATACTCACAGCCATTCACAGTCACATTTCCTTTTCCCCCGTTCAGGCACATACTCCTTGCATATCCTGGCATCTCCTTTGGCTCCTTTAGCATTTGCCTGTCGTTTTGTATTTGAGCATTTTGGTATTTGAAGTCTCCATGCTGCTCGCTCTCCGCTCGCCGCACAAAAACTTTGTCGAGCAAATAAGTAAATTTTTAATTGAAACTCACATGTAAGAGGCGCACGAGCATCGAGCATTTTGTCAGTGGCAAAATTTGATAATTCAAATGGCATAGAACGCTTAATAATTGATGTAGCTCACACCTTGGTCCTAGTTCTCTCTCTAGCTCTGGCAGAATTTAATTTCTCTTGTCGAAATCAATTAAAATGCCTTTCAAAATTTATCACCTGCAAAAACGGACGATTTGCGAAATTGGACTGTAAGCCAGTCGACAGGACTGCAGTCCTTCGTCTCCTTCAATTACTCACTGGAAAGTTCTTCCTCCCTTTCGGCCAAGTTAACAAATCTTTCTTTTTTTTTTCTTTGCTTTGCTTGCCTTCTCCTGCTCCGCCAGAAGTTGAGGTAAGTTGTGTACTGAAGTCGAAAGTTTTCCCAACACATGCCCGGGCGGAGAAAGGGTTGAAGTTCTCTGCTTCAAAAGCAGGGACAAATATTTTTCAGCAACTTCAAATTTTGTTGTTGCCTCGTTGAGCTTCGAATGCAACTAAGTGAATGCAACCTGCAGTCCACAGCTCTGGCAATTTCAGCTGCTCTTGAAATAATACATCATCGAGAAGGGATGTTAACGTTAACACGCCGAAGATTGTATACCCTTGCATTAGGCAGTTAGTTCATTGCAGTTAAATAATTGAAATAAGATGAAAACTATCAAACATTAAATACATTATAAAAACACCGAACTCTTGCTGATCTTTCCTAGGCTCTTATTCAAACTTTCCTCATCTTTTTGCAAAATATAAAACATTTTAGGTTTGTTTCTCAAAAGATCTACAATTATATGCCTATATAAACGGAACACTCTTTTAGGCATAAATTAAAATACCCAAAAAGAATGTTTTAAAATGTCAAAGGTTAGCTAACAAAAGGTTTGCAGATATGCCGAGTTCCTTATTTGTTCCTTTGATTATGTTTAATCCTGATGCTGCCTGGCAAGACTTTAATAAATAGAATAAATACTATTTTAGATTACATTTGCTATTATTTTCTCAAAGAGAAAAGCAGTTTTAATTGGAAATATTACCATCTAGTTGTTTCAATTTTCGTGCTTTAAAAATCAGCGTTGACTAAATGTGAGCTCGTTGCAGGACGCAGCAATGTTGCAGTTGTTGTTGCTTCTACTGCTCCTCCTCCTGCTGCTGCTGCTCCTCCTGCTGCTGCTATGATGTTGCTGCTAATTTATCTGGCGAGTGCGCCAAACGCATGTAAACAAGCTTCTGGCCAGGCATGTGTTTTTCCTGCAGTGCTGCTCCTCCTGGAATAAAAACAGGACCCATCCTCCGCCTCCCCTCACCTGGGCAACGCGGCTCTCGCTCCGCCCACATAAGTAGGCAATGGATTTTTGCCTATTGCCATTTCCGTCGATAGAGAATGTTTGCGGTGATCCGGGTTTTTGGGTGTGTGCGTGCACTCGAAGATCACATTTTGGACATTTTCGACAATTCTCAAGGTTTTCTATTTTCTTTTGGAATATTTTGTAGATTTTAATAGATTTTAACTTATGGCAAACATTAGCTTTTTGGCCTTATTATTATATTTTGGTGAAATAAAATCTTTATTAATTTAACTAAATTTGTAATAATTTATTTCAGTGCAAGACATTATTTTCACTCAATTCACAACATTTTTTGTATATTTTGTATTGCTTTTTAGGGTTTTTTTTTACCACTTTTTATTACTTTTATTAAAATTTTTTACTTTGACAATTAAAAAGCTAATTTCTTTCTAAGTTTAAAGGGAGCGACTAACTAATTCTGTAATAGGAATTATTATTCCCTGCAAGGGTTTAAAAATGCCTCAATTCAACAAGGAGACAGGGACACAAATTTTCGCTTTGTGTATTAGCCCTTTTGGTAATGGCCACAAATTAAAGAGCTCGGACAAAAGCTTAACTTTCATTAATCGCGGCAAATGTCAGCGCACAGATTTCCCGCCAAAACAGGACCAAGAGCGAACGCGAAGGACATGACCGGAGATGGGGGGACAATGGGAGAGCGCTGCTGCTGCTGCGCAGCTACAACAAACTATCAAAATAAATAACAGAACGTGACGGCCACGTAACGTGGCACAGTCTAGAGCCCCCAAAAGCCGCACCATCCTTGATGTCCTGGCCTGCTCCTGGCCCCCTGCCCTTTGCACACCACACAATTGCCACACACAAACGAAACTTTTCAGCCACGAAAATTGCACATAAAACTTAATTAGTTTTTTCTCTCTCTGTTTGGCTTGTTTGGCCCTGCAAGTGTGTGTGTGTATTTCGTGCTGTTTGGTCATTTTTATCATTTGCACTTAATTAATTAAGTTGTAGCATTTTTATTGCCCGAGAAAGCAACAGCAAAAACACCAACGAGCCAGAGCCAGAGCCCAGGCAAACATATACATGTTTATGGAATAGTTTGTTGTGTTAGAGAATACGAAATAAAGGAGCCAATCGTACGAAATACCCCCCAAAAGATATATATTTCGCCAGATGGAATTTCATTGGGAACTCGCAAGTAATTACAGCAAATGAAACAATTTGTAAAAGTTTCTGTTTCACAACTTGCGAGAAGAGCAAAAGTCTTGAATTAACTTTGTAGTCAATGCAATTTTCTTTAAAATGTGAAAATAATCTTAATTTATAAAGAAAGAAATAGCAAGAAATAGTTTCCCTAAAAACCACAATCTTCATTTGAAAAATAACCATATTGTTATCGATTTCTTATTCCTAAATTTAATTAAGAATGTAGCATTTATCTGCATTTTTTGTTTCATTTCCTTCGTTTCAAATTTATGTAAAGTGATCGCCCAAAAGGGAACGAAACGATATCGATTGTTTACGAAAAAGAGCAACTCTGTTGTTACATCAAAATAACAAATAAACAAAGTAAACAGAAAAGAACTAAGCTTAATTTGTAATCTGTAATTACAGAAAACACACCAACAATATGCTTCTTCAAATTCAAACAACAAATTAAATTATATTTCAAAACGAATCGAATATATACCAAGATAATACCCAAAAGTAAGCAAAGTGCCAACAGCTTTGCAGGTCTTGATTCTTGATTATGGAACCGTAATTGGATTTGCACAAGCAGTGAGAGCATATCATAAATATATAAGACATATATCGCGGCAAGTACTCAAGTGCCAATAGATATGAAAAATTGATCAACTGCGCGCAACCGCTCACATTCTACCGCCGTAAAAGCCGTAAGCCGTAAGCCGTAAGTCGTAAAAATTAATAGCCAAATGCTTCGAATGCGAATGGATATGCAAGAGGGGACTGGGAGTCTGTCGGCGCCTGTTTTCGACCTGGTCGTCGACTTCAAGTACGTGTAATATCAATAAAATTAAGCCGAGACAAGATATAAGGGACCGGGGATGGGATGGAGCGGCAGGGAGAGCTGCGTGCAATCATAAAAGCGCGACAGTGCCAAACAATAAGCTGAAAGCCTCTTACATGTATTTTTATGCCCCACCGCGAGGCACCACACTTAAGCCCCACCCACAAGGCGCCCCTCCCTATGCCCCATCCTTCCACCTCCTCGCGAGCGAAGGCGACGCCGCCGTGTCGCTCCTAATGCGACTTGAAAAGTCAACGACATCCGCCGCCTCGTCCAGGGAGGGAAGAGCGAAAGGACGAAAGGCTTCTAAATGGCGGCACAGTCATTGTTTCGCCCTGAAGGATCCGCCAGCTGAAATCCAAGCCAGACCAGGTCCTGGTCCTTGATCCGCAACCCACTCTTTCCCTTACAGGTGCGCTGTCACAGTAGTGCAAGTTTTAGAGAGAATGTGTCTTTAATTATTCAAAAAGAAGGTCAAGAAGGGGAATAATTGGGGTTACTTTTTGGAAACATTTGCTTACTTATTTTCTTTAAAAAGATTATAGATCTTAACAAGTCTTAAATAAATGATAATCTATATATTTAAAAACATGATCAACTCTTTTAAGGATTGTGCAATTCCTCATCTAAATAAATAATTAATTGTTCTTGACTTAAATGCAGCTAGTTTACCTCTTAAATACTTTCAAAGAATTTAAATTACCTCATTTTTATTGACTGTTCTAATACCTAATTAAAAAATTAGTAACTTGAATTAATACCCTAATTTTCAGGCTTAAAAACTACACCACTGTGCGGAGCTGTATGTGGCGCTGGCGCTGTGTTGTTGCTGCCGGACTGAAGTGCTGCTTAAATATGAAAAACTAACTCGCAGCTGCTTTTCACATTTTCCTGCACTTGACACTAAATTCACTTTGGGTAAGTGGGTGCTTCGTGCACTTGAAGCGCACTTTCGCTTGACAACAAACCCACTAACGCATCCACATCCAGGTCCACGTTCACCTCCACATCCACATCCACATCCACATCCACATCCACATCCACATCCACATCCATATCCTCATCCTCAGCCATGCCGCATTCCGTTGCAGTGCTGCATGTGCGCCGCCTTTCTGCGGAACTCTTCAGGTCCTCCAGAGCCGAGCATGGACAGGACAGAGCAGGGACAGGGCAGGTGCACAGTGTTCGTATAACGTACATATATTTATTTTATTACTTAAATAAATTACAAAACGGTAGTCGGTTAACCAGAGCCAAAGCCAAATGGCCACCCGGCCGCCTGGTCGTCCTCCCTCGTCCTCATCCTCGGCATCGCCCTCGCCTCCGCTTAGCTGCATAGTTGAGGAGCTTAGCGCATAATATATTGTTGCAGTGAAGCAGCCACACACTGGCAACACAGCAAAAGCTACACACGTGCACTGAAAGAAAATTAGCCTTCAGCTGCTAAGCTTCTCCAAATGAATGGTGTGCCTGACCAGAGAAGGGATTTGAAAAGATGCAATCAGAATTGAAATCGATTTATTATTGGTTGGAAAAGTTATTGGCTTTCCATTGTTGTGTCTATCTTTTACTTTTGGGTTCACTTATCAATAATTATCAATGAAAACTCAATGAATAAGAGGCTCCAAATAAACTCGGCTTAAAACAAGAAAGAAATCAAATTATATTTAAATTTATATAGAACTCTTTTAAGTTATGTATTTATGTTTGGTTTAAGTTGTTATTAGCATCCAAAAGAGTTATCAATCGATTATTTTAAGTTGAGTTATGAGTTATCTGCATAATTCAAGAGAACTTCAGAATGATATCTGAAACAGCATACTTACCATAACTAGAGTTCAGTATAATTAAGCAACTTTTATTCAAATTTCACTTGAGAATTGATAATAAAATAAATTAAAAATAGTTGAATAATATAATTCAATATAACTTAATAAACAGGCTTTCTTTTTATAGAGATCTATCCCATTTTTGATCCTTTTCTTTCTCTGCAACAAAAGGCAACAAAATGTTTGCTGGCCGAGTTGATAGAGGGGCGGGTATTGAGGCTTCCACTGCCAGCGGCAGGCAGAGAGTGTGTGTGGTGTGGCCGACGTGAAGTGCGGACAGACGGCGAGGGGGGAGGTGCCACAGGTGAGAAGACAGGTGGAGACGGAAATGCTACGCATTTTGAGTGCCGCCTCGAGTAGAATTTTGCCAACTTTTTTTCGGTGGAAAGCAATCTTCTTTCCCCTCAGAAGTTTCTCATCAAAAGTTATGATCATGATTATTAGGAGATATATATTTCAGGGGATTTTCCTACTTAATAAAGACTGATATAATCAAGTATAAAATACTTACTTTTTGTTTTTAAATGCAGCTAATAATAATATTTAAACTAAACAAACTGCTTTCTTTAAAGATCAAGCGGAAATTCAAGTGATTTTATAAATATTTAATCAAAGTATTATTTACCTTTTAAGAACTCTCAAAAAATACTTACTGGCTAGAAATCAGACCAGACCCTTTCCCAAAATATAAAAACAATTCATTGCAATGTGGCTTTCAATTCTTACGTATATGTATTATTTTTCTCAATTCAATTTCAATTTCAGATACTTCTCTATTTACAAATGAACTCCGAATGGGGACTGGGCTGTTTCTACACACCGCTCTCAAGAATCGGGTATATATATATGCTGTATATATATGTATATGTTGTATTGTGTATTTTGTATAAACTTCGTTAATAGTTACGTATAATATGCTTATATATTTCAATATTGTTTCAGTTAAATTTCCTTGCTTTGAAAGTTCTCCATTTGATTACGTTGCCAAAGAACAAAATTAAGGGGGATTCCCCTGGGAAAGGATATTGATGGATTGTGTCCTGCTCCTTAGCCGTAGTAGTTACCCGGCGCCTGGGTGGGATAGCTCTTGGCACCGCCATTGCTGGAGCCATCGGAGGAGCTGCCCCTGGACGAGGGATTCTCGCTAAACAGACCGCCAAAGTTCTTGGAGCTGAAGATGTCGCTCAGGCCACCGCCACCACCGCCGCCGCCCATGGCTCCACCTCGATTGGCACTGCCGCCGCCGCCGCTGAGCAGGCTGCCCAGGAAACTGCCAGCTCCGCCGCCAGCGCCGCCTCCAGCATTGCCACCGCCGCCGGACAGAACGGAGCCGAGCAGGCCGCCCAGGATGTTGCTGCCCGAGGAGCCGCCGCCGCCGCTGCTGCCGCCGCCGTATCCACCTGATGATCCGCCGCCATAGCCACCGCTGGGCTGATAGGCAGCTCCTCCTCCATTAGCTCCGCCGCCGCCATTGGCACCGCCGCCCTGCAGCTGCTTGGCTATCTGGCCTGCAATGATACCGGAGACCGCTTGACTCACCGCCGGATTCGAGAAGAAGTTGGAGAAGAAGCCGCCGTTCTTGTCTTTGGGCTTATGGTCGCCACTGCTGCCGCCGCCGCCACCATTGTTCTCGTAGCCGGGGGCCGGCGGTGTGTAGCCAGGACGCGGCTGGTAGCCGCCCGGAGCGGGCTGGTAACCGCCAGGAGCGGGTTGATAGCCACCAGGAGAAGGCTGATAGCCGCCATTGTAGGGATTGTAGCCGCCGTTGCCAGCACCACCACCAACGTAGGGATTGTATCCACCGCCGCCGCCACCAACATTGTTGCCAGCATTTCCACCCATTCCACCGCCGGAGTTCGCATTCGGGAGACTGGGGTACAGGGAATGGCCGCCAGCCGAGAAGCCGCCACCGTATCCGCCGTTCCCGTTCGGGTTGCTGCCCGCATCCGCATCTGGCAGCGGGGCACTGGGGGCATTCGGGGCGTATGCGTTATGGCTCACCTCTGGATTCGGCGTTCAAGCGGAGCAAGCAATGCGTGTGTTAGCCACAAAAGCGGGATCGATTTTTGGTATATGTTGTGATACATAAAACAAACATGAAAAGGTAAATGGAAACGAAAGAAAACGGAGAACACAAATTAGGCAAAAAAAGAACACAAAATAAAAGAAAAGGGGGAAAAAATGAACTTAGCTTAGCATTATCTTTTCTTTTTTTTAGTAGCTTTTGCTTTTGCTTTTGCTTTTGTTTTGATTAACAATTGCACCGATTAAAATCTACACAACTTTGAGTTTCATCCGCCAGGGCCTTAGGTCTAAGTTAAGTCTTCGCAGTAGTATATTAAATATATATATTTATATATATATATATAACCTCCATACACATGTTTAATGCTATGTACAACTCTTTCCATCTTTAGTTGCGTTTTTTGTTTTTGTTTTGATTAGTAAATACTCGAATACTTATGGTTTGATCGTTAATTTGTTTTGCGGGATTAGTATTTGCTTTGTTTTGGTTTCGGTTCTTTAGTTTTTTTAGTTAGTTCTTTAATACTGTTCATACGGGGTTTACATGGTTCGTTGAGGGTTCAGGCAAAGAGATCTTGTAATAGCAAGATGCATAATGCCCAAGGAGTTTTTAAGCTCTCTTTCTCTGGCTTTTGAATACAATTTCAAGAGAGTATTAAATTATAGAGCGTTACTCATCTTGCTATTATAAGATTCTTAGTTAGATCTTGTAATAACAAGATGCATAACGCTCCAGTAGCTTTTTTGCTCTCTTTTTCTGGCTTTTGAATACAATTTCAAGAGAGTTTAATTTATAGGGCGTAACCCATCTTGTTATTATACGATCCTCAGTTCAGAGATGGCAAATGAATGTCAGGCGAAATGTGTCCCAAAAAAAAATCAAGTGTTCAAATACAAACGGACGGAGTAAATATTCCGGGACCGATTAACCGGAACTTACAGCATCAACTTATAATTTGCAAGTAGAACGATTTATCAACTGTTTGTATCTTTGCTCGTGACTGAGATGGCTGAATCTCAAAAATACTTCATATTTAATAGGTAAAACATTAGTGGGACAAATGCCTAATGCTGACTCTCTGCAAATATTAACATTCTGAAGCACTTGAAGTCATGCAAGTATGTATTTTTGGCTTTTAAATCGTGTGATTCATGATTTCCATGTTGGTCTCATGTACGTGTCTCTGGCAGTTGGTTGTTAGCAAATGTAAATGCATTCATTGTGACCTTGTTTGATTCTCTGTCAACTTATTTGTTAGTTTGTTTAGCTTAGTTTTAAGTTTTTAGTTTTTAGATTAATTCCGAACACCTTAGGCTAGCTTAATTCTCGTTCTTTCTTCTCTTTAAAATGCGTTTTCAATTGCTTTCACTGGTTATAATTTATTATTAATTTATTATCAAGTATTCGTTACAAAAAAAAAAGAGTAAACGAAAAAGTGCACTTGGTGCACTGCTGCTGCTGCTGCTGCTGCTGCAATTCCGTCACTCGGTTCGAACTGTAGCTCATTATGCATTTTGATTGACATGCGTATCTCTGTATCTACAACACTATCCATCTAAGTATCTGTTGCCGACAGTGGCAGCTGGCAAAAAGCCGGCCGTCTGGCCTTAAATTCGTAACATCAACAAACACGAAATTAACATCAAAGTTGCCCAACCAGCCATGCGTTTGTGCGAGGTCCTGCAGCCAGTATCCTGCCGGTCTGCCTGCCTGTCTGTGTGTCTCTGCTGGTATCTGTGTCTGTGTGTGTCCAGCGGTCAGACTTGAGGGAGGCTCTGATGCCGTCTAAGCCCGAAATTAAATTCCAATTTAATTGAGCTGCAAAAAAGAGCACTACTCCACTCCACTCCACTTCACTTCGCTCCACTCTGCTCCCGAGGGGGATTCCCTTGACTGATTGTCGAAAACACACAAATGAACTTGTTGTATGTGTGTATAGACACACACACACACACACACACACATTCTCATACTCTCACACTCGCCGGCACACAATATTAAATTGAAATTACGTATACGAAGTGTGTGCTAGACCGGCAAAGGCTGGCTGGCGCACAAAAAATGCCAATAACGTGGAGGAAGGATAGGAGAGAGCCTGCTGCTCGTGTAATTAAAATACAACTAAGAGACACAAAGTGCCCAAAAATGCTGCTGCAGGAAAGTGGAAACTTTGTAGAGTCTCCTCTCTCTCTGTGTGTCCTGTGGCTGAATTTGTTTCCAATTGCATGCATTATTCATTCGCAATTTTTGTAATAAAGAAAAAAGGGACTATAAGCTGTAGCGCAACCTGATATATTACAGTTCTAATTACGTACTTGTAGCCATTAAATTGAAAGTATTTCAACTGCCACTGCTTTCGGTTTACAATATTATCATAAATGTCTTAAGCTTATGCCAAACCAAAAGTGAAAAATATATAAAAGAAATAAGTTTGGGAGAACTTAAAGTGAAATAAACAAAAGGGGAAAATATATGTATAATTATAGAGCATACTTTCATTTTTGCAACTAAGTTTATATTTTAAAATTTTTTAATTCTTCTGTTTCTGTACTAGTTTTTACTTTATTTCCTACGCAATTCCCTGTACATTTTGCAAGTGAAATTTACGAATCGTTGCAAAAATGGATGTATGCTCTAAGCTAAGCTTTTCTTTTCTTTTTGATTTGATTTGATCATTCAATGCTTGATTTTTCCAGGGATCTTCCTTGTCGTCATTGTCATCGTCCTTGTGCTCACTGCTCCTGCCCTCACAGTTTATTACGTGTGCCGCCGGAGGGCCAGGAGCAGGATGCTTACAGTGGCCAGGAGGAGGAGCGGCGTTCCGCCAATAACGCCAGCTCCCGATGGATGCGCCTGGGTGCGCCTGTTGTAGGGATTCTGTTGATTCTGATTCTGATATTGCGGCGGTGGCTTGTTATACATGTTCGCATTCGAGTGCTGCGATTGGTAGCCCTGGTAGTTGCTTCCATAGGGGGCCAGACCGCCGCCGCCGCCACCCAGGATGCCCAGCGTGGAGCTGGGCAGCCCCATGCCGCCGCCGCCGCCGCCACCGATGCCTCCACCGTTTCCAACGCCACCGGGCGGACCGCCAGTGCCGGGGGGCCCGCCGCCACCGTAGAACGGTAGCTGGCCGAAGACGAAGGGCGGATTGTAGGGATTCACCGGCTGTAGGCCATGCATCGGGTAGCCGGGATTGAGGACGCTGCCTGGATGATTCGGTTGGGGGAATTGCTGGAACGAGGGCGCCGACGTGGGCGAGTTGTACGGGAAGATGGGCATGTTCGGTATGATGGGCATGTGGTGCTTGGCCCCAAAAACGTAGTGCGGATCGATTATGCCCGTCGAGGAGGCGCCCGCCGCTCCCGCGTTACCGTTTCCGTTCCCGTTCCCGTTTGAGTTTACGCTTCCGGACTTGTCGCGCTCCCCATTTCCGGCGTTTCCGTTTCCGGCCGCCATTTGGGCGTCACCGCCGCCACCACCGCCCTGCTGTTGGCTGTAGGTGTAGGTGTTAAGCGTGGGATTCGATGAGGCGGGTGCAAAGATGTTGTTCTCTGGTCCCTGGCCCAGACTTGATCCTGTTAGTGTTGTTAGTTGATTTCGGAGGCGCACACAGAAAAGAGAATGCGGTGTTCTTTGTTAATATTTAAGGGCTTGACCATGACCATGACCGTGGACCCTGTACCCTTGCCCCCCAGCTCCCTGGCCAGCACAGAGAAAACCCTTTACGATGGAGACCTTAAGTATTTAATCTTTGGTTTTTAATTGTGTTTAATTCGGAGTTCAATTGCCTATTGTTTTTTTGATAGCAAACTAGAAAAAGGATTTATTTATTTAATATTTACTTAATTCTAGGTTTCGTAGCCAGATTAGCATTTAATTTATCTTGTTTTTAGGTTAAATTCTTTGAAAACATTTTGAAATAAGAAAGTAAGATAACTTTGGGAAACCCAAGTTAGTATTTCCTTGTAGTTTGATCATAAAAATCATCATAGTTATGCCATAAAGGCATTAATTTACTTCCGAATTTTTTTGTGCTACGTTTTAAGGGGTTAAAAAATCTGAATAGTGACTTTAAAAATCTAAAAATTTACAATTTGTTGTATTTTTTTAAAAGTTTATTATGTAAACCTTTGTACAATTTTTACAATACTAAAAACAAATGTATTTTGTATTGAACAAGTCTAGATAGACTCGACTGTTGATGTTGATCAAGTATTCATATGATTTAGGGATCGAAAGAAACTCTTTCACTGCGTTTTAAGCTCCTGACTGAAATAATAATATCCTACAAAGCTATACAAATAATTTTTACTAAATACTAAAAGTCAAAAAGAAGCCTCAAAAAAGTTCCAATAAATGTATGCTTTAAACTCCCAACTTAATTGATTTCATCACTATATTTTCACAATATTTTTTTATCTAGAAGTTCAAATCATTCCAAATATTTCCCTAATTTTAAATTTTTGAAAGGGTTTCCTCTGTGCTTCTTTCTTTTATGTTTAAATCATGCATAAATCTGTGGCAGAGAGCCGGGAGCAGCAGGGATGGGCACTGTTCGGGCGGTCGATTAGTTGGATAGTTTAGTTAGGAAGCCTTTGAGCAAATGAGGCGATGAATGAGCGAGCGAGCGGGTGATTGATTGATTGATTGATTGTTAGGTTGATTGAGCTAGCAAAAGCTCTGGGTGTGTGTGTGTGTTTGTGTGAGTGTGTTGGTTGCTTGGTGTATGTCTGCCTTAGTTTAGGTGTGCAGGTTTGTGTGTTAGATCGCCATAAATATTAAAATTGATTGCATAAATATATGCTAATGATTTACAAAAAATATACTAAACCATAAATTGAAGCTAAACAATTATGGAAGAACATAAAAGGTAAATTCAGAGTAGTTTTAATAAACTTGCAGATTGGTTTTTATATGAAACTTGAATCAGTTTAACTGGAATCTCATATTTTGTTCATTTTAATCATATTTACTTATGTAATTTAATATGATTTATAAGTATTTATTATTTGCCAAAAGAGATTATTTTTAGCTCACCAATTCCGTAGTTAAATATTTGTTTATTTTACTTTAAAGTTTATAATTTTATTAGATTTAATATTGTAAATTTCAAGGACACTTCAAACAGACCACAAATCTTTCTCAGTTCAAGTTCAAACGCTCTGCAAGAATATTGAGATCTTCGGTGACCGAAGTTAACCTTTCCCAAGATAAATCCTGAATTAATTATATAAAAAAATAATCCGCATAAACTGTTTTTGAGGAACCACACAAAACAAAACAAAAAAAATATATAGAGATATATCCCAATTTGGGCATCGCCAATCCGTGAAACCCGACAATACCGAAAATTTGACCACCGACAACTCCCCCAGGGAAGCGCACAACATAAGAGATCAAGTGTGGGGGATTCCAAGTTAAATACCTGACGGATTGGCCGAGGGAGCAGCTGCCTGGTTGGGGCTGCTGTTGACGGATCCTCCGCCGCCGGAGCGCCGCTTGCAGGTGGGATAGCTGCCGCAGTCCTTGCCATCTCGCTGGTTGTAGCTGCACGAGTCGCTGGTTATGATGCACTCCTCGGTGGGCAGGCAGCCGATGTCCCCGCATCCACGGCCATACTCTGTGCCCGCGGCAAGTTCGGGTTATCATAGATCAAGGATCAGGGGTTTCAATTGTGTGTGTAGGTTTCGTGTGTGTGTGCAGGTTGTGTGTGTGGTTTAAATCATAAATAAATAAAAAGTATAAAGAAAACAAGAAAATTATAAGCCTAAAATTCGGGGGTTCTCGGATTCTAAGTTCTCAATGTCAATGATGTAGGTTTTGATGAAGGCATGAAATTTTCACCACCGATCTCGGGACTCGATTTCGGTTGATATATATATTTTGAAGGGGAAATTACACAAGTCGAAGGAAGAGAAACAATAATCATAATAAACGGAGGCAGGAGCTGGAGAGCAGCTCCTGGTCTCCGAATATCACGTATACGTACTGGAGTAGGCATCCACGTGGAGAATGCAGCCGGCAAAGAGCGCCACGACCAGGAGGGGCAGTGCCAGCATCCCGTTGCTCATCGATGCCACGCCCATTTGTCTCTTTTCTCTTTCTCTCGCTGCAGTCGCTGCCCCTGGAATGGAGAATGGAGAAGGGAGAATGTAGTGTGAAAATAAGGAAATATATTTATTTTCCGCTGGCCAACTTTCCGACAAGAACTCAAAAATAAGTTTTGGCAAGTTCACAGTGATTCCCGATAAAATCCATACAACAGTCTATGTGAAAAGTATTGTGCTTACGAAAAGAAAAATGTGTTTTGCCCAAAGTGTACATATATATAAAATTTATTTGATCCTTGAGCTAATTTATTTAATTTTGTTAGTTATCTGGGAAGGGTTTTGCTTCCCTTTCTGCCCCGCTTTGTCATGGTTTTTTGGCAACAGCCTTACACTCGCGAAACGCACTGTCTGGTGGCAGCTGAGACAGCCGCCGCGCCGCCCGATTATTATTTATATGTTGCAGCAGAGCACATGGGGGCCGAACCCTTTGGCAGGCCAAGTTTATTTATCACATTGACAGCTGCCTCAACTTAAATGCGGTCTCAATGCGTCACAAGGGGGAGGGAATGGGAAAGGGTAAAGGGTTAAAGTATGAAAGAAAAAAGGGGAGGAAAGGCAGAAAAAAAAAAATAAGATGAAAAGCAAGAATGCGTACGTATTTTAGCGGATAAGCCATCGATAGTACTATCGATTGTACCGATAACTCGGATTCCATTTGCATCAACAATGGTTTCTTGTTTGAACTTTCTTGTTTAATTAGTTTAAATTTTACTTTGCACTATTACATTTCATTTAAAGATTATTATTATATTATTATTATTATTTTATTTTAATATCAAATTTAATTTATAAATTACAATGTGTTAAGCCAGAGCAACTAAGGTCCTCAGGCCGTCATTAAAGATATTTTTAGTGTAAGTAACTAGAGAGACTTACAACTTTAGTAATAGCACACACGCATACACACAATTGCATCACACACACACATTTCTAAAACTTGGTCGGCAACCGTCACTTAATGCTGAAGATGTTAGAATCAGTTGGGAATTATAAGTGCACATGTGCAAGACTTTTCGTTATTAATATTAGGGCGAAAATTTGACCAGCAAAATTAGTGGAATTCGCCAGAATATTAAGGAAATAAACTAAAAAAAGCAAATCAGATTACAGAACTCTAAATTTGACCTAAAATCAGGAATGAAAGTACTTTAAATCTTGGGCACTTTTTCTTGAATGTAGAAAGTAATACACATATATGTACATATTTTAGACTTCGCCGGGATCCGTCACTTCATACTGGGGAGTTTAGAACCAGTTGAGAATTATAGGCGCACAAGTACGAGATTTTTCGTTAATAATTTTAGAACGGATTCGCCATGGTTGTACGAAATATTGACAAGTAAATCGAGGGAAATTCGCCAGTAATTTAAGGAAAAATTTAAACGAATCTAGAAACCTTGTCCTAAATGTAAAGAAAATAGAAAAATTAACCATTACAATTTTTTTAAGGTGGCTTTCTTTTATATTTGTACAACTTTGTTTCACTTTAAGCTTGTACATTAATAAGTTCTTAAAAGAGTAGATCAATAGGGACACGGGGTAGAGAGAGTCATTTATTCCATTAAAATCTAAGCAAAGCCATTCCAATGTCGCCGAATAAAGTGAATGTGGCAAGTGGCATCACCTGTGGGTAGTATATATCAATGGCATGAAGCTATTAATCAGCTTTTCCCTTTTACTTTATAAATAAGAAATCATTTAAATTCATAACCCATCAACCCATTCGGGACAATAAATTGCTGCTGGGCGAGCCAGGAATTTTAAACTTTCCCTTGCAACTTTTTCCGAGGATTCCGAAAATCGCCAACTCATTCCATTCCAGTCCAGCTCACCTGGAGAGCTCACTCCATCACAGTCAGGCCCACCTTTCGCCTAATCAATTGCCTTCTCGCCGTGGAAATATATCAACGGACGGACGGAGGAGAAAAAAAAGCCTGTGGAACTTTTGCCGCGCGTTTCAATAAGAATTTAAGGAATTTTTTCCCTCCGGTAGCCAGAGTCCACTGGCAACATTTCCATATTTTGCAAATGACTTGGCATCTTTTTCGTGCTTTTTTTTTCTTTTTTTGATTTTTCAAGGGGGAAAAAGCGGAAAATGTAGCTTCAGCGCAAAGGAAATTAATTTAACGCAGCTCGCCGGCGCTTCTTCTTTTCGCTCACATTTTGATTAAATTTGAATTTTCGCCTAAAGATTTGCCGTCGTTTCTGTCGCTAGTTGGCTGTGGCGTATAACCACGCAAATGAAAACGCATAAATTGGTCGTCTGTGTATGATTTGTGCACTGCTTCATTTGTTCCCGCAGAAATACACCCACGCCGACAGACGAGAGATGAGAGATGAATGAACGAGTCCGGGCGTAGTAGAAGTGCCAAAAAAACAGCGGAGAAATGTGCAGGACATGTGATGGGTAGCAAGGGTATTTGCATGTTGTCTTCTTTTTTTTTCAGTTTTTTGCTTTGGTCTAAAAATAATAGGAGCCGGGAAAATGTATCACATGTCATCGAGGGGATTTTTTTGTTAGGTTTTGGTACAGTCTCCTATACAGACTGGATTTAGATCTATAAAAGTGTATCTCTTGTTATTATTGGTTTTGATAATTAATTGCAAATTGTAGCTGTAACCTCTGCTTCTTTTTATTATTATTTTGCATGTTTTGTCTGGATTCTAATTAAAATATGTAGTAAGAGAAAAAAAGATATAATAAATATAACGACAAAAACGTCTAGCTCAATATAAAAAATAACGATGAAGTATTAAACAATATGGTAAAATAGTAGAATTATTTTTAAATAAATTAATATTTCAAATATTATTAAATCGATACATCACTTTCAAAATAATAATAATAAATATAATATAATAATAAATAAATATCTATATTATTAAAAAATAACCATAAAATGTATTAAAAAAATCTAAAACTTTAATATAATGAATCTTCAAGTATCGCATTAAATATTTAAATATCCAAATATATACAGCCAAATAATAACAAACATAGATTTTATTATCGAAAAATATCGCATTTAACTTGAACTTGAAATACAGGTATTATCGAAAAACAATTAAAGTAAAGCTCAAAGATTCAATATAATAGAAATATAATAAAAAAAAGTATCGAAACGTATTGAATTTTATAAATATAAATTCATTTCAAATTAGAATTTAAAAAATCGATTTAATCAAATAATAATTGATTGATGTTGCTTTATTTGTTCTCTTTCAGATCCTATATACCGAACAGAATATCAATTTATTACACTATATAGATTGCAAATACCGATTAAAATATCGATTTTTACGTCCAATATCAATACATTCTGCATATAATCGATATCTTCTGTCTTTCCTATTTCTATTGACTTTTAGTACGGATTTTATGCTAAGTATTTCCCAAAGTAAAGGGTACCTGTATGGCCTATTTGCTTCTCTATTTGCCACACTGTCTTGCCCGCAACTCCACTCGACTCGACTCGGCCACTGTCCGGCTGTCTGCCTGTCCGCCTGTCCGTTTGTCCGTCTCTCTGTCCGTCGCTGTACATTTGTCTGTGCGGGCCACGTCCCGGTCGACGGAAGCCAAAAGTGGAAATGCATGATAAATGACACAAGGTTTGGTTCTTCCTTTTTTCCGCTGTTTCTTATTATTGTTTTTGTTTTCTTGTTTTTTATTTATTTTTGTGTTTGTTTTTGTTTTTTTTATTTGTTTTAAGGCAGCAGCGGGTGGCGGATGGGGGCAGGGACAGGCCTTGTACAATAACATGAAGAACGAGAGCGACAACAACAAATTTTATTTCAAGACACAACACAACACACACACAAGGCATCTCTGTGGATGGGGATCTCGTGGCACAGCACGAAAATTGTGAAACGATGACGTCGTAAATGTTTTGTTGCAACATTTTTCCCTTGTATGTAACCAAAAAAAAAAAACAAGAAAAATCAAGAAAAAAGGAGGTGCAAAAATACGGGGGGTAAAAAAAAAGATGAAGTAAAAACAGCGAAGCAAACTGTCCGCGAAACGGAAGCGCAAATAAAACAACTGCAGGGGTAACCAGCCAAGCGGCCAGTGGCGTCGCGTCGCATTGGGAGGGGGGGGTAACACGAAATGAGGCCGGTGAAAGGGGGCCAAACAAGAGAAAAGGGGGTTAGAATAAGAGAGAAAAAAATGTAGCCCCAGGAAATCAAGCCACAATGAGCCCAACTGTGCGCCGGGGCCAAGGAAAGTGATGGCCGCCACATGAAGACCTTCTTCTTGGTTTACAGAGCCGGAGCCGAAGCCGGAGCCAGAGCCAGAGTCCAGGGTCCCCACAAAGCAGGAGACCAAACACATTTTTCACCGACTTAATTCCTTGATATTTATAAGGAGAATATACAGTACTGACTGGAAACTAAAGAACTTTTTAATGATTAGGATTTGACTTGCTTTAAATCATTTTTAGATCAATAGAAAAGAAAAATATTGAAATTGTATTTATTAATAATTAAGACATCATTTCCTTTAAATCATTTATAGATATTTTTAGACCATTTGGAAAGTAATTGATTATGACTTAACATTCTTTAAATCATTTTTAAATCAATAGAAATATAAATAGAATAGAAACATGATTTTATGGTTTGTTTATTTTCTA
Source organism: Drosophila punjabiensis (assembly GCA_008042585.1). Classification (NCBI taxonomy): domain Eukaryota; kingdom Metazoa; phylum Arthropoda; class Insecta; order Diptera; family Drosophilidae; genus Drosophila; species Drosophila punjabiensis. The sequence continues at coordinate 22,943 of VNJR01002310.1, read as the reverse complement.
TTGATCTAAAAATGATTTAAAGATTGTTAAGTCATAATATAAATATACATAATATGTTGCTTTTCTTTTTAAAGAGAAAACTTCAATTTCAATGATAAATTTTAAAGATTCTCTAACATTTTTTGTTTACACAAAACCATTAAATAATTTTTAGATCAATAGAAAATAAGAAATAACATTTTATTATTTTTTTTCTTCCAAGACTATTAATCTAATAAAAATGAAGGGGAAATTAAGTCTTAATAATACAAAATACATTGTTATTATTTTCCATTTTCTAATGATTTAAAAAATCTTTAATCAAAGGATTCCGTAAGCTATAAATAAAATTTTGCTAAACTTTTTAAAGCGAAAACTTGAAACTTTAAAAATTTGCAGAATATTTTCTGTTTATACAAAAAGCATTGTGTATTTACGTTGTTGCAAAGTTTCTAATTAAGCCACCGAATTTAAGAGTTGCGAAGCGGCGGAGCCATGGATCCGCTGCATGTCCGTACATGTATTCAAAGGCAACCCAAGTTGACCCACCGACAACAGGAAGAAGAACTAGGAACACCGCCGAGCCATGCCCGAGGGCACTGAGAGGGAAATGGGAAAGGCAGGAAGAAGCGGGGGGAGAGCGGGGGGAAAGCGGAGGAAAAGCAGGGAAAAGCAGCAGGAGCAACGCTTTGGGCTCGCAAAGCATAAACCGAAAATTCACACTTGGTTACTTCCTTCATGACTTTGGATATTATTGTGGTTTATGTTAGTGCTGTCACTTGCCCGCCGGCCAGTCACGCCCCTCCCCTCCCCAACCCAGACCCCCCCTCGACGCCACCACTGTGTGCTGGGTGATGTATGAGTCCATGAAATGCGATATTTTCATGTTAAATTATTTTGCAACAACAACAAATGCGAGAATGGTAGCAGAAAGCAAAATAAAACACAGCAAAAAAAAGAGAGGGAGAGAGAGAGTGAGAGAGAAGGAAAGAAAGTAAGCGAGATGTCAGAGAGCGAGAGTCGCCGCCAACTTCCTCACTTTATTTTATACAAATACAAATATATATATAACATATATATATGTGAGCTTTTTATTTTTGTAACAACTTTAGTGCAAAGTTTGGCGCCAGTTTAAAATTGCAATTGTAATTGAACAAACAATTAAAACTTTTAAATATTGTGACAGCATTTTTACAGTTAATTGCACAAGCGAAAGAGCAGCTGCTGTCGCGCGTCTCTCCATCCCCCATCCCCCCTTGCGCCTTCATTCATTACTTCCAATTTATTTCAAAAACTTGTCCCCGCCAACTGCTCTTTTCCCCTTCCCCTTCCCCCGTGCTCTTCCAGGAAAATCCCTGCCAACAGTTTGCCCTTTTGGCCTGCCAAAAAATAGGTGCAAAAAAAGCATTAGCTCTCGCACTCTCTCCCTCTCTCTTTCGCCCTCGCTAGCCTGCTCTCTCTCTTTCTGGCAGCGACGCGGTCTGACAACTATTTGTCATTAGCCTGAGGGGGGGAGGGGGATAGAGGCGGTGTTCATTGGGGGCGTGGTGCCGGGCTCTATATGCTTTTAGCGGAGCTCCCAAAATGGAAATGATGGAAAGCCCGTTCCAGAAAAAAAGCATAGCTCACTTTTTGGGGCTTCGCAGGGTTTAATCAGGGATCTGCTCTATAGAGCTGGTAAAATATCGATGTTTGAGGGCAATATATCGAATTTAAGTCATAAAAATATCAATACTTTTGAACATTTTTTTTTACATTTTATAATTTAATGACTAACTTTTAATTTAAAGCGATTAATGTAGTTTACGCAGAGGTCTACTTGGTAGAGTTCGAAAAACCTTTATAATTAGAGCTATTATATCAGTATTTACCTATCGAATAGATATCGAAAACTTGTATACTTTCTTAACAGTTAATTCTATACCCTTACATGGTTTTATAATGTTAGTTATGAGCCTGCAACGTAGTGAGGAAGTCGTTTTCGAGCCTATAAATCATAAATATTCTTGATCAGCATTAACAGCCGAGTCGCTCTATTTATGTTTTTTAATATCATTTTTAAAGGAATACTGCTAGCTTTAATTTCCAAAATATTCTAAGCAATAAACCCCTCCTGAAAGCAAGCTGTACCTTAAATATATAAACATATATGTATATATACATATATATTAAAATATATATCCGACTCTGGTTGACTTTAATTAGCGACCGTCGCGAATTTGCTTGTTTCTCAAATTTATTTCGGTTCGACGGCAGCATTTCTGGCTTATTAAATTCCACAAGCTTACTAAAAAAAAACAAAAAATACAAAAAAATCCAAAATAGAAGCGCCAGTGGCGCCGGAAAAAAAAACGTGAAAAAGGTATGGAGGGGGGACACGGTTCCTAAAAAAATGTCAATTTGTGGCTCCGACAGGCTCTGTTGGGGGGCAGTTTTCCCGCCAAAAGAAAAACGAATCACAAAAAGGCGGACTACAAAAAAAAAGAAAACTGAAAAACGAAAAATCTTTTGTAGGGCAGTTAATTAAAAACTTCACATTAAGAGAGAGCAAAACGTGGGCGGTGCGGGACGTGGGGCGTGGGGGCGTGGCCCGGGCACACATGGGTAGAAAATGTGACAAAAGGAAAGCTTTTCCGAGTTTCCGGCGACTGCAGCCATTATTAAAAAAGTCCTGGGCTCTGAAATTGAAATGCATATTGAAGGCGTTTCGAGGGGCGCGGCTTTCGGGCTGAGGGGCAACTGCTTACGGTTACAAATTATTGCGTTTCGAACAATCGAATGATGTATGTGCATGTGTCCAGCCTGATGGGTCCTGGCATTCCAAGGAACCTTGGAACCTTGGAACCCACCAGTCATTTTTCACAACGTGAGAGCCCCAACATGTGGCGCGAAATTATCACCAAAAGTGGGTCAGTGGTTAAGCACTGAAACATATCCGATTTGGCCAATACATGTGGGTTTATAAGGCACAAAAAAAAAGTATAGTTATATATTTAAGTTTGGGTATGTGTAGATTCTTTTTCAAATAGATGGAAATTTAATTAAAGATATTTTTTGTGACTAGTTTCAAAATAAATATATTTTTTTTGTGAGATTTATTTACTAAAGAATCTTAGCTAAATATTTTGTAGTTACAGTTTGAAAGAGAACTCTCCTTTAGTGTAAGGTATTTCTTTATCAGCGTCACAAGAAGCATCGATTTAGACCCTCTAAAGAGCTCTTTATCAGAGATTATAAAAACCAGAAGCTACCAATATTGGTGATAACATTCTTCTTTGAAATTTACAAGCACTACAAATTATTAATTTAATTAAAATACAAGTTCCTGATATAAGTTTCTTTATTTCTAATTTATTTATTATTAACTTTATTAAAAAAATTCCTGCTATGAGTTTCCCTATTTCGAATTTCTTTATTATTTATTTAATTAAAGAAATGTCCTACTATAACTTTCGGTACTTTAAATTTCTTTATTAATAATTTAACTCTAATACAAATTCAAATTATTTATTTCAAATTTCTTTGTTAATAATTTAACTAAAATACAAATTCCTGCTATAAGTTTAATTATTATTAATTTCTTTATAAATTTAATTTAAAAAAAAACCGGCTTTAAGTTTCTTTGTTTCAAATTGTTTTTATTATTATATAATTAATAAATTTAACTAAAATAAAAATTCCTGCTGAGAGTTTCATTATTTCTCATTTATTCAATATTAATATAATTTAAAAAAATTCTTTGTATGACTTTCGGTATTTCGAATTTCTATATTAATATTTTAACTTAAATACAACTTCCTGCTATAAGTTTCTTTATTTCTAATTTCTTTATTATTAATTTAATCAAAATAAAAATTCCTGATATGAGTTTTTTTTATTTATTTCTTTATTTATTTTTCACTGTGTCAAAACCTGTCGCAGCCCCGGCATGATGATGATGATGATTGATTTCGTTAATTTAGTTGAGCAGCTGAGCTCGTGGCGAGCCATGAAAAATGCATGACACACGGAGAGAGTGAAGGGCGCAAAATGGTCCTGCGATTCAGTTAATCTAATGGGGAGACGGTCGAGGGGGGAGAAAGTAAGTCCTGGAGTGGACAGGGACGAGGAAAATGGTAGCGAAGCAGCTGTTACTTGAACACTTTCCTCAGAAAAAAACAGAAAAAGCTTAAATAGTTATAAGCTTTCGTAAAGGTTGGACTTTATTTTAAACTATAAAATTAATTTTAATTTAATTAAAGATATTTTTAAATAGCAAATATCAAGTTTAACTTATCTAAAACCAAAGGAATATTAAGATCCTTTAGAGTCCTTCCTGCTTTTCTTCCACTCAACTTGCCTTCACACAATCGCTGGCTGATTGAACCGCCGAAAAAAAAAAGAGTTGTCACACAACATAATGAATCGGAGGGCTGAAAGTTAATCCCCAGCTTCACTTCGCATCGCATCGCATCGCTTTATTTTTCGATCAACTCGAGAAAAGTTTTTGGAGGACTCTCCAGACGCTCGCGCTCCATCGACTGGCAATGAGTGGGCTTGGTATTCGGTTGGGAAAACTATCAAGTGGGCGGAGATGGGCGGCGGGAGATGGGAAACGGTGTTTTCCTTGTTTCAGCTCCTTGTTCCTTGTGCGCTCGCTTAACCCTCGAGTGCCTGCGGGGTAGTGAAAGTGGGTGTGGGTGTAGGAGTGGGTGTGTCTGCGGGTATTTATTTATGTCGCTGCCTTGGTTGTTGGCGCTCTGTGTTATTTGTTGTACTTATTAGCAGTACATAAGAATAACTATCAGCCGGAGGGTGCACTTTTCCAGCCTCATCTTCCCCTCAATCCCCCTCACAAGTTGCAAAGTTTAGCCGGTAATAAAGTTTGCTTCAGTTTCAGCGATGTAAATTGTGCTTCTTGCCTCCGCTTGAAGCCATAAAATGTGCAGCAAACTGGACCTGATCCTACTTCCCACTTTCCACTTTTGTTTTGTAATCATTTCATTTCTTAGTCAAAGCAGACAGACACCCAGCCAAGTCGGAAGTTATTATTTGCTAGGCAACTAACTGGAGGAAAAAGGGAAAACTGCGCGCGAGAAAATGCTCCGAGGAGAGATGGAAAACAATTGGCGAGTGGCGTCTTGTAAGCAAGCAAAGTTTAAATTGCACTTTCGCGAGAGTTTTAAATTATGTGACCAGCTCTTGGAACTCAATCTCTTGGCATTCTTTTCCCAGCTAATTGCTGTCTCTAGCACAAAAAAAAAGAAAAGAAGCATAACCCTTGAGGCAAGCCTGCAGCGCCCACATCGCGTATACGCAACGCATCGATAAAGTGCACACAAGACGAGCAGAGGCAAGGGGTAAAGTGGGAAAAGCCGGAGATCCGGAAGATCCTGGGCTGTCCTGTGCTAAATGGAAAATCCATAAGTACTAAAGAGCCCACTGAGCTGAGGCAGATGAGCTGGAAATTGAGTCGGAGCTGAAGCTGGAGCTGGAGTTGCTGCCACCAATCGAAGTAGGCTCTGCCAGCACACTAAGCGATGAAAAAGGAGGAGGATTTTTTCATGAAATGCACTCTTAATAATCAAAATCAAATATTTCTAATAGAATTTAAAAAAAAATAATAATTTATGCCTTAATATTTCCCTGCAAGTTATTATAAACTCTGATGACTTGTTAAAAAAGAAATAGAAAATCCAAAAAAGGATGCTTGAAACTTAGCCAGAATTTTAAATATCAAGAAATTATTTTTGAAACTTAGCCAGAATTTTAAATATCAAGAAATTATTTTTGAAACTTAGCCAGAGTTTTAAATATTAAGAAATTATTTTTAAAAGTTTTCCAGAATTTTAAATATCAAGAAATTATTTTAAAAAGTTAGCCAGAATTTTAAATATCAAGAAATTCTTTTTTAAATCCCATAAAACAGCCTTTAAAAGTATGTAATAAATTATGAAGCATAAGTTGAAATCTGCTTTAAATATGGAAAACTAGTTCAGCGTTTCCTGCAGTGCCGTGGGTCCTTGCTGGTTATCCTGTGGTGGTTTTCTGGGGTGTGTTTATTGAACACTGAACCCGGGGAATCTCCGGATCCCGTTGCCTGGCCAACAAGTTGCCGCTGTAATCCACTTAAGTCGTTGCCATAGCTGCCGATAGCTGCCGCTGCTGCTGATGTTGCTGCCACTGCTGCTGCCGCTGCTGCTGCTGCTGCTGCTGTTGTTGCATCGACATTCCAGATACTTTGGCGCTGGCTCTTTTGTGCTCTGCGATTTGCATAATGCCACGAGAGGAGGCATAAGGCACAAGGCAGTACAGTGTACAGTACAGTAAGCAGGAGGCAGGAAAACGGAAGGCTTGGGGGGGTGGAGAGGAGGTGTAGAAGTGCACAAAAGGCGGAGGAATACGGGGCTGAGCACTTGAGTGCAGGCCAAGAATAAAGGACCAAAGACCAAGGAGCAAGGAGCAAGGAGCAAGCAGCAAGGAGCAAGGACAATGGCGAATGGCCTACGGCCCGCTGCCCTTTAACCCTGGCCTGTTTATGCTTTATGGCATTTTATTTACTAATAAAGTCCTTATAAAGTCAATGCCAAGTGGCGAGCAGAGAGCATAGGCCTCCTCTGCGAAATCCAGCAGAAGCTGCCACAATAAATCCTTCAATAGCGCCAAAGTCCTTGTTTTCGCTGCGTAATTGAAATGCTTTGACATGGCTGATTTAATTTATCGCCACACAATTTTCAATTTAATTGGAACTTCTAAATTGAAATCGGAAATATTTATGCCCAGTTGCCTCCCCCCTCTCTCTGCTCCCCTCTCTCTGTTGGTTCAAAATTTAATCAAACGCCCAAAATGCGAGGCGAAAACTAAACAAACCGCCAGTCAAAGGAGAGCAGCTTCCGCACACACACACACACTTACACACATAATACGCCATAAAACATACACATAAAGGCATCTATATGTATTTTCATATATATATATACTTTATATATATATATATATATGTGTGTGTATGTGTGCGTATTAGCCGTGGTAGCAAAATTAATTAAGTTGAGAAAATGTCAACGCTGCTGCTTTTGGCTTGACAACGCCGCTGGTTCCCTACTCCCTCTTCCTCCCTTTTCCCTTTTCCCCTTTTAAATTTCCCCTTCACAGCTTTGCACCTTCCCACACACCTTTTGTAAATATACCCTGAAAACAATGGAACGAACATGTACTATATAGTATACTATATCCGCAGCATTTGCGCTGATTTCTGCCTGTTTAGCATGAGACAATATTAATACTTATTGTTTAGGGGCGAAAAATGCTGCTAGTGTTTTGAGGGAAGTGTGTAAAATATTGCTTATATTTAGGAGGAAAAAGATGTCTATATTTAAAATTTTTTTTTTAATATTTGGTAATTTAATTCATAAAATAAATATATAATATAAAGTATACTAGGTTGTTTATACAACCTTCCTGTTAGTGTGTAAGGAAAGTGTGTAAAACATTGCTAAATTTTAAGAGTGAGAAGTTTCCTCTTATTAAAAAATGTATTAATAAATATTTGGTATTTGAAATGATTTAATAAATAGATACTATAAAGTTTATTAGGTTGTTAACACAGTCCTTTTCGCTTCCAAAATACTTTCCCATCAATTGAATTTTTATATCTGCGCTTTGCAGAAATCTGACTTGGGAATTTTAAGAGCACTTTTGTTAGGAGAAATTCTGTTCTTCTCTTCTTTTTTATGACATATTTAATTGTGGATTGAATATACTATAGACTATATTATCTATAACTATTGTGATCTAACAAATTGTTTTTAGATTGTTTAAAACAGTCAAATCTAATGTAATCAAAATAAACTTTTTCCACTATTTTTTCTTTAAAAAACGTATAGTTAGCGAATCTAAACTAAGGGGTATTCCCTATATTCCATTACTTTTCCTTCTAAAAAGTTTAATATAATCAAACTAAACGAAAAGGTATTCCCTATTCCATTACATTTTCTTCTAAAAAAGTAATGTAATCAAACTAAACTTAAGAGTATTCCCTTTTTCGCTTTTCTATCTTTGAAAAACTTAATATTGGGAAACTAAACTAAAGGGTATTCCCTATTCCATTACATTTTCTTTAAAACAAAAAAAACCGCCAGCAAATTGACTTTTCGTTCAGTTTGTTCCCATTTTCCATTTCGTCGCAGCCATTTTGTGCAGCTGCCTGCATTTTCCACACACACACACACATGTACATATATATATGTGTTAGCTTCTTCCATTTTCCTTTTTAATACTTACTTGTGCTCTCTTGTTAACTTTTCCCAAACACACACACACACATTTCCCACACCTGCTGATTTAATATCGCACAAAAAAGCGCGGTTTAAAAAGCAGCCAACTTTATTTTATGACAAGTTCATATTGCCACCACTAACCATATATAGTAGTATATATATATCCGTATATATCCTCAAATAACTGGGTATTCCAGCTGGGAAAGGACTCACAAAGCGAAAAATCAAATTAGAAGGGAGAAAAGTCCCCAAGGTGTGCTGTTAAACATATTTAAAAATGCCAAATGAAAGCAGGTCTCAATGGGTTAAGTTAAGTTTTTAATGTTTTAGTTAGCATTTTATTTAGATTTCTATTTGTATTTTTTTTCTCTTACTCTTTTTTTTTATTAATTTTTCTTGCTACAAAATTCGGTAACCGCTTTTGGCTGGACAAACATTCGAGTGAAAATTTTCCATTTTCCATGCAAAACTGCCGCACAGCTCGATAGTCACGCATACCGAAGATGATGAAGAAGAAGGAGAAGGAGGAGAAGGGCCATAAAGGGGTTAAACGAGGGGGTTAAAAACCGGCAAAAGGGAAAATGATGATGATGATGATGATGTCGCCCATGGACCTGCCTCCTGCAACTGATTCTGTTTGCCCGATAGGTGACAAAAAAGTCAAATTGTGGCAGCCAATTAGCAGTGGCAGTGGCAGCATCAGCATCAGCGGCAGCCATGTATCCTCCAGGGGATACGTGGGGCATGGAGAAGGGTTCGTGTTAAAGGCTTGGAGCCTGGGAGGATGAGGATGAGGCCAAGAAAATAACGCAGCCACAAGTCAAACAGAAGCGGGCAAAGTGTAAGTGTGTGTGTGCAAAGGATACCAGAGACCCTGCCAAGGCACCCTGGCACAAAGGCAGCTCAAAATTTATCCAAAATATATATGAATATTCTTCTTATAACAGGAAGTATATAGTATATATTATATAATAATCTTTAAGCCTCAACCTAATCAGGTTTTAACTCGCTTCAAAAAAAAACTTGCTTCAATGAACTTGATCGAAAGTGTGTGTGTTTGTCTCTGTTGTCCCTGCTGGGTGTGCTTTTAGGGACGTGCCTGGCCTGCCGCCGTCCAAGTCTCTCGTCATGCCTAGATGAGGTCGTTTATGGATGTTGACAAAAGGCGTTCCCCAGTTCCGATAATCATCTGACAGCTTTTGCGCTATCAGCGACAAGACACACACAAACACACACACACACACACACACACAGGAAATGTAAGGAGGGACAGGACGCAGGACACTGACGAAGGCGGAGACAAGTTCATGTGAGCGTTGCTTTTCGCCTCTGTCAGCATTGTGGACAAGATACAAGAAACAAGAGCCGCAAGATGCCAAAGATGACTAAGGAAAACCCTATACAAAAAGCCAGTGAATTTTACGAGACGAATTTCTGATATCCTGATAAAAAAGATTTTTTTGACTTAATTTTAAGGCAAGAATATTTAAATATCCAGAAAGTTTTCAGACATTAACTGCTTAAAACTTTTTTTATGGATTCAAAACCATTGATTTTAAGTCAGAGAAATTAAAGAAAAGACAATATAATTATAAGATGTGTAACGCCTAGAGAGCGAGAGAGAGAGAGAGAGAGAGTCCGAAAGTGAGAGTGGGTGTAAGAAATTGCGAGAGTGAGAGTGTGTGAGAGAGAGAGCGAGGGAGTGAGAGAGAGGCAGAGAGACCGCTGAATAACTGGCTTCCAGCTCTCTTGAAGTTTTGCTAAAAAGCCAGAGAATAAGCAAAATAGAGAGAGCGCTTAAATGCTAGCTGATCTCCTCTTAAACATTCTAGATCTATCTGCCTAAATACGTTCTTGCTAAAATCTCACACAAGCAAATTCCTTTTAAAATTAAATGTTTTGTAAATATTAAATCATGGGAAATATATAAATTAATATCAATGCATAAGCCAACTTAGACCTTGAGGCTTTTAACCTTACGATAATTCTTAGTTCACAACTTATTTGTAGTTTAAATAAATAAATAAATTCTTTGATTTATACTAGGCGTTACGCATCTTGTTGTCTTTGAAAGAAGAGTCTGTCTAGATTGATTCACCTAATGCATATTTTACAGGCTCTAAAAGGCTTATTAATTCGTATTTCAAACGGTTGAAGAAAATTATAATACCCTGCAAAGTTGGCCAAAGGAAAGACAATATGAGAATGGGAAATGGGGAAATGGAAATGGAAAAAGATGATGAGGAAGCAGCAGCAGCAGCAGCAGTAGCAGCAGCAGCAGCAGCAGCAGCAGCAGTAGCAGCAGCAGCAGCAGCAGCAGCAGCAGCTTTGCCCTAGGGGACGGTGACTCGCTAATGAGCCGCCAAAGCATAAAGAAATGTGACAAGGGTCGGGCTTCTCACCTCCAGCCACCGCCGCCCTGTGTACCCATTTTCCGGGGGAAAATAGGCGCAAGGCCAGGCCAACAACAACAGCAAAGACAACAACAAAGCCAAGAAGATGCAGCAGCAGCAGGAGCAGGAGCAGAGGCAGGGCGCAACAAATTATTCCTGCAGCTCATTATAAATCCAAAGGGTAAACAAAAAGCAGGACGAGCAAATCGAAGGGAAGCGTCACAATGCAAAATGCAAAATGGAAAATGCGAAAATGCGAAAAAGCCAAGGGAAAATGAACAACTAGCAACAGAATTTGAAACTAGGCTGCCGCTGAATAAAAAACAGGCAGCGGTGAAAGTGAGCCAAGTTAAACAATTGAAATTGAAAATGAAATTAGTTGGCGAGCATAAAAATTAGTCAATTAATGGGGAGTTTATTTTAAATACAAAGGAAAACAAAGGAAAACTCTCGAAACAATCAAGGAATGAATAATAATTGAGACTTTTGTAAGAATATAAATGAGTTATAAGTTAAGACTCTCTTAAAAGCTTTAAAAATACTTGTTGAAAACTTTAGTGGTTGCCAAAATTCATAGAGATTTTTCTAAGGTTTAAGCCTAGAATTTTCTTTGATTTCAAGTGGTTTTCCCGAAGGGACTCCCCGTTCTATGCATGTTGCGCTCCATTTACACACATTTCCTTTTAATGGGTCAGAGCGCCGTGAGGGGGTTAAGGGATCTGATCCTGCCGGTGACAGTTGTCGGGGCCGCTTGATTAAGAACTTAGTTAAATGGAAATCTACACAAAAATAAAATAATAAAAAAACAACAAAAAAAAAGAAAGTAATAAAATGAATGAAAATAGGGCTGGGACAACAACAAATGGGTGGTGCTGAGCAAAGAGCAAAGAATTTAATTTGCACAAAAAGGCACACAGAGACAAAACAAATATGAATGGGCCAGGAGGAGGAAGAAGAAGGGGGTGGTGGGTGGAAATGTCCCTAAAAAGAGCAGCGAATTTCGCCTTTTGAGCTTGGCATCATATATCTTTCAGTCAACAGCAGCAGCAGCAGGCAGTCCACAGTTGGTTTGTCACACAAAAAGACAGCAGCAACTTGGGGGAACCCCCTTCAATTTCCACATCCACTTCCCCCTCCACTTCCACTTCCACTTCGCCGTCGTCTGTGACAGCGTTGCAATTAAATGAACGCAGCGCACAAAAGTATGCAATACAAATGGCGCCCTGCAAGCCGGGCTAAAAATTAAGCCGAAGAAAGAGGGAGAGGGTCCAATTTGAACAGGAACCGAGGATCCTGGCCATGCCAAGGCTGCTCCAGACTCATCCAGGGACCGAGGAACCTTTAAATGAATTATATTCGGTGCCTACAGACTCTTGAAAACACTTGAGCAATATTAAGAATCGTGTAAAAAACACTGGTGCCCAAGGACCGGACTTGCAGGCATTACATAAAAATAAGCTCGATAGCTCTTTTTTTAGAGTTTAAATTCTACTTTATAGTAGTAGTTATTTTTTTATAACAAAAAGAAACATAAGTTATCTTTTTAGTTATATTTCTTATTTGAAGAAATGTAATTTTAAAGTCATAAAGCTATAAAGTTCTTCAAGTAAAAGTAATAAATACATTCCCATCAAATATTTATGACCAAACTGAATCATTTTATTAATAAATAAAATGTATATGGCCTTCTCCTGCTTATTGTTTACTTTTCTTGGCTTCAAATGAAGTTCTTTTCACAACTCTGCCGAATCAAACACAACCATAATCTTTGGCAATATTTTTATGAGCCACTTTCGAGCGATTGAAAGCATTTTTGAAAACCATAAAAGCGGTTATATATCCAAGTTACGTGCAGTCAACACCTGCCGAGAGTCCTTTCACATGAGCAACCTGCCTTCTGCCTTTTCCCTTGAGGCTTTGAGTTTAAAGCAATAAAATTGTAATATAAAAATTTTGAAATTAAATATAAATAAATATATTTTGTTATGTTTTTAATTTGAATGTACTTTAAAGTTTAATATATGTTTAATTAATCAAAACAACTTCATTAGCAAGGCGAAAGATACTTTGATATCCTGATACTCCTGATATCTCAAAGAATTAATTGAGCTGTTTCAATTCCTAATAATCTCTAAAATGAATATGAAACTCTATATATGTACGTAAGTATGTCTCTTTTTTGAATCACCTGAATCACTCACTGCTTGCTGAACGCATTCAGAATCGGAGATGTTATCCCAGGACCTGGTTAAACATAGAATTCCCACACAGACTTTGTTCACCGCAAGGGAGCCAAGTTGGAGGAAGGACGAAGGGGTCCCTTCCCTCGCTCCTTCTCCACTCACTGAATTGGCGAGTGTGTGGCAAATGCAATTGAAAGTGATAATTTCATTGCATCATGCACAAAGGCTACCCTTATGGGGGGGATGAGGGGGCTGGGGAAGGAGGAACTTTCATCTACATTCACATCCGCATTCGCTTGATGCCCCGCTCTCCGCTTCGCTCTGCGTTCACCGGCTTCCCGTTCTCATTCCCATTCCCATTCCCTTTCCCATTCTCATTCCCTTTACGGTTATCAGACACGTCCATGGCCAGTTACACACATACATATGTATGGGTAGGTAGGTCTCTCTGTATTTCCGTAGGCATGTGTGAGTGTAGGTATGTCTGTCTGTAGGTATGTGAGAGTGTAGGTATGTATTTATGTAAGTATGTAGGTGGACACATTTCCCCCTCGCTTACTAAGACTAAGGTGGGGGGAAAGCCTTCATACACTTCAGCTCTAGCCAGCTTACACTGGCAGAAATACCTCATGACTTTCAAGATCTATAAATTATCTATAAAATAAAAATAAAACCAAATGAGAAACCTAATTTTAAAGGTAAAATTACAGATTATTAACTGCGAAACGTCACAAAAAAGTTGAATTCCCGCTTTACCAGTGTACGTACATATCTTTAAATGACATTCTAACAAGTTCCCTTAGATTTCTCTCAGTGCTTTGCTGTTGGCCTGACAGTTGGGCAAATCAGGTTAAACACACGACACAAGGAGTGGGCGTTGGGCGTTGAGCAGCGGCAGCGGCGGAGGAGTAGGGGGGCGTGGATTAATGGGAAATGCAAACCAAAGCCAAACCAATTGGATCATAATTGCTTTACGGGCGCCAAACGCAAATGAGTCGTAAGAGAAGGACGACGGGGGACAGACGCAGAGCGAAGGACGAAGGATTCTGCTGCCCTGGCATCTGGCTCAGGACAAGATTGGGGGAATGGTCTACAGACTGCGGACTGTGGATTCTGGACTACCGGAACGAAGGCGCATGACTTTGTCAAGCTCCACATGTAGTCCTGCTAAAGGCAAGCGGACTAAGGACCTGTCGATTTGTATTCGGGAAGACGTCGAGCCAAATAAATCGAATTATCAATTGTCTTATAAGCACCGGGTTATTACCAAAGTAGAGAGAGTGTCTCAAGCAGATGATGGCCAGTTAGGATAAAGGATAACTTTAGGATAACTAAATATGCCTCAAGAATTTGTAAACTAGCATTCAACACTTGTCAAGGATTAACCATAAACTCAAACCTTAATTAAATAAATAAATAGCAAAGTTCTAAATTGTAATTCTTGGAGAAGAATTTGAAGAAGCAGTTCCATCGATTGCCATAAAATAATAAGTCTTATATTAAATATTTAATAAATACAATATAAATATTCCCACTTAAATTAATTTCCAATCTCTCTGAGTGATTTCCATAAATTTCCACACATTTTCCTTTAGCTCGTTAACCCCTGCTGAGCCTTTCTCGATACTTTAACCGCACTCATCATTAGGCGAGCTGAGTTATTAATTCAAATCATTCATTCAGCGAGTGCAAATATTTGCACCACCCACAGAGTGTACAAAAAAAAATGAAGAGGAAATACGTATAAGTATAAAAATAATACAAAAAAAAAAAAGAGGAAAAAGCGGAAATAAATCAAAAAGGAAACCAGTAAAAATGATTGCGGCTCCTGTAGCGACGTCATCGTTAATTTGTTATTTGATGAACGCTCTAAGCACACATAACCGGCGAGTCCCAGCGCTTAAGTTCCCCCACTCTGGCCCGGACCCCGGGGCCACCCCTTTGCCTAGGAGCCACTGGGGCACACTCAGTCACTCTGCTCGCAGGAGTCAGCGAGGAACGATGAAGGACTAAGGACGAACGGCAGAACGGAACAGAGAATGGAAAACGGAGAGCGGAGGACGGAGGACGGAGGACGACGACAAACGTCAACGACGCACTTAATGAGCCCCGTGTGGCCAACATGTTAATCCATCCCGGCCTGAACGGACTACACTGAGCGAAAACTGATTTAATTTTACTTATTAAATATATATATTTATAAAGGACTTAGTACTTGATTCCTTTAATTATATTTTAAACAAATTTAAAACGAATTATTATATTTTATCAAGTTTGTTTACTTACCTTGATTTAATTCTCAGTTAAAGTTGGAAATTACTGCAAAAAAAGAAAAGAAAAATATGTATATGATAAGGGCTTAATAAGATTTGATAATAAATTTATAAGATGCATAACGCCCATAGGTTATATTGACCCAGAAATATTTCTGCTCAAAATTTTGTTTAAAAATTTGCAATCTCTGTAGTCTGTATAAACTTGAGAGAGCTCTAGAGCCAGTCCAAAAAAATTCTAAAAAATATCTTCCTAGTGCAATGCATCTTATTTTTATAATGTCTTTTACATACACTAGTTATATATGTATATCTATATATATATATATATATATAGCGAGAAGTGGGAAGTCCATAGTCCAAGTAGAAATATCGCCTTTTTTTTTATTGTTAATTAATTTGCAAAATATTAGTTATTTATTATCAAATTAAGTAATAAAAAAGCATTACTTCAACTAGGACTATGGACTAATTTGATAAATAATAAAAATTAAAAAAATTGCAAATTAATTAACAATTAAAAAAGAGACTTTATTTCTGTCAAGTGCATAAACTACGGACTATGGACTAACCGACTCCCGACTCCTGAATCCCCGCTTCCTTCTCCCCATTCCGGGACTCTGGACCAGCAGGACTGGCGTCAGAAGTCGTCATTCAACGCGATTTTCCCCACCAACTACCAACACCCAATCCCCACCACCCACCACCCACCAAGAGCCATCGCCCACAAATGCAACCCCATTCGCATTTGTTTCGCGAGCGCATACGAATGCATTTTTGTGTTTTAATTGCCCCCCGGCCATGGGGGAATCCCCGAGCGGATTTCGCAGCTATATAAGCGATGGTAGTGTAAAGGCAGCAATTTTTTTATATTTCACGCTTATTTATTGAGGGGCGGGACGGCGTTTAGGGGCGGCTAAGTACTTGGGTAACTGGAGGGGGAGGAGCGGGGGGTCAAAAATGGAGTCGCATAAATCAAGAAACTGACGAGGCGTCAATGGCAGGCGGCGACGTTGGGTCCAGTCGCCACTTGCTAGCTTTTCTTTGGCTTTTCTTTCCCCTTCCCCCCCTCCCCAATTTCATTTCCACTTGTGTTTTTACACATTTTTTTTTATATATTTTTTTTTTGTTGCAATGAGCCAAAGATGGCGGAAGCTGGCCATGGAAAATTATAAATTAAAATGGCTAAAAATTCCATTTGAGGAGTTTCGTTATAATTGAGCAATAATAAGGACCTTGGCTAAATGGTAAAATGTTCAACAAACCGTAATTAACATTTTTGAAACCTTTTGAATTTAGGCAAATATGAAGTTTTCTGCTAATTACAATTAATTAAAATTAATTTAACTATTACATTTTAAATAAATTATTCTATAATCAAGGAAGAAAAAGAATGGTACTCTTCTTTTATGTCTTCGCTGAAAAGTTAAGGATTTGCTAGTTTGTAAAGATTATGGAGTAAACTTCTTACGATTTGCCTAAATATAAAGTTTTTTAACTATAATTGAAGTAAAAACAATTAATTTAATCATTATATTTTAGCTAAATTATTATTTAATGAAGAAAGCAAAAGAATTGAACCCTTTTTTATGTCCGGGTTAAGGATTTGCTAGTTTGTGAAGATAATGGAGTGAACTTCTTATTATTTGCTTATATATATATATTTTTTTGTATTATTATAACTTAAGTAAAAACAATTAATTTAACAATTATATTTTTGCTAAATTATTCTTTAATGAAGAAAGCATCAGAAGGCATCTTTGGTTTTATGTCCTGTCTAAAAGGTTAAGGATTTGCTGGTTTATAAAGATTATGGAGTGAACTTCTTAGCGCTTATAGAAAAATAAAAAAGGAAATAAAAAGCAAACCATTTCAGGCTGAAATTGGAACTGGCCACTGGCCACTGGCCATGGGCTATGGGCCATCAGACATCAGGCATCAGACATCAGACAGCGGGTCCAATGAGACCAGGGGCCATGTCGTCGTTCTCGTTGTCGTTCCCGTTGTCGTTGTCGTTGTCGTCATGGCCCTGTTAGATCGCTCTTTGGGGTAAAATAAATTACCATAATTTAAGCGTAATTCAGTGCCAGTGGCAGTGGCAAAAACTGTGGGCCCTATGGCGTTGGCGGCTCTACTTCCAGCTCCCGGCTCCCATCTCCCATTCTCTCAGCCTGAAACAGGATCTGGAGTTATGGCGGCTATACACACATACATATGCATGTACTTATGTGGTCTATGTGTGTGTCTGTGTGTGTGGGTGTCGTTATGTCGTCTTCTTGGCTAAGTGGACACGAAACATGCACGGACCAGCCATGATTTGTTGGTGGCCCAACTTCGCCATATATTGTTTTTTCTCTTTTATTCCCTTTTTTTTTGGACCCTCCAGCAACGGGCATATGCAATTGGTCAATTGATTTATGCCGCAGATCTATAGTCGCCCCCGAAGGGGGTATCGAAAAACCAGCAACTTTGACCTTATTGCGGCTTATTGTCCTTTAGGGCTGATTGTTGATATAAAGGAATATTTTCTTTATGATTTTAAAAACCTTTAAAGCATTTTTTAAGCCCGAAAATTACATTAAATTCTATCAACAAATTGTTAAATAATAATAATTATATATAATATAGTTTGTAGTATATTTAATAAACCTGAAAATGTAATAGCCTTTGTAAATTTTCAATTAAAAGTAATTTAAGTTTGGTCAAATGATTATATTAAAATTGATAATTTAAGTGCTAAACAAAATTTAAAAATGTATTTAAAAATCAGGAAACCAGGAGATTCTTTGGGGTAAAATAAGTACAAATATTTATTGGTAAATTTAAGAAAATTATTATTTTCTAGGCTTCCTTTGAAAGAATCAAAAATAAACTTCCTAACATAAATTTTTGACAAAAAGGAATAAATTTAAATATAAATTAATTCCCATGGAGCCAAGGATATATAGTTCTAAAAAAGACTTTGAAAATTATGTTTATTTATAGATCCTTTATATAACTCAATAGCTCTTCTTATATTATAGCTCTCCTGTATATTTTTATATGATAACTTAATTTTTAATTAAAAGTACTAAAACATATTTAAGAAATCGGTAAAAAATTACCTAAAAGAAAACCCCCTTCAATTTCTTGCAATCACTTATTCCAGACTGTAATATCTCTTCTTTTAATATAGCTGTATTTTTTTCATTTTTCATTTTTAATTAAAAGTACTTAAACATAAAATAAACAAAATATAATCTACAAAAAACCCCTTCAATTTCCCTTAATCACCAACTCAATATGCCTTATTTATTAGGGTATTACCAAGTCGTTTGTTGGAAAATCCTTGCCGGATTTTAGCCAGGACAAATGTCCGAGCGTGTTTCAGTTAAGCTTTTTGATAAACTGTCCCCTGCCCTTGTGCAGTCTTTGAGGTTCTCAAACGTTTACGGCTGCCATTTTTTTGCTGCTGCTCCTGCTGCTGCTGCTTCTTTTCTTTTACTATTTTTATTTCTCTCTTTTTTTCAGAATCAGCAGACCCAGACCAGCCAGACAGAGGAGGAGGAGCAAGAGCAGGACCAGGAGCAGGAGCAGGACCAGGAGGTGGAGATGGAGGCTTTCAGGGGCTCCAGGGGGGCCTACGACAAGTACAAGGCTAATAAAGTTCAATAGCCAAGGCGACGCCTGCTAAATGTGCGCACAGCTCATTTGATGCACATTATCGTTGGGGTTCAGTTTGGTTTTCGCTTCGTTTTTTCTATTTTTTTCTACGACTTTTCATTTTGAATGTTTGCCAAAACGAAAAAAAAAAAAACACACACACAGAGATATAGAGGATTTCTGGGGAAAGTAAGGGGGGGAGGGCCTGAAATAAAAACATTTACAAGCCAGAGTCAGAGTCAGAGTCAGAGCCAGGCCCAAGCTCGCTGACCTGTCCCCTCTTTACGGGCCAAAGAAAATATGCTATGTTGTTTTCGAGCGCCGGCAATGGCGCCTGCAAATTGGTAGCCATGAATCGAGCCGAATGAATTGAAGGAGGCAGTTGTTGCAAGGCCACCGAAGGGTTTTCGGGGCTCTTCGGGGGAATTGAATGGAATGAAATGGCATGGAATCGCCTCAACTTGCCTCGCCTTGCCTCGCCTCGAAATCGAATCGAATTGAATTGAATTGAATCAAATGAAATGTAGCCAAATGAAAAGAAGAATGAATAAAGAGTCGCTGCGAAGGAGAAGATGCCTCTGGCTCCGTTGGCCAATCATCCCGATGATGAGGCAGCCGATTATGATGGCGGGAATGCTGATGAGGCTCATGATTTCGATTGTTGTTAATCTGGTCATGTGGGGAGAGAGAACATTTTAATCCAAATAAAATTCAATACAATGAACCTTTTGCTGGGCAAAAACAGAAGGTATAAAAGGCACATGACCAATAAAAGTATTTGTCTGTAAAATGGTTTTAATTTCTTAGCAACTTCTTTCTTGCTTCTCAAATTTACCAAGAGTTTTAATTGCTTTCTTACTTTATTGCATAAAGTTGAATTTCAAGTGTGAATAAGCACTCAATTTACAGCTTCAAAGTAATTTTTGCTGGCCAAGGCAACACTGCGTATGAGTGATAAAACAGCCTAAGCTGAATGTCTTATCACTCATACGCAGTGTGGCCTCTTTATTTTGTCTTACTTTTGTGTATGTTTGTATATTTTTATTATGTAAGAAGTTATTTTCAGACTTTGCAATGGTTTAATAATTGTCATTCATTAAAAGGAAGTGGTCATAAAAGTAAATACTATTTCGAGAGCCACAAATGGTTTTCTGTCTTAGCAAAACCTTTGTTCTCAGGCCATAAATGTTTCCTTAATGCTAACTGGTTTTATATTTACTAAATTTAAATAAAAAAATACTTAAAAACTCTTAAATTGTAAAAATATTAAAACAAACAAAAAAAATAGAAGCTTGGCCCATGAGGGGATCGAACCCGCGACCTTCGCGTTATTAGCACGACGCTCTAACCAACTGAGCTAATGGGCCGCTGTGATCGCTGGCGTCAAAAAACCAAATAAGATTCCAAGAGAACAGCAGAGAGTGTAATAATCTAAAAATAGCACACGGATCCCACCGATCCCTAGCAGCTTAAAGCTCTGTGATTAACGCTGCTACACTGCTCGACTGCGGCAGTGGCGGTATTAAAGCCGGTGACGTGGCACAAAAGCTCAATCACCCTCAAAAGAGAACAAGGGTTGAGTGAGCGAGCGTGTGCAGTGAGGGAGAGGGGGGAACAGAGGCGGAGGCGTAGGAGATAGGGAGCAAAAAGAAGCCGGAAATATATTCTCATTGCCAGCATGTTTGCTTCTTCGTTTTTCAACTTCTCCTCTGCCCGGCAGACAGAAACGAAAAGAAAAACAATAAAGAGCCCAGTAGTAGGTAGTGGTAGCAAGCAGCAGCTGAGAGTTTCCAAGTCATTTTGCACATTTCCTTGACATTTCATTTTTTATATTTCGCCCCGCCGTCTAGTTATTCTCCGTTTTTAGTTATTCCAGCACTCATTGCTTGCGTATGGAACGTGTTCTATTGTTGGTTGTCTTGCTCGTGAGCCAGGAAGAGGAAGAGGAAGCAGATGCACCTCTTTGTCCGTCCGTCAGTCCGTCATTCCGTCAGCTGTTCATTAGAGCGTCGCTTAATTAGCGTCTCGCTTTGTTTTTGCACACACACAAACACACACACACACACACACTGCTTCCTTATCCCCCATTTGGATTCTGCTTCCCTTTCTCATTCGCATTCGTTCTGGCTCGCTCTCTTAATTCGGACTTGCTGTCTCCCTCTAGCCCCCGCCTGGCTTATTCGCCTCTTAATCAGCGAGCTTCAAGGGGACCGTGTGGCCTAATGGATAAGGCGTCGGACTTCGGATCCGAAGATTGCAGGTTCGAGTCCTGTCACGGTCGAGCAAAAGTACTACTTTTTGTTATATTGTTTTTACGCTATTTTTAGGGGGTTTTCTGCTACAAGAAGAGATTTAATTATTTTCTTACGCATTTTCAGGATATCACTGGAAAAAGTAATTTAAATAAATACATTTTTCAAAATGATTTCATTTAAGATTAAAACGATTTTTCTGGAGAAAATTCCAATAAATGGTATTTGGTATATGGTATTAAATATGGTATGGAATTATTTTATGCTTAAAATATGAATAGTCACGGACCATTTTATTTAAGCATTTAAAATGAATAAACTTTAGTATGTGCTAAGTACATAAACTTTTGAAAAATTTTCGAATAAAAACTATAACTTTCGCGAACCTCAAATGTTGGATAATTACATTTTCAAGCCCTGTCTCTTCTTTGTTTCTACATGCCTGTTTTTCGACTTAATTTTTTTATTTTTAACTTTTCTGGGTCTGTCTGACAGGGGCCAAACATCATTACTCAATTTGCAGCAATTAATTTCCATGCCAACAACTCGATTTGTTTGCCGACTCTTTTTTTTTCACCGAGCTAGCTGCCTCTTCCTGTC
Source organism: Drosophila punjabiensis (assembly GCA_008042585.1). Classification (NCBI taxonomy): domain Eukaryota; kingdom Metazoa; phylum Arthropoda; class Insecta; order Diptera; family Drosophilidae; genus Drosophila; species Drosophila punjabiensis. The sequence continues at coordinate 1,366 of VNJR01002310.1, read as the reverse complement.
CCCTGTCCCTGTCTCTGTCTTTGTCCCAGCTGCCGTCCCGCTCTCCACCCATACGGTGCTCCCTCTCTGCCAGCTGCCTTGTTTACGGGTGACATCCGTTTTGCCAGAGTTTTGATGCAGGCACAGACGGGTTCGGGCTCCTTGCTGATGATAATGACGGTGATGATGGCAAAGGAGAAGGAGGAGGAGGAGACGATGGAGACGGAGACCCTAATTAATTTCTTCAGCTTTTGTCTGCAGTTATTTGCCGCATATGCACACACCCACACCAACACCCACACCGCCCGCACACAAAGAGGTGAGGTGTGCCAGGTGGACACATTTCAACTTATTCTGTGTGCCGGCGAAACCTTTTGCCAGGAGGAACAAGAGCTGTTTTTCTGCTGCCGGAAAAGTTTGGGCCAAAGGTGGCATGCGTTGGCCATAACCTCAATTATATGAAAGCCAGCTCATTGTCGTCTCCTGCTCCTGCTCCTGCTTTTGCTCCTTCTCCTTCTCTTTCTCTCGCCTGCAGTGCAGCGCTTTCTCTTTTTGGCCAACTTCTCGATAAGCGTTTAATTGCTGGTCGAGGACCCAGCGTCCTGTCCTGTCCTGTCCTGCACTGTCCTGTCCTGCCTTCTGTCTTCTGGGACGGAAGCGAGGTGGCAATGAGGGCGAGGAGATTGTGGAAGGAAGGCCACAGAGGGCACCGGAAATGCGTTGAACAATTTCAACCGGATGTTAAATGTCAGAGCGCTTGTCGCCGTTGCTGCTGCTGCTGCTGCTGCTATAGTTGCCGCAGCCATTGCACTATGGGGAATTTGCCCATTTTTGTGGTATTAATTAATAACTTGTAAACTAAATAAGATTTTTGGAAACGGTTTTTTTTATTATGATTATAGACACCGTTAGAAATATTTTTTGGAAAAATGGGCGTGGTTCCGCCCACCAAAATTTTTTTTTTTTTTTTTTAAGTTGACCGGCAATAATGCAATGATTCAATGCAATGAATATGATTGGAAAACAATTGAAAATGACAAATTTGCTTAGTTTTCAAGCTCCTTGGCATGCGAAACGGTTATATCCTCATAAAATTAATCGAGGACTTCAAATTTTCATGGTAAAAGACTTTTAACTTTTGTGGCAAGGGCCAGATTCGAATTTTCTTTATAAGGTTTGTTGAAAAAATAACAGGATCTGATAAATCTAATGCTCTATTGAAAACATCCGTGAAATTATTGACTCTTCTATGCTGACGTGCCTGATGCAGTTTATTTGCCTTATATAGTATGTTTTATTGCGTGCTTCTAACGCTTCTTCGTCATAATAGCCGACCGGAGGTATATTGCTTTATTTATTTTCCAATTATTGTTTCTCAATAACATTG